>JAJMIF010000052.1:17181-110097 GCA_030583505.1 Sugiyamaella castrensis | reverse complement strand
TCCTACCTTCCCCACTCGGTTGCCGGCCACTCCCCATGCTAGACACTGCACATTTATTGAAATATGATTTAGATGTTATTTGTTCCATGATGTTCTTAATTAGAAAAGAGCAAAATTCCTCGTGGGCAACCGAGACCATCTTCAGCAAAAGGATGGCCAGCTCAGAGTCAAAAGTTATTCTTACAGAGCCCCAAAATTCCTCCAGACGTTTGTCTTTTTCGAGCTTCTCGAATCCCTCACGGTTGATTTTGGTGATAAGAATGTAGTAATTTGGGTTTTCCTTTTGCAATCCGTCAATTGATTTATTAATCTTGTCGACCAAATTAAGAACGAAGTTATTATATTCTTCTTTATTAATATTGTCAACCACAAAGTTATTATAAACAGAGACTTCTTTATTAATATTGTCAACTGATTTAACTGCGAGGCTATTATAAGCAGATATATGAACAGGATACTGAATGCAATAATCTTCTCTAACAAAGCTTTTATAAGCATCTAGATTTAATTTATTGCTGATTGGAGCTGATCCTTGGTCAGGAAGAGGACTGTTTTTTAGGGAATGAGAATTAACAAAAGACATTATGAAATAAAATAAAATAAGCTGAAGTAGAAAAAAATAATGGAAATTTGTCAATATATAGTGTGCTGGGAAATACGATAGATTAGTTGTGTTGTAGTAAGTAACTCGTTGTGATAGCTTAGTTTTAAATAACCCCACTCCCGGTAACACCATGAGAGTGACCCGAAACCAATCCGTTTTTGGTCTGATTACGACTTATTACTTTTGAAACGGAACGTTACGCAGCAAGAAGTAGTTGGTCAACCGTCTTATCAAGTGTGCCCGACTCCACTCCCACTAACACCATGCGAGTGACTGAAACCAAATCCGTTTTTGGTCTGATTACGACTTATTACTTTTGAAACGGAATGTTACGCAAGCAAGAAGTAGTTGGTCAACCGTCTTATCAAGTGTGCCCGGGGTTGTCACTCCAATTAATCAAATAACCATGTGGGTTCGACTTATGAAAATCAACTAGTCAATATAATTATCTTTGAGACTGCGGAAAATTTTTGAAAACAAATAACACAACGACCGGGGGTTAGTTATGTGAACTAGTAAAATGAAAATAAATATTAGATTACTATCCATTACTGTCACGTAGAATAAAATACGATATCTATCGCTATATCGAGGAATTGCTATAAACTATGGAACATTAATCCGTAGTCGTGATAACCACACATAGTTGGGGTTCAAACCTCATCTAAATTTATATGCTATAACCCCACTTTAGTGGTTAAGGTATGTGTTTGATTCTATCTTGATGGCGCAATTTTTATTTTATTTTATTTATTTTTTTTTATTTTGCGTTATGGGTGGATCATTATCGTCGTCAAACAAAGAGGAAATTGCAGTGTTGGGGTACGAAGGGAATTCATCCGAAAATGAGAATTCCCCCCTCTCTCCTCTCCTGTCTCCAAATTAATTGACCAGTCATATGAAAGTTTTGATAGTATCGCCAAGGCAAGACAGTCAACTTACCGAACACGATTTATAATTTTATTTCTTCTCAGTTTCTTGTCTATATACATATTCAGCAACAAACTTTACTTGAATTTACCATCTAACTTGTCATGTAATATTCCATCGGTGAGGCATTGTCATATAATATTCTAACGTTATCGATGAGGAATGCTCACAGGTTTAATGTGAGCTGCATATGCAGGGTCGATCGATCTATCAACATTCAGGGGTTTTTGATTAACTGCATTCGGAGCATAACCATCGTTAAGTTATATATACTTGCAGCATGCGGCTCACCCGAACACACCGTAAAAATTATGTTTAGTATTGGTACACCTTAAATTGGTGAATGATCATCACTCCATTTAGCAACTGCTGGGGGATAGATTAGATAATTTGATTAAAAGAAGTCTTAAACTTCCTTATTTAGATCTGAGTGTTATTTTTAAATTTTCTCTTGTGTAGAGAACAGCGTGGGCCTCGACAGCCTCTGCTGGGTGAATCTGTAGACCCTAAACCTCGCCAGATTGCAACTTCATCATTTTTGAACCTTACCAGATATTTTTCTCACCTTATTTGGAATTCATCTATAACCTCATTTGCATAACTTCAAGGAATGTTAGTACGGTCTCTACTTTTCAATATTATGTTTTTCATTATTTCTTTCTTGCTGGAAGTTTTCGTTCTTCAGTTCTCAGTGATATGTAAAGACAATGTGTTCTCTTTTATTTTATTTACCTGTTGTATTTCGTTCTTCACTTGAGGACTACAAATATTTTCTAATTTTTCTTTCTTTATCTTGACACTGAAACATTTCCCTTGGTTCTTTTATCAAGCTTAAGTATTATCCTTAAATAAATCTTCTAACTCATCTCCCTTTCATTTATAATTACGTACAGAAAGTCTCTCAGGGATAACTGAGAGGTAGGATACTAACATGACCTATTCGGGCATTCCCCGCTAGTTCTGCCCTCTCGGTAGCGAGATGTGCCGTACCTCGCAAAAATAATATCATATTACATCTCAACAAGTGAAGAGATTTTAGCATGTATTAGCTCTAGAATTACCACGGTTATCCAAGTAGTAATGTATTATCAAATAAACGATAACTGATTTAATGAGCCATCCGCAGTTTCACTGTATAGATGCTTATACTTAGACATACATGGCTTAATCTTTGAGACAAGCATATGACTACTGGCAGGATCAACCAGATAACTATCTTACACTATGAATCCGATTCATTGGAAGTTGTTAAGTTGAGAGATAAATCTCTTGAATGATTCCTAAAAAACATTCTTTGAATTCCTCAATTAATTTCTGGAAAATTACCTTTCCAGTGTTACATAGCTGGCAATAATCCAACGGGCCATCGGGGCCAACGGCAATAGCCTACTGCGGCAGGTCGGTAGAGGGAGAAGATTAGTTTTTTTTTATCTTCGATATTGATTTTATCTTCGATATTGATTTTATCTTCGATATTGATTTTATCTTCGATATCGATTATCTTCGATATTGAATAGTTAATTTAAACCTAACACATATCCTGTTCAAATATAATTTTTAAAGATAAGAATCTGTTTCTATATTGAAGTCAACTAATTAGTCTTCAATAGATTAGGTAGCCCAAATACTACTTATTGGATACTCCCTAAATATTATAATAACAGATAGAAGATTCTTCAGAGTCTTCAATCACTAAAGAAATGTTAAATAAACACAGCTTTGACTAATAAAAGATCTGTAGCACCTCAATTCAATATTTAAGAAATAAACGACTTGAGTTTTGAGGAACTAAAAACCATTCTTGAGACAGACATGACCAATATATATATATACTCAAGAGTAAAGTCAACTGCCTGCGCTAAAGAAGATTAACAAAAAGAAAGTATAGAAAAATAAAACAGTATAGATAATAATAATTTATAATAATAATAATTGTTGATCATGTTGAATCGACCAAATAGAACTATAGTTGAATATATAGATAAGAACTAGTAGTGAAACCACCAACCCCATGAAATACTCCACTGTAGAAAATCATGTAGAACGTACTATATAATACGGCCCAACAGTCCGGCTAAGCTTAGCTAATGCTCTGCTTAGCCGTGGCTAGGATTCCTAGGTTACACCAATTTATTATTATTATTATTATTATTGGTAGTTACGTGAGGGCTAGCCCTCACCCTGATCTACACTCTTCTATTATTTCTCCCGTTTCGGGAAATCATCTTCACTCCGTATAATGCACATTGGTTTCATCTAACTATTATATAACCCTTTTCTGGATAACCATTTCACTATTATATAACCTCAATTCGGAAGCGATTCTCTCCTCGCAATTCCTACTCTTTTGCCTTATCTTCAGATCTAAAACTTATATTTTCTTTCTTTATTTTTGTCTATAAATATCCATGTATCTTCCTTCCTTCACTTTTTGTTTCTGTTCCTCATAGAATTTGATATCCGTTAAAATCAATAATAAATTATTCTAATTATTCGATTTGTCCGATTTCTCCCGTTTACTCCAACTAATTCGTGGAATACCTAATACCATAGACTATTATTAAGAATTACTTACTTCGTAAGTTAACATTAGTATGTCAATGCTTAGAGAATCGACCATCACGTATCTTGACATCAGTAATCCATGTGCTGCTCGGGTATGGTAAATCCTAATCTACGGTTAGGGTTATTTAGGTATACCCATTTTGGGTATGTCCTGACAAGTTATATCCCGTATTGGGATATTTATTTAAACATCTGCGTTTGCAGTGGGAGAACTTCCAGTTGAGATTCGAAGACAGACTCTCCTTCTTCTCTTTCCTTCTGAATAGAAAGTATTGGGATCTCGTTCCATCTGAGTGGAATCCTTCTGGATAGGTAGTACTTCGGATATCTTTTCTTCCATGGTTGTCACTTGAAAGGAATGATTCTCTCAAATGAAACGAAGTGATCTTCTTATAACACAATCTCGTGAAGCATTGAGTCTTCTGTTAGTTGGTGGACAGTTTCTTCTTGAAGGAAAGAGTTTTCCAAATTCTATAGATGAAATATTTTCATCAATTGATAACCTCATGAATCAATGCACTAATGAATCTGTTAGAAGATGTCGTAGATTGTTAACCAAGTTTATGTTGACTGATCGAATGCTCTTGGATTATCTAATTGTTTATCTTGCTACCTTGTCTGCGGCAATCCAGAAACCGAGACGAAAAAGATTGTATCCATTATATTTAATTCATGATTTGATATTCAATCTTCGAAAGACCATTGGTCCAATTGATACATCTATGTTGCTTCCATTATATTCATGGGCTTGGGAATGTCCATCGAATCGTTCAAAGTTAGAAGAACTGGTGAATATTTGGAAAAGTTATGGTACAGGCTATTTTTTGGATGATAAATTTGATATTTTCGGTAATAGTGAAATCCTTGAACATTATAATAGAAGACCACAATTATCAAATGAAGAGAATTCATCATTGACTCGACAATATTTGAAGCAATTAGAAGAAATGGAAGAATATCACGTACAACAAGAGATCTACAAGCTTCCAGCCAGTTTAATTTTATTAGCTGATCAAACTAATACAAGAACTACTCTAGCTAATGGTCTCGGTAATAAAACACCAGAAATACAAAATGCTCTTGATAAATTCTACAAGAAGTTGAACCAACGTCAGACTGTGTTCAAAGAAATAGACGAAGAGATGGAAGATGTTCACGAGGAGGAAGATGAAAAGTTGACTTATAATGGCTGGTCTGTTAAATTTGAGCATGACTATTCAGGAATTATAATACCCCATGATCAACCAATTCTGAGAAATGTATCTTCTCGACATCAGATGACTTCAGCGAATGGCACTTTGTTTAATGCATTCGCTCCTCCGGAGAAATATTGACTTGAGAGCGGAAGGAGGTCGCCGCCTATCAATTAAATTATATTATGTACATAATCTGATCTACTCGTAACTGCTAAACGAAAAAAGGCCACTGAATGTTAGTAAAATAGTATAAGCTTTGGCAGATAGTGGTCGAGAACGGCGTCTTCGTTTCTGCACGGACTGAACCTCGAGCGAAGCGAGCTACGGGGTCTGGGGCAGAGCCCCAGCTGCCGGAGGCAAAAAAGTGGGTCACCCGCGGTGCCGAGGCCATCGGAGGCAGAATATGTAGCCTTCAATTTGTACTTACCCTCTACCTGAATGACGGGAAAAATAATCAAAATCAATACTAACAGCGGTACCTAGCATAACCGCCCTCTGATCAAGAGTTAATGGTCCTCCTAAATTTGGATAAGAATCTCCTACTCCATCAAACGATGATGGATCCATTCTTAAAATATAAACACCAGTATCAGTGAAAATTTCTCGACCAAGACCTACCCAATTACGATCAACCGCACCTAAAACATTGCCATTGGCATCAGTTATAGGGAAACTGAAAGATAGAAATGGTGCATCCACTTGACCGAATTGATCATAAACTTCTTCATTTCCTTCAGAAGATCGTAAAAATAAATTATATTTTCTTCGCCATAAATGCCATTGTTGTTTTGTTTCACCTATCACAATCTGATTTTCTATATCACCATTAGGACTAGGAAGAATAGACTTAATATGAGAATTGATAAATGAAAACGGTCTTCTAATAGTCATAATATGATTTTCGTGACGATCCAATACTCGTACACTAAAAGGACGATGCAATCGATAAACCTGTCTCATAATAGCTTTTGTGAATCCGAAATCTTCTTCTTCCATATAACCTAAATGAGTACCATTAGTATCCATAATGGTATATCTATTAGCTTGTTCGAATCCCAGAAAAACGTTTATCATTTCCAATTTTCTCTCCATTACTAAAGTTGGATATGATAAGATTGATACTATAGCATCTGAAGGTTGAAGGATTCCTCCTGGATTTGCTACGGGGTATTCCCATTGAGCATAACCATCAGGAGAATATCCAGCAAAGTTATTTCCATATTGTGATTGGCTATGACCATTGTTGTTAATATCATATGGATCATTTGGATCATATTGACTTTGACTATCTATATCTTCTGATTTATCTAATGGTTGTCGGATAATTCGCCTTCGTTGAGGTGGTCGTACATTTCGGGGGCGAACTGGAGTATAGAAACGCACTTGTGATAAAATGTTAATCTGTCTTAATGGGCGACATCGTAACATGAACATCTTGTTAATGCTGGCTGTGAGCTTCTAGTAGTATATAAGTCGCGAGGCAGGTAGTAAGGCAGATAGACCAATTTATTAAGTTCCTTTGATTCGGCAACCTCAATCAATTAATTGAAATCTGTCACGATCTATCTTTCATAAGGCTTGATGATGATTTCCCGACGATTCCGATGAGAATTCTGATCAGATAATGAGGACAATGGAGGTTTGAAGACGGATAGAGACGGAGGTCGAGATGAGCCAAATAAGTCGCCTATCCAGGGCTATGAATGTGAGGCGTTTATAAGCATTTATTTGATCTTGTTGCTATTGTCACAGTCCTTTACCAGCATATGGAGAACCGCGAAAACCGCAATAAAATCCTCCGTTCTGGGACCTTTTCCTAAAATGTTTTTTTTTAATAACTCCTATTTGTGACTTTCATAAACATTTAGAATATATATCAAGTCATTATCGTTTGATTTAATCACTTTATAGACCCCGGTAAAATCCCTGATATAATAAAGGTTTAGGGTTTACTTTATTGGGTTATGACCAACCCTAAAAACCCTGAAAATTCACTTTCTGATTTCTACACCAACCATCCAGGTTCTTTCGGACTGATTTGAGATTGATTGATTTGTTTGAGAAGATCCAATTCACGATTTATCCCCTCTCTCGGTAATTATGTTAAAGAATATTAAACGAATCGGAACAATAAATCCTCTCCGAGGTGGTGCTCGAGGTGCTCGAGGTGCTCGAGGTGCTCGAGGTGCTCCATCATCACCAGTCCTTTCCAGATCCATTCATTCGGTTCCTAAATTGAAAAATCAAACTCAGTATGAGATAAATGGGATCCCTGGATTATATTCCTCAAAAGGATTCAAGATCGCTTGGAATGATCATCAACAACAATTATTAACCAAACTTAATAATCTTACTGTGGACACTGATAATGAAGCACGAATCCCATTGCATATTCTTCTTAATACAGCTACAAAATCAGACCAAGCTCATATTTTCAATTATGCTAGTCAGGCTCATAATAATCATCTTTTCTTTCAATCACTTATAACACCTGAATCTAATAATACAAAACCTGGTGCTTTTTTACAATCACGGATTAATAAATCGTTTGGTAGTCTCGAAGAATTACGTCAGCAATTTTTATTGGCAGCTGATTTATTATTAGGTAATGGATGGGTTTTCCTTATTGAAGGGCCTGATAAATCATTAGGAATAATGTCATGTTATAATGCTGGTACTCCTTATCATATTGCTAGAGCTCAACTTTTCGATCTTAATGGGATTGTGAATGACGAAGTTGGACAAAGTGTTGAAGCTATTAATGAAGCAGTTCGTTCAAAGGAGAAAAACTTTAATATTGTTCTTTTAGCACTGAATGTTTGGGAGCATGCTTATATAAATGATTATTCTGTGAGTGGGAAAACTGAATATTTAGAAAAATGGTGGTCTTCGATTGATTGGGATGTAGTTTGTTCGAGATTATATTCACGAGTCTAGAATGATAATGTATATAGATATGTTGTAAATAGAATCTTTTTAAAGAATGCGGATGGGTAGCTGGTAGCTATTTTAGTGCTATTTTGACTAACGGCGATTACCAATAACCACTACGTCCATAACTCATCTTCTTCTTCTTCTTCATCTTCTATGGAGGCAGTTCCACATTCAAGAACTAGTTTACTTAAATTCTCATCAGCATCCCAATCAATTCCTGTTGCACTTATAAGAGTCACTATCGTCTCATTAAGAATTGATGCCTTAGATCGACTTTCTTTGAGAGATTCCATCGCTTCTTTATAGATTTGTTGTTGTTCTACATTAAACCTTTTTCGTTGTTGGTCATTAAGGTTTTCATTTAAACTAATAACTTGGCCAACTAATTCCTTATTGATGATATATTTCTGATAGTTTTCAGATTTTAAGCGAACAAGTTCATCTTCAAGAGCAGCGTTTTTCTTTACCTGAAGAAGGATTTGAGATGATAAAGAGTCGCGTGATTCCAGTAAAGGTATTAATGTACTATATGTCAGATACTGAAACAAAAACCCTACATTTCCTCTGTGTCCGTCAGCATATCGTTTGCCTCCGGCGGCTGGGCTATGCCCCAGAGTCTCTCTCCGACGGGTAGGTTCTTCGCTCGAGATTAAGATCGTTTCCTCAAGTTTTAAGAGTCAGGGTGACATGGCCAACCTTAACCGAAGCGAGAACAAAAGGATTATGACCGGAGTAACACTACATTTTCTAGTGAGAGCTCCTACCCAGCCAGGGTGACACGTAACTAGTGTGAATTCCTACCTGTCAATTGAATTGCGTCCAGATGAAATTGCATTGGATATTGAAAAAGCACCAAGAGTTGATTCTAGAACAAGTTCATTAATTCTTATTCGACTAAGAATAGTTTGAAATTCTTTGTTCGATGGATCGAGAGTTACAAAGTCCAATTCAAGTCTACGAAGATCTTCATAAAGGGATAGATATTGTTGTTCCTGGTCTGACAATGTAGTATCAGAAGTTGATATACGAGGAATACCACAAATATGAGAAGTTATCGATGGGATTAAAGAAGTAGAAATCGATTTTAGTTTTTCCAGTGACATTGTGACAGGATCAGAACTGGCCTGTCGCGGGGAATTGCTTCTTCACTCAGAAAATATAGGCAAACCCGCTAACTTGAAGTCCGCCTCAGGACCGCCAGTTTGAGCCTCGTCAATGCGAAAAAAAACGGCGCGTCTCTAATTTCGAAATACCGACACAATCACAGTTAATTAATCCGAGATCCTAATTAACACAGCAGTAAGGGAATGAGATCCTAATTAACACAGCAGTAAGGAAATGTCAGAAGGTTCGTGCTAGATCTCGACGGACAGAAGCAAAAATGTGCGGCTTATGAGGCTTTTTACCCCTGTATTTGTTAGTATTAAACGTAAGACCTAGTCCACCTAATAAGGCTGACTAACTATACGTAGGTTACACTAATAAACACCTTAAACGACACGCGCCTAACATAGTTCTATTCTACACTCATGACAATGTACATGGGAATTGATCAGATACAGGACACTTACTTAACGAACGAAAGGGGTTAAGTAAAGGTTATAATAAAATATATTATAGTAGCTTCTCAGTTAGGAATTAGATTAACAAATAATATAATACAATAATAATATCAATGACCCTGAATCTAGTATCTACTTACCTTCTCAGTTAGGAATTAGTGAATTGATTAATATAATCAAACAGCCCTAAGAGAGAAAGTAAGAGGGAGAGAACGAGGGAGGTGCCGACAATTTAACTAATGAAATTTTTTACACGGCATTAAGTCACGTGAAGTCAACAAAGTGACATAACACTAACAGTTTTCACGATCTTTTCGATCTCTACGCCTCTCCTCTCCGCCTCTGGCTACTAGGGTGAAGCCCCAGAGTCTCCGAGTGGTCTTCACTCGAGATTTGGTTATTTCATTGCTTTAACAAGAATGAAAAATAAGCTACGGTCTGTGGCAACATCCCAGTAGTTAATCGAATATGGGTATTATTAGTTTCAGTTGATTGTAGTTGTGGGATGTTATTTTATTAAGAACTTGATTAATTAAAGAATATAAAAGAGGTTATATAAGGATAAAGGATTTCTTTAATATCCAGCAACAAAATGAAATTCGAAGCTCAATTAGAAAGTGATGAAGAAGTCGAAGATTTAATCGCCCGATCTACCTAAGAATCGATTCCATCTATAATCAATACATGCATATTATTCAATAGCTTCACGTTATTGAGCTATTTGCTAGCAATATCTACATGTTATTATTTTTGATGGTTCGAGCAGTTCAAGTTGTTCAACTTCTTCATGAGTGGATTCTGTATGACTTGTTACGTACATTAAGCGATCATTTTCTCGATTTAAGGTTGGTCCCAGTTTAGGATTCGTTAATCTATAGAGTCAAAGACGATTGAATGTTCTTGTATCGGAATTTCCTCCGATTCAACCCAACATAGGTGATATACAAATTATGTCGGAATTAACTTCAGGAGAATTCAAATTCCCACCGATTTTTGATTTCCCACCCTTTTTCACCAAACAAGTAAATGAACAAACATGGAAATCCCAACTTTCTTCATGGGATTCTCTTATTTTATCTTATTGTAAACATTATCGGATATGGAGACTATATACTAGAACAGATATTAATGAATCGGATAACAATGGATCAACTTTAGAATCTGGTGATTCAATAATAGCTGATAATGATGATCATAAAAACCTATTTGAGAATCCGAGAATTAATCGTTCACTTAAACAAGAAACTATAAGATCAATATTTGAATATATGGTCAGTCAAGGTCATGCCGACTGGCAAGATTCAATTACAAAAGAAAGTATTTTGGTTTATTTTAAAAAACCCGAAGAATGGGCTGCTGATATTAAAAAATGGATTGATTCTACTGGTCAAAATGGATCTGTTTTAACATTTTATGAACTTACTCAAGGTGATTTGGTTAGTAGTGAGGATTTTAGTGGGCTTGATTCTGATATCTTACGGAGAGCAGTTGATGTTCTTATTCGTAAGGGACAAGCAGTAATTTTAAAAGCATCTGATGGACAAATAATGGGAGTCAAAGTATTATGATCTTCGTCAACATCCTGCTCCTGCTCCTTCACATATTGTATACATAATAATTCATTTGCATTTTCGAACATAAATACATATCTCTATCATATCTGTGGCTAGCGTTCATAATGTTGTGGTTAATTCTTCAGACTCTAAGAATTTGTTCTCGAGATTAATTGATCGATTCAGTTATTTTTAGATATATATGCCACTATCCTCGAGCCAGCGGTATCCCATTATCGCCTCTCAGGGATGGGTGACTGGCTTTTGTTTCCAAATTCATAATCGCCTTGAATTAGAGGTGAATTGTAACTGTTAACAAAACTAGCGTGTGTTTGAACCAGCCACCTACACCCTTCTACATTTGAATCAAACCGATGGCCTGATATGCCTCTTACGTATCTGGGGTCTTTTGACCCCTACAAATATAAAAAGTAACCCCACTTGGTGAAGTGGGGGTGGACTGCATTATCTTGGCCTTTGCCCGGTTGTCGCGCAGACTCGCACTGCTTTACCCCAGACCGGTTGAGCGAGTTTCGGGTTGACCAAGAAAGTGATATTATGATACTAATATATGTAACCACAGCATACCTCCGGCGGTTGGTGCTGCGACCCCCTAGCTCTCGCTCGAGAAATTCTGGCACATCGGAGAGCAATGAATGATTAATTCTCGAGCAGGGATGAGGCACCCGCCGAAGGCCTACGCCCTAGCCGCCCGACGTTCGAATTCGCCAGCCGTGCTCAAAGAAGCCGACCTCCCTGGGGGCCATCAAGGTTCAGAGGTTGCAAACAAGGGGTAGTAGATTCTGAGAGGAGCAAGGACTTGAAAAAAAGACCTAGGCAGTAGAACCCCAGCCGGCGGCATACAAGGGGAAGTCTCCAGCAGATACCCAATTGGAGTGAATCACGAGGTAGTTCTGGTTTATATAATATATATTAATATGTAACATATGGTACATATGTATAGCTAGCTATGCAAGCTCATCGTTTGCTCCTACACGGGCAGCAAAAGCAGATCTCAAACAGACTACAAATTTCGTTAATGCACGTGTGTACCCCACAAAATATTCATTTCCCGGTTAGGTTTGGTCCAGCTATCCAGCCAGCCAGCTAGTAGTAAGCAGTGCGCCAGTCTGCGATCTGCCCTTCCCTGCTTGTCTTCGGCGGCTGGGGTATAGCCCTAGACCCCTAGTCAATTCTCACTTTGCTGAAGTTTACTCGAGTGGTAAAGTCCTTGAAGCAGAGATTAGAACGACCCCCATTGAAGTATAATTGAGCTGCATGCACAAAAAGGTTGTTTTTTTTGTTCCGTCAGTCTTCCGTGGAATGAGCCGCATACACTCGGACAATCGGACATATCCGGGTGAGATATAAAAATAAGTTGTATAACAAAGCTATAGCTACCACAGAGCTGAACCTTAACTGGAGCATAACCACCTTTAGCCTCAAACTAAATATCAGAGTTAACTAAAGTATAGAGCATATGGGCTAAATAAAAAGTAAGTTAACTAGTGTAATAGTTAAGGGTTACGGGGTCAATAATATGATCAAACCTCAATAATAGCTACACTCTATAATAAAATAAATCTCTCCAGATTTTAATATTAACAACGTTAAAAAGCTAATCTTAACCCGATTAGAAGATCTAGATCGGTACATATACTAACGGCTTTTACTGCGGGAATTTTTGATACGAGTTTTTCCGGTCAAAGGGAGAGAGAGGAAAGAAATGAGAAATGAAAGACACATAGCAATAGAAAGACACAAGATAGACTAAAAACCAGAGAAAATACGAACAGAAGACCAAGTAAAAGCCAGAGTAAGAAACCGGAGAAAGAAATTGGACTAAGAACCCAGGGATAGACGAGTGATTCACTACAACTGTCTTATCCCTTATTTTTCCGGATTTAAACAACTGCCTACCACTACGCATGCACCTTACAACGGTTAACTTAACGTTAAGTTAAATCAAGAAGAAGAAAGTGACCGGCAGACGGACAGACAAGCCGAGACTTGAGTTGATACTGGCTGAAACTTGATTTCTTCTTCTCTACTTCCTCTTTCATTCTTAAATTCTATTTTATTTTTATTTTTATTTTTGTTTGTGTTTGTTTTTTATTTTCTGATTTTTTAATTTTGATTTTGAACCTTCTAATAAATCACAATAATAAATCTTCTTTTTCTTTCTTTCTTTCAACAAATCAAATGATATAATAAAATAATTTTTATATCTCCTTACCCCAGCAACAACAATAACCACAGAAGGACATCTGAACACTCTACAACAACTATTGCAACTAAAAGCTACTAAATCAAGTTTTTGAGTAAGTTATTTTTCTCTACCTTTCAGACCTCTAGGCTCGCTTCGCTCGGGTTCTGTCGCTGCGGGGCCAGTTTTGAACGTACCTCGAGTCAAGTGAGCCTAGGTATCTGGGGCATGGATGATCAGACTAGGATAGATGAAGAAATTTATACGGGAAAAGTGAAGTAGACTGTGCTATGGAATACGAGATCCGTTAGCAGTGAGTCGATCGATCAGACACTATTATCTATGGAGGGCGTACGAATAAGACAGACAGATGAAGGGACATGAGATTTGGCTAGCGATATTGAATGGTGATTGTGAGGATATTGAATAGATTAATTGCTATGAGTTGACGGTAGAGATGCTTTTTAAGCGGGTTGCAGGGGCAGGATGGTGGGGCTTTTTTAGCGGGGTTTATAGCTGGTGGTGTACGGAGGTATTGACTCCCTAAAGTGAATGAATGCTGTCAATAACAGTCAATTCTTCTGCGCCGTTTATTGCTGTACACTGTTTTGCCCCGTCCTAAGCTGTTGCCCTCCCCTGCCCTGTTTCTGCGCTGCTTGTGCCCTACCTCTCTACGCTAGCTGGTCAGCCTGTTCCTCTGCTAGCCTGCTCTGTCCCAGGACAGCGCAGGTCGGAACCAAACCGGCTTCCTAATTCACTTTGTTCAATCAGCTAGCTTGTTGGGAGTATGAGGCTGAACAAGTGAAGACTTCTGTGAAGTCTGTTCACTGCATTATTTTGGAACTGTGCCCATGCTTGAATGTACCGAGACTATTCCCGGTAGAAGCAAATGAAGATTAAAAAAATCCCGCCTCATCTTTGACGTGTTCAACTGACTGTCTGGCCCTAGGGTAATACTGGGCTGGGCTGGGCTGGGTGTTCGAGTAGTAATGCTGTCATGTGTGATAATCTATGATGTTTTATCTGTGTGTGTGTCTTGTCTACATCCGACTCTTTCCGCTTTTACTAACACTTTATCCAGGTCAGCCTAACCCCATATACAACCTCCAGCATTTCCCCACACTTATTTAGCCTTTCCTCCGTGGTCGGGGGTGATTTTTTTTTTGTGAAATAAAAACCAACCACACAAAAAACCTTGTTCATCGCCATCGCCATCAAAATCGTTGATTATCTATTTATTGGATTTGGTTGATGATCTGCTAATCATCGATTTATTGTTAATCATCTATTTATTAGATTTGTTAATCATCTATTTATTGGATTTGGTTGATTATCTATTTATTAGATTTGTTAATCATCGATTTATTGCATTTGGTTGGCTAATAATCATCATATTAATATTCGAGCTCAGGTATACTTCGATTTTGTGTTTATCAAAAAATTTTATCTCTAGCAAAATAACGAGAAAAGCTTGTGGATAGTAGAGTGTTGAGCTTTTTTTTCTTTTATTTATTTTTGGAAACCTGATCGATTTGTAAGACTTTGATTTGCCTTCCAAAACTTTATTCAGTTAACCGTTGGAAAGCTTTAAAGAAAGAAAACAATTATAACAACTATAACAACTATAACAACTATATCATTTATTGGGTTTGAAACGATTAACTTTTTTTCTTTTTTTTCTTTTTATTTATCTGGAGGGAGTGAGAAAACATATAGTTAATATCAAATGCCCCCTCCTCAAGTAGCAACAAACCTGGGTCATAATTCAACTACCTCCCCCACCTCAACTCCTATTGTCTCGCCAATAAAACGTACTGTACCTGCAGCTGTTCCATTATTATCTCTTGGTGTCCCTCGTTCTGTTAATAATATAGTGTCATCACCAGCTTCATCAGCGTTATCGACAGTATTACCCTCATCACCGTCGTCGTCATCATCCTCATCTTCAACTTCACATTCAACTTCATCCTCAACCTCAACCTCAACCTCTTTCTCATCCTCAACATTATCATCTAATATCTCGTCACATAATCAATCTGGTCCTTCGAATATCCCCATTAGTTCACACCCTAACCCGTCCAGCCAAACTTCAACTTCTACTGGTGGATCTAATAAAACGAAGATTTCATCATCTTCATCATCACCATCACCATCACCATCACCATCACCATCACTGTCAAAGTCACCATCTTCTAGGCATACAGTGCCACAAGGCATTATGGAAGAGAATTCAAAACCAAAACGAAATACTAATTTAAATGAGATTTCAAATGCTATAACTGCTGATTGTGATACGACGTTTCACAAATCGTCGTTTGCTTTGAAGCGGACTCGAAGTATGGGATTGTTTGATTCGATGATACGACCAAATACTGATTTGGTTGGGGCAATGGAGGATTATCCACATTTAAAAGCAGCTGAAAAATCGATGACGGCTGCAACAAATCAGACGACTACAAAAGCAACTATAGCGAGTCCAATAACAACGACAAGAAGTCCAACAACGACGAGCCCGGGGACGACGACGACAGACTCAACGACGAGTCCGGCGATGACGACGACAGAATCAATGACGAGTCCGGCGATGATGACGACAGACTCAACGATGAGTCCGGCGATGATGACGACAGAATCAACGACGAGTCCGGCGATGACGACAGAATCAACGACGAGTCCGGCAATGACGATGACAGGATCAACGATGAGTCCGATAAGGAATAATTATTATGATGGTTCTGGCGGTGATAACCACTCAATCCATTCTTCTCCTCCTTTCCTGCCATTTTCAGGTCCACTGTCAGATGATGATTACGGTTCTTCAAGTGCGTCTGCTCCTGGTACCCCCGAATTAACTGCTCCTCCACTTGATGATAGTGTTATTCAATATGAACCTTCTAGACATGTTGACTATTTATCTCACAATTGGAAAGAAAGTGATATCTCTTCTTCTTGGAGATATATTGTTCTTCGTAGAAAAGATATGGCAAATAGTGCTAGATTAGAAAATGCATCTTGGAGAACTTGGACAAAAGCAAAATATAATTTAAAAACTGTGGCTCCCGAAAGTGTTAATTGGTTAAAAGATTATGATGTTACTTGGCTTTATGGCCCTCTTTATGATGAACCTCATCATTCTTATTCTGTTTCTCCAGATAACAAGGTTAAAGGACCTGGATCAAAAGATAATTTAGTAAGATTGAAGCAACAGCAGCAGCAACAACAACAACAACAACAGCAGCAACAACGGCAACAGCAACGGCAACAGCAACAACAACAACAGAAAAAGAAATCATCGTTATCTAATGATTCTTATGTTAGTGCTAATTCTCCACATCCTTCAAAACCTATTTTGAAAAAGCGAAGTGCTTCACAAATGATGTTATCACGTCCTCCTCTTATTTCTCATAATAGTTGTAATGGTACTTCTAATTGTACTTGCGCTTTTCATCGACATTATTTAAATCATTCGCCTGAAAGTAGAGGTGATGATGATGGTTTAGAGAGCAATATTGGCGTTGGTGCTATTCCTTCTGGTGCTATGATTAGATCTGCAGGTGATGATGGAATTTCCACTTACTTAAGACATCATAATTATAGACATAGACCTCATGGTGGCCAATCAAATGAGAATATTTCCAATCTTATCAATCAACAATATCATAATCGCTATCCAAATAATAATGCTAATCATGTCCCATCGCGAGTTTATGATGAATTATTATTATCACCAAGTAGTAGTATCACTAATAGTGGAGGTGATAATAGTTCCATTTTATCGGGAACTTCATCTATAAATTCTACCTCACAACAATTGGCTGTTGGTGGTGTCAAGAGACGTTCTTCTATAGCAAATGTTGGTGTTGACGCACTCGGAACTCAACCAACCTCAAGGCATATTCATTTTAATGATAGAGTAGAACAATGTGTTGCGGTAGATGTTCCAGACAGTGAGGATGAAGAAGAAGAAGTTGATGGTAATCAACAGAGAAGAGGTCGAGGTCGTCGTAGACAAATTGCCGGATCATCAACGAAATCAACTCACGGAAGACCGCAATTTGGACTAGGAGGAGGATCGGATGATGAAGAAGAAGAAGATGATGAAGATCGAGAAGAACGAGAGGAAGAAGAGGAAGAGGAGGAGGAAGACGACGATGATAATGCTGGATTCTTCTTCATGGTTAGATCTGCTTCCTCTGTATCACTTCATAATCTATCAAAAGCAAGTTATCGAACAATTGCTTTATTACCTGCTACAACTTTGAAATACCAAGTTGATGAAGGTGAAAGAGAAGCTCGACAACAAGCAGCTGCTAATTCTGTGGCGTTTGCAATGAGTCATAATACTATGAATCATCGACATGCTTATAGTACTTATGATTACAATTCGGTATATGTATCTCCTGCTCCTTCACCAAGTCATTCACCTCTTAGTGCTTCTGATATAATCGGTACTGTAACTTCACCACCTTCGGCTCCTGCACCTAAAGCGAATACAACAAATGCTGTTGGTGAATTATTGAATACATATCCAGCTACTAGTAGTGCTGTTTTGAATAGTACATCAGGGAATAATAGTAGTGTTGATGTCCGAGTATCTGAAGTTGTTGAAGATACAGCAGCCATCCGTTCAACCTCTGCGAAACCTGTTCTTTCTCTAGGTATTCCTTCCGTAGTGACCAAAGCGGTATCAACAACATCGACAACAACAGTATCGTCTTCCTCATCATTGTCATCATCGTCATCATCATCATCATCATCGCAGTTATCGCAGTTATCGAATGGGATTAATGATCATAACGATAATAAAGTCAACGATGTTCTTCCTGTGGCTACTAACTCAGATGATGATAATAACAATAGCAATCGTCTTGGTAGAATAAACAGTGCTGCCAAAGGACTTGCTCAATCATTTTGGAAGTCAGGCTGGAAATAAAAAATTTACCAGTCTTTTATTATTTATTTTAATTATTTATCACACTCTATTACTCTATTTACCACCACTGTAGCATATACGTTATAAAGATTAATAATATAAATGTCATATTAGTCTCTGGTGGGAGTGGAGTGGCCGAACCCGTCTCACCCTTTGTCTCCGCTCTGCCTCAGACTTTAAATGGGCCATCTATTTCTGCCTCTGGCGACTGGGGAGAAGCTCACAGTTTGAAATTTAACTATTACTTCGATCGTATGGTTAGCTTGACTCTAGTTTGACATTGTGAAAAGACATAGAGGGTGTGGAATATCTAATAAGAAGGTGTATAATAATGAGATGCTGACAGTTCCGTATACGAGTAGCTCCCTGCTACAGAAACCGAAAGCCGGTCTAGATGAAAGGAACAATAAGTGAATCGACTCGCTTAATTCAGGCTGGGGCAAACCAGACCAATGGAATAATGGGTCTGCACAATGATACAACCATCGGAGGTATAAGATCTGAAGGCTGGCCGTCCAGGTCATAATGTCCAAGATGGGTTCGGGTAATATTCAGTTAATGGGATTGAACCCTATCCCCATTATTAACTAATTGGGAAAGATATTTCTTGCCTTACGGTCGGTCGGTCTGGTCGGTCTGGTCGTGAATTAATCGTTTGTTATTGAGAATTCTCACTTTGCCTATATATATATATCAACTACTGTAACCGCGTTACCGCAAATTTCGCAATGATAATAAATATACCAGATGAGTATTTGCTTTAAAAACTAATTCCAGTGCTGAAGTTATTCGTTCAGGTATCACGGTTTTTACCAAGAATAAAGTTACTTAGTTAATCGAATAAACGATATACCCACTGTAGATATCACAATAACGGGATAACACATACTGAAATTAAATAAATACTGACCCTCATTCCACTATGGTGTACAGTAACATAGACAGATTATTTCAACGTGAGATCTATAGACCGGAAATTATCTAAATATAAACAAATAAACTTGAAATAATAATAACATATGTGTTACAGTCTTACAAAAGAATAACAAACGTAAAAATAACAAACGTAAAAATATAATTCCACATTAAGCACAGTAACTGATAAAAGAATATGAATGATCTGATATGAGAATATACAATGGACAGCTAACAAAAGAATTGAGTTTGTGATCCACACATTTATCACTTCCTTACTCTCAGTTGGATTTATATTTGAACGGATTTCTGATTTCTTTTGGAGATATAGTTAAGTTTTGGTTGTATTAATCTTCTGAGAGATTATGGAACCAGTTAATTGTTGATATGTCGCCTGTACCGAACTATTCGGACCCATCCGGGGGACGGTCCTCAGTTGATTCATCAAGGACATTATCTCCAGCAGCTACATTGACTGGAGGTGTTACAATTGCCACTACGCCGACGACTACGGCAACGGCTATGACGAGTACAACAGCATCATCGTCATCTAGTCCATCTACACCTTTATTTGCTCCAATTGGAGTTAGTGGTGGTGGTGGTGGAATAGTTGGCTCAAGAACTAGACGTCCAAGTAGTATTATGAGTGGTGGTAGTAGTATTAGTGGTTTTGGTACTAGTATTGGTGGCACTGGTAGTATCAATTATTATGGAGTTGGTCATTCATCATCATTATCAGCAATAACACCAGTAGGTCTTAATCGAATTGGCACTTCACAGAATAGATTAGGGCCGAATTCAATTGCTGATTTAGTGGATGGTGTTGCTTATAATAGTGGTGGTGGTGTTAGCGGTGGATCTAATAGTCCTGCTCAATTTGGCAGAGAACGTGGTCATCACAAATTATATCATTCTCATAGTAGTGGCTCATCGATCCCCTTTAAACCTCCAACTTCTAAGGATATTCCACCAGTGACTCTTGCTGCTACTCCAAGACTTAAAAAGGATGAATTGCGGGACTTCTTTGGGGATATTTCTGCTGAATATGAATTGTTTTATGGTACTAGAATCTCTCGAGGAGGAACAACTTCCGGCATTGAATTACATGGAGGTGCTGATACTTTATCAATATTGTCAAGTCGGGCATCGGCTAAATCTCCTTCGATTACATCTGGTGAAGTTGGAAATGGAGGTGGAGATGGTAGTGGCAGTGGCAGTGGTGGTGATAGTGGAATTGGTAGTGCAACTGGAGGAGGAGGAACTACTGAAACTAGTTCGATTGATGAGCAACGGGCATCATCTGATGTTGCTTTACCAGATTCTAATCTCACTCCTTTGTCTACTATTCCTGATGTGTTTTTCCAAGAAAAATTCCAACTTGATAATCCAAGTGTTTTTGGAATTGTTAGTGAGAAGTCTGATATAATCAGGGACGCATCTACCAGTGCCACCACCACTACCTCTGATGGTTTAGAGACTACTAATGATGTCGATGAACTCCCTAGGATTCTTGCTTCGAATTCAATTCTGCAAGAAAAGCTCTCATGGTATATTGATACTGTCGAATTGCATCTTATTAATGAAATTTCCAATGCTTCCAAATCTTTTTTTTCTACTCTTGGAGATCTCAAAGCAATTCGAGAAAAAGCTTCCGATTGTATAAGACGGGTTCGTAAATTGAAACGAGAGTTGGCTGCTGCTGATAATGATATAGCCCTACGTGGAATTGAGCAAGTCAAGTTACGCCAAAGACGTCAAAACGTAACTATTCTTTCTCAATCTCTGAAACAAATTACTACTGTATTTGAAATGGCAAATACGGCTGAGTCTTTATTAATGGAAGGAGTCGATGAAAATTCTTCTTCTTCTATAGATAAATGTCTTGATATTATTGAAGCTGCTGAGGCTCTCCTGGAAGGTGACGATACTTCGAATCCATTGGTGAAAAGCTATACTTCCAAATGGGCGATATTCCCAATTGCCAACTTACGCGCCGTTAATGGTTTATCTGATCTACGAGAAAGCTTATGTATATTGCGAACAAGATCTGGAGAAACTTATGGAAAAGGATTCACTGGAATCTTATTACAGGATCTAAAACAACATATAGATTCTGTTCCTAAGTTGGATACGTTACAAAGGCTTGGCCGGATCCTTGATAAGGATCCTTCAAATACTAGTTCAAATTACAACAATAATACCAGCTATCTTAATATTGACCCATCACTTCGTAAATCCTTAATACAACAACTACATGGATTATCACGTTCAGATAATATTGCTGGAGCTTTTAACCTATATAAGGAATCAGTAGTCAAACTGGTCAAAAATGTTGTCCGTATGAACTTACCATCTAAGAGTGATACAGCATCTATGAGCTCAACTATTACAACTCGTACCTCGTCAATGGCTGAGAAGAGTTTGGCACTGGCTTCATCTCTTCGTGCTATGACTGTCAAAGAAGCAGAAACTATGATTTCTGATATCTATGTGTCACTATCAGAGCTGTATAGAAGATTATCTTCACAACAAAAGCTTTTGCTTGACATTACTGCTTCTCTGGATAGTAATAACAAGCCCAATGATAAAGGGTCTACATCGTCTCCAATTGACTTGAGTGATCTATTATTAAGTGTTATTAATCATTCTGAGGTCCGAATGATTAATGTTCTTAAAACTCGACGTGAACAGACAGTTAATTTGAATCTACAGGATTTTATTAATTTCTATGCACTTAATGGTATGTATCTAGCTGAATGTGAAGCTATTTGTGGTGATCCTTCTAAAGGCCTTCGGGAGGTTTTGTCAACGTTTATAAAACAATTTTTGGAAAGATTCCACTCCAAGAGAGAATTAGAATTGGCAGCGCTTATGGATAAAGACTTATGGAAAGAAGAAGAAATTTCTAAAGAGTTGCAAGCTATAGTGGACAGAATTGTTGAAAGTGGCTCCTCTGTTTCGGACCCCAAACCATGGCTGGCAGCTCTAAAATTTATACTTGTTAACAATGATTATATTAATAACACCCTTTCCTCTCCCATATCTCCTGTATCAGCAACTTCTTCTATCCCTGACACTAAAAAATTTCCTCGAAATGTATTTGTTGAAAACTCAAGTTTCATTATTTCAAACCCAGCAATAGCTACGATAAGATTTGTTGAAGAATATCTTAAATTGACAGTTTTATTACCACATCTATCAGGAGATATCATAACCAAATTAATTGATTTAATCAAAAAATTCAACTCAAGGGCAACTCAGTTAATTCTCGGAGCTGGAGCAACAAGATCTGCTGGACTGAAACATATTACTGCTAAGCATCTTGCGTTATCGTCTGAATCTGTAAACATCATGATAGCTCTTACTCCATTTATCAAGAATTGTGCCTTGAGACATATTCAATCACCGGCAATTTCGTCATCAATTGTCGAATCGTTTGATTCCCTATTAAGAGAACTCCAGGATCATCGAGAAGAAATCCATCAGAAGTTTGTTTCTTTAATGAATGATAAAATAACTATCCATTGTAATGTTATATCCAAAACAGAATGGGGGTCACAGCCATTGGCGGTTCATAAATACATGCAAGATCTGGTTAAGGAGACTTCTATTCTGGTTAAAATTTTACAGAAGATTTTGCCTAAGCAATCTTATTTGGTAAGTGATTCAGAAGACGGTGGGAATGTTGCTTTTTATCTTCAATTACAGTCTGACTAACTTCTAGCTAATTACATCTAAAATATTCGACAATTATAAGAGAAGGTTACTAGAAGCATATACGAGAGTAGAATTTAAATCAACCACTGAGAAACAGAGCATGCTTGTTGATGTCGAGTATTTCAGGGAGAATTTAGGTAACATAGAAGGTTCTGGCAACTCTGCTCAAGTTATATGGGAAAATGTCAATGCCATGCCAGCTCCAGAGGATACCAAGCCAGATGTTCCCGTTAAACAGGATATACCGGATGATGATATTACTAAAAAATCGGATGTCATTGAGAATGAGCAGATACGTGCGTCTGAGGATGAGATTCCTTCCTTTTCAGAGGAGAAGCAAGCTGCTCCACAAAAGAGTGATATAACTGAGGCTTCTGAGAAGCAGGAGGCAAATGCTTCTAAGAAGGAAGGTACGACAGAATCTTCAGTGAAGGAAGAGGCACCAAATGATTCTGAGAAGGAGGCGACAAATGATTCTGAGAAGAAAGAGGCAACGAATGCTTCTGAGAAGGAAGAGGCAACAGAGGCTCCAGTGAAGGAAGACGCAGCAAATGCTTCGGAGAAGGAAGAGGCAATAAATGCTTCTGAGAAGGAAGAGGCAACAAATGCTTCTGAGAAGGAGGTGGCGACAAAGGCTTCTAAGAAGGAAGACGCAGCAGAGGCTTCAACCCTAGATGCTTCTGATAAGGAGGATGTTAAGGAGGATACGCCGCCAAAGGCTTCAGTGAAGGAAGATACAACTGAGAAGGTTACAACTGAGAATCCTGAAAAGGAGACTACTATTGGTACTGTCAAGGAAGAAGCACCCAAGACGCTTGTGCTAGAAGATGCCACTGTCAAGGAAATTACAACTGAGATTCCGGTGAAGGAGGCTAGAAAGGAGGATACGACTGAGACAGTTACAGCTGAGACTCCTGTGAAGGAATCTACGAATGAGGCACCTGCGAAGGAGGATACGACTGAGAAAGTTACAACTGAGACTCCTGTGAAGGAATCTACGAATGAGGCACCAGCGAAGGAGGATACGACTGAGACAGTTACAACTGAGACTCCTGTGAAGGAATCTACGAATGAGGCACCTGCGAAGGAGGATGCGACTGAGAAAGTTACAACTGAGACTCCTGTGAAGGAATCTACGAATGAGGCACCAGCGAAGGAGGATACGACTGAGACAGTTACAACTGAGACTCCTGTGAAGGAATCTACGAATGAGGCACCTGCGAAGGAGGATGCGACTGAGAAAGTTACAACTGAGACTCCTGTGAAGGAATCTACGAATGAGGCACCTGCGAAGGACGATATGACTGAGAAAGTTACAACTGAGACACCCGTGAATGAATCTACAACTGAGACTTCTGTTGAAACAGAGGCCAGTATGAAGGAAGATATAACTCAGGTTCCTGTGAAAGAAGATTCGACTGAGGCTGCTGTCAGCCATGATACAAGTGAGATTTCTGAGAACGTAGATACAGAAAAATCTGGCGAAAAGGTAGATACGACTGAGATTTCTTTCGACGAACAGACTTCTGAGAAGGTAGATACCGAAAACGCTTCTGAGAAGGAAGAGACTACTGAGACGACTGATAAGGTTACAATTTCGACTGCTCAGAAGGAAGAGACGCTGGATAATTCTGAGAAAGATGATAAACTCGATGATAAACAAGAGGTGTCTATCGTTGCTCCAAAGGAGGAGGTGTTGAATAAGTCTGAGATTGAAGAAATACCAAAGGAGGAGGTATCGGATATTGCTAAGGAAAATGATGATTCTGCCAAAAAAAATGTAGAGAGTGATCGAAAGGAGGTACCAAAAAAGAAGAAAAAGAAATCCAAGTCCAGAAGACATTGAGCGTGCTATTTAAAAACTTGAAATGCATCTGTAGCTGATTCAATATAGAAATTTGATGAAGTTTAGACAAATAATATATATACGTATAAAGTAATTTACATTTTTAAGCAGTCCAATAGATTTGCCCGATGATTGTGACTTTTAAGGTGAAGCTGTTCCCAGATTCGGGGCATTTATAATCTCAATTAGCAAGCCAGGCCATCTCCTTCGACTATGCGGTCCCAGGGACGGGAGGGGAGATAACTTGTTCATATTGGAATCGTTCTTAAGCTTAGAATTGTAATAACTCGACTTAGACCATATAATCAGTATAAAATACACAGTCGGCTATTTTGGATGTTCAAGATATTCATCTCGACGCGCTTCTTTAACATCTGAGGTCAACTTATGCAAACTACGACCTAATTTGTACGCTTCAACTTCAGTCGTCCTGAACTCTTCATGAGCAGTTAGGAGCGTGGTAACAGAAGTTTTCAATTCTTCAGTAATACTAGTCAAAGCTTTATAAGGGTCTGTTGAAGGATCCGAAGAAGACATGACGCACCTGTTCCAATACCTAAGCTACCAATTTTGCTCCTCTATGGATAGATGAGTTGAAAGGAAGAAGTTGAGAATCAGAGCGCATTTAGCGCTGGCTTGTGAAAGTCGTAGGAACCGATTTGCCTTCTTTGCAAGTATGACACGCAACACAACGAATAATCAATAGCACGAATTATATCAAGATAGCAAACGAACCCACCACGTATCAAGATAATATATTAATATATAATATAAATATAAATAGAAGTAAAGATAGATAGAAAAGAAAGAGGAAGTAATGGTACCACATAAAAATATTTATTCTTATATCAGCATGCACTATTAAGATGTTTTACAATAATACCAATGAGGGAAAGCACCAAAAGCCCACATACGTTTGTATTCAGGACGAGGGCTTTTTATCCTTCGGAACCGGCGTCTTGTCATCAGCACACCTCCATATGTCGACGCAATCACACCTGTTTGATCTCCTGCCGTCTAGGCAGGCACAGGGCCGTCCGGTTACGTTAATAATGATGAACTCATTCAAGGAATAACAATGATCTTTATCAATGTGCGCCGATCTGGGTTCGAGTTTTTTAAACATTTTTGCAATGTCTGAAGGGGGTACTAAGGAGCCGGATTCTGGTCCAGATTTCGGCCCTTCTACGCCAGAAAAAGCACCAGTAGTTTCGATATTGAAACCTACTAAGAGTAATGGATCTCTAACTCGAAAAAATCGAGTTTTAAACGTGGGATAAGTCTTGCCGACTAAACTCAAGAGCCTACGCAAGCAACAATCTCTCGCCCAGGATCATATATCCTAGACGAAGATGAAGAGTAAATGGACATAACTACAACCTTTGAAGAATACCTACAGCAAAATGATGTGATCGTAGCCGAACTCAGGAAGGAAATTGCTACCCTCAAAGAACAACTCCCTATTCTCGTCGAACAAGTTAATGCTATCCCTACACTTGTTGAACAGATCGAGAATCTCCAACAAAACATGTCCAATGTGACGAAAGACAACATACATCTGAGTAACAAGGTTACTTCACTCCAAAGTCAACTCTCGACAACCCGAAAAGAGCTGGCGGAGACTAAAAAACCTGGACCTGCTAGTGTCACCCTCGCCCAACCTGCTTCCCAGCAAAGACTACCGTATGCCGCGACAGCTGGGAGAAATACACCACCAGTTAAACCCATTAATAGACCGCTACCTCCAACAGTTCCTAAGTATTCCATGATGGTTAAATTGCTGGAAATACCTGAGGAATTTGACAGAAGGGCCCTCAAAGAAAAAAATTGAAAAAGCAGCAAAAAAAAAAATTCATTATCGCTTTGAGTCTCACGAGGGGAGGTAATATCCTAATCAGCTCTAACTGAAAGGAAGAAGCCCACGAAGAACACTACTCCAAATGGATAGACTCTATACAACAACATATGGGTGTCATAGGCTGCATGGCACCAGGCAGTGATTCATGGGGTCGATAAAACCGTCACAATGGAACAACTCCGGCAAGACCTGGAAAACAACAATCAAGGACTGCAATTGGCCTCACTCCCGCGACCTTTACTTCAGTTGGACCGAGAAAAAGAATCTGCACTGAACCGATCCGTAGTCATCGCATTCGTGAAGCAGAAGAACTTACTTACTTCAAACGCCACCGAATCCATGACGGATTACAAATCTATAGGGTCATGAAATACGACCCAAAATGTAAACCAGCCACTCAGATGAATCAGCCATCTGAGGACACTACCACCTAAACACAACTCGACTCCTCTAACTCTATGTTATGTTAAGTAAAAGTCTGAAAGTTCAACAACTCAATTGCAATAAGAGCAAACCAAATACAAATACTATTCTCAATATGGCAATACTAGAACAAGCTGATATTCTATTATTGCAGGAGCCAGGCCTAAACAGAACTGCGCCGGACTGGCAGAAGTTACAACCTATAAACCATTCATCGTGGATTCCTTTCCACGCACGCAGCGACCACCGTATTAGAGCAATTACCTATATCCGTTCTGAAATCAAATCACAAGTCAAGCTGATAGAATAACTCAGCGACGAGGATGTAGTGACTATTAAAATAAATGATACAATAATAATTAACCTGTACAGAAAAAAAAGTCAAGAACGAGAAAACAACACAAAAACGTATGAAAGATTCAAACGGAAATGGAGGGAAACAGGAATGGAATCGTCGTCTGTTGTAATGGCAGGGGATTTCAACCTTCGTCATCCTATGTGGGAATCTTGGTCGGGTGAGAATTCTGAATCAGCAGATTTTGTTAGTTGAATGGAAGATAACCAGTTAGAGCTAGCCAGCAACCCTGATGGGATAACCTCGCCCATAGAAGTAGTGTACTTGATCTAGTCTTCGCTGAAAGACTAGTATGGACACGATTAGAGATGTTAGATACTATATTTGGCCTGTCGGATCATGCCATGCTATCCTGGACAATTTCCACAAGTGAGGAAACTGGTGAGGAGTCCTTGGATAGATGGAATTACAAAAATGTTCACTGCGAGCTCTATGTCCAAGAACTAAACGCCTGGGGAGGTGCTATAAATATAAATATGCTTTCAAGTGAAGAAGAAATAGATGTCATGGTGGGAACCGTTACTGGATGTATCCATGAAGCATTACAAAAATCAGAGCTCAGAAATTGAAAATCACTTCAAAAACTAAAAGATGGTGGACTCCTGAACTCACTGAGGAATTTTCAACGTAAGGCTACTTGGTGCTAGAACTCAGCAGACGGACAGAGAGGAAAGACGTGGCTAGCTGGAAAGAAAAAAGGAAGGTGATCCATCAAAACATTGAAATACAGAAGAAGAAACACTGGGAAGAATATCTGCTTGGACTGAATGGTGTGGAAATTTGGAATGCTGCAAAGTACACTAAACCGTTTGAACTCATACGTAACATTCCGAACTTGGTTTGTGAAGATGGGTCATACACAAAGATAAGAGTAGAAAGATTTCCCGAATTAGAGAAGGTCTTTTCCCAAGGGCGGTACCGTCGGAATAAAGTGCACCAAGGGTAACTCCAGATAGGACTTGGCCCTCAAAGAAAGTGAAACCCAAAGGACTTTATCAGAAAGTTCACCAAACAAATCACCAATTCCCAATCATCAAATTCGGGCAATAGCGACAAAGGATGCGAAAGCGCATCATTTAAACGACTACTCGCCCTAATCTATTCATCATGTATTCAAATAGGTTACCACCGTAAGGCTTAGAGAACAGGATTAGTTATGGTACTTAGGAAGCCTGGAAAGTCACGCTACGACCTGGTTAAGGCCTACAGACCCATCTCGCTATTGAATACCCTAGGAAAAATACTGGACTCAAGTATACTGCCACCAGAACAATACGGGGGAAGAAAGGGTTATTCTGCGCCAGATGCGGTTCTGCATCTCGTAGAAGAAGTAGAAAAGCAGAGCAGATTCTCAACTTCTGCCGTAATGATTGACATTAAGGGTGATACCATGATCAATACCCTTCAAAGCTTTGGTCTCCCTTCTGCGGTAGTAAGATGGGTGTACCATTCCATGACGGATGGATCAGTAGGCATGTTAGTCGACGGAAAAATAAGCCCAACAGAATCAATTAGTAGAGGTATCCTTCAAGGGTCCCCAATCTCTGCTCTACTTTTCCTGCTGTATACCTCTCCCTTATACCAAAGGATTAGAGAACTAGGTGGCAAAGGCATAGGTTACATTAATGACATCACGGTTCTTGTGCACGGGTTACCATCTGAAACAGTCCCCACGCTGGAGAAGCTGCTTGAAGGCTGCCACGAATGGGCCACTGCCAACCACACTGCCATCGACTATGGTGACAAATTCGGATTTATTAACTTTACAAAGTTCAAACGGAACTTGGATGACCTAGTATTACAGCTGCCGAATGGTGAAATCAAGAAAGTAGATATGGACGTGAAGCTTTTGGGAATATATTTAGACTACAAACTACATTTTACAAAGCACATAAAGGTGGCAACATCACGAGCACTTCAGACCATATACCAAATTGGAAGATTAGGTGGACAAGGGCCTGGACTCACAGCCATTGCAATGCGACAAATTTATACAGCATGTGTTCTACCGGTGATGACGTACGGACTCCAAGCTTGGTGGCATCGCTGCGCAGGTTCTCAGGTTAGCAAACTAGAACGAGTGCAAAACAAAGCACTTAGAAAACTCCTTGGAGCACTCCCTTCTACACCTATCACTGTATCGATCTGTCCTTGTAAGCAGAGAAGAAGAAATTCATAACTACGTTAACTTTAACAGCTAGTCCGGCTGATGTTTCTTAAGAAAAGTTCTATAGAATTATTTTATAGTATTTAGATCTAGATCTAGAATGATGTTTTTCTAACAAATTCCTTTTCTAAATCAAGACTGCCCATCAAATCTGTCAAATCGGCATCGTCATCCACATCTTTGCCGTTCTCAGCGTGGACTCCTTCCTCGTCTACTGCTGACCACACAGCGTCAGCATCGTCTGAAGCAATAGTCCCATTGACCAATCGACAATCGCAAATTTGTCTCAATCCTAACAATAAAAGCAGTCCTTGAATGTACTTATACCCACCTTGAGCCATCAGATTGTTCATTTCATTTCCAATCCGAGGACGAAGATTGTCATAAAACTTCCGTTCTGGCTCGCTGAACTCAATAAGCTTGCGGTGGATCGCTCTCGTCGGAAGATTGATTCCACTCTTGTTGAGAAATAGCCTTGGTACGTCGCAACATCGCTATCCGAAGCACAACATGCAATCACCCCATGGCAATTTTGCATCGCCCCGCTGCTGTAGGCTTTGTCGCGTGATCAGACCAGACTTTGTAATCGTTGAATGGACTTATGCGTAGAAACTTTATCGACGAATAGAGCTCATCCGCGTTGTTCTGAATCGCAGTACCAGACAAATGACACCGCGACTGAGATGTAATTTCGCACGTCGCTATGGATAACTTGGCTTTTGCGATTCTTGATGGTAGGAGGCTCATCAACTATGACCCTCCATCATTTGCGTTCGAACAGGGGACCCTGCGAGTCGAATTCGGAACTAGCTATCTCGAAAGTTGTCGCCAGAACATCGTACTGCTCGAACTTGTCGACAGATGTTGCTCGCTTAGGGCCATGATGAACAACAACTCGAAGGCTTGGTGCCTTGTCTTTGATCTCATCCGCCCACTGTGTTGCCAATGCGGGAGGTGCAATTCCAAAGTCGCTTTAAGAATATTACTTCCTGGCCTCTCCTTGGTTGTCTTCTTCTTTTTCTTTTCTCTCTTGCTCTTGGCAGATAACAGTTGTTCCTCATCGTCTTCTTCTTCTTCATCCTCTGCTTCATCACGAGGTATACAATCTCCTCTATATTGCCGGACAATATCAATGCAATGGACAGAATAGTTTTCCACAATCCCATATCGTCACACAACAGTCCTCCCCTAATGCTCAACTTGGTAAGCTCATCACCAAAAGACTTGTTCAAAATCGGGTTGCTTTTCCATCCCTGTGCGTTGAAAGGTACGAGACAAGAAAAGGCTGAGGAGGAGTGACTTCCTCTGCTCCTGTACTTTCCGCAACTTGTGAAACAGACCCTTCTGACTCTCTTATACAGGCTTGGACTTGGGCTTCGGGGCGATCTCAAGCTTGCTCATTAATTCATCCAAGTCCTCTGGTTTTGATGTCAAATTCTTGATTGTCGAATATTTGCTGCTTCTTCCGATCTGAAGACGGGAACTGCTTTTGTTTCCGAGCACTTCGTTTGGTATACCATGACCTAATTTAACGGGTGATTTGGAAGTCATTGTTTCTGTGGGTTTCGCCTCCTTCATATTTCGCTCTGTACTTACATCGTAAAAGACTTCGGAACCATATTCGTCGTCTAGATCGCTGCGACTGCTGCTCCGAGCGTGTGATTCGGCTACAGGAACAGGATTCGGTGATTCGTAGTGGTTATGCTGTTCACTGAAAGTTTCACTCACATTGGACAGTTTAGCCATGGTCCTTTCACTCTATTTTTCGCTGATCCAAGTGGTCGATGAGCTGGTAGAAGGAAAGATGTGTTTTGTTTGCGGGAGCTTGGTCGTCTGTTTACATTACCAGTCATGTCCAAAACATCACCCTAACATATGGAATGAATGATCAACACTTTTCTGGGGCAACATGTGAATAATTTAAACTATAACCTGCCAGATTTTATATTCCTGATTATTACCAGAGTATAAAATAGCAAGTTTTCATGTATTATGCACTATATATATTCTAACTCTTTTAATATCATAACAAAAATGTAAGCACCCAAAAAATATCTACTCATCAATAATTGCTTTGTCCATAATGACTCTTGGTCCAACATAGTTGGATCTTCCATGAATGAACCACCAAATGGCAACAAGAGCTGTGAGACCAGTTGTAATAACACTGGTGTAATTCATTTCCTCTACCGTTACCGGCAGAGCATAAGGGAAGCAATAAATGACAAAGAACACAACAATGTACAAGCAAGAAATGATATTAATAACGAACCCATATCGCCCAAGCCAGAACGGACCGGGCTTAACGTTCTTGCGGCCGGTTAAGATATGAGGCAGAATTGCTAGAAGGAAGGAAGCCGTGGTCAGCAACACAAACGAGCCGACAAATGCATTAAAGGCTGCGACAGAGCCCACATATACAGCTCCCATACACGTAGAAATCACGCAACAAACAAAAGTGGCCCATATAGGACTCTTCCATTTGGCGCTAACGGCTCCAAGTTCCTTGGAGAAGGGAGCAGCATCGTCACGAGCAAGTGCGAAAAGAGTTCGTCCGGCTGTGATGTAGCAACCGATAGTGGCACAAATAATAGGCAGCATGATTACAATGAGAAGGCCAAGAGCTCCACCCTTTGATCCCGTGGCTTGGTGATAGATGTCACCAAGCGGGCAAAAGGAATCAGCATCAAAAATGGCCTGCAAGTCATTAATTGCATAAAACATTGCAATCATGTAGAAAAAGGCGGTAAAAAATCCCACAGCGATTTGACATAAGAGCACCTTGGGCAAGTTTCTGTCTGCTTGTGGGATCTCCTCAGCCAAATGGGTAACGCAGTCAGGAGTTCCGACGGCGAAGGCACCGTTCAACATGCCTGCAAGGAACACAAACCCGTTGCTAGAATAACCTGTGTCATTATCCCATTCTCGCCATACAAAGTCACTCGATGCATGGCCATGACCATTTTTCAAAGGCATAACCGCACATACAATGATAGTGACCAAAAGGCCAAAAATGATGAGGAATGATCCAATTCTGTTGATGACCGGAAGTGCTGAATTGCAGAACATGACTGTAAGTCCGCAGCCCCAGGTAAGAATAAGATGCACAATAAACACCTGCCATCTCTGGAGGACAAAATCAGGTCGGAATAACCCGTAGGAATACACTACCATAGCACCAACAATACTGCAGTTGGCAGAAATACCGAAAGTCCAGGCAAAGAAATTGAGCCATCCTGCAAACCATCCACAGATACGTCCATACTTTGGACCTGGTGTAACAGTGGCCCAGTGATAGACTCCTCCAGTAGCAGGGATTGCAGAAGCTAACTCGGCAATTGAAGCTCCAATGAACCAGTAAAAGACTGAAACAGTAATACTTGTAAAAAAGAGTCAGCAACACTAAGACAGAAAGAAAATTTTTAAACTTTGACCATTCACTTACAATTCGTACATAATACCAGGAGGACCACCATTGTAAAGAGAAGCGATCTAGAAAGTTAGTATTCTTGTCTGTACTATTTTATTCATTGATCAAGACCTACAATCGCACCACCAAGAGCTGTCCAAGTGTTACCAGTAGTGATACCAGTAGCAATAGCACTGAAGAGGTTAAACTTTCGTTCAAGCTGGGGGACATGTCCTGAGACATTAGCCTCTGGCTCGACACTGATTAACTGAGACTCATCAGGAATCTTTTCAACATCAGACATGATTGGAGAATTCAAATCAGAGAGATGATTTAAAGAAAGATAAACATAAGTACGCAAGATCTTCCTCCTATATATAGAGACCAAATCTCAGCCGCAGTGAGTCCAAGGGTTTTTGAAAGATAACGCTCTTTGGCGATCAGTGCTTATCGCTGGCCAAAGATAAGTCGTACCTGACTTCGCTGGCACCTGCCGATTTTGAGCCAACGTGCAGATTCTTTTAGTCTGTGAAGGAGGAACAAACATCTCCACACACCACAATGAAACAGCTTTCTTCCACAAACAATTTCCAAGGGGATTTCTTTACCTCAAAAGGCGCATTATCTACCTATCACAGCATAAAAAGGGCGCATTCAATAGGTGAGCTCATAGTTCTTATCTACATCTATCATCATGATGCATCAATAACACCCTCGGGCACAATCAATAGGCGAGCTCATATTTCATATCTACATCTATCATCATGATACATCAATAACACCCTCTTTGCATCTCGCGCCCGGGCCCGTTCTAATGTACCACTCTCATAACTGTACCGCTTTCTATACTATTTTACTCTACAATAAATTAGCATTTCTTGGGACGTCAGTCTCATTAACATTGAATAGCCATCTTAACTGATGCCAAACTCGGAGTGGGCAAAGAAGTCCATGCAAGAACCCCGGCTTAAATCTCAAAACATTAGCCTGTGGTTCGAAAATGCCGTATTAGCCGTCTTGATGAAAGTTAATTTATCAGTAAACAATGTTCATTAATCATTTTATGTGCGTTGTCTTCAATGAAGGAGAAAGGCTTATTTTTTTTTCTTCACTGTATAAATATTGAATAAAATTGATACAAATATACGTTGACTGTAGAAAGTATTATGACAAAGGCTATACGATAGCTATTATGGTTTCGACTTTTGTCCTCGTCAGTAGCCCGATTCCAAGTGAGGAGCAGAAAACAACTCGAGAACAGAAAGCAGAAGAAAATTCGCTTTAAATGTCGTATATACGTGATGTCATTATACACGTGACATCTTAGCCTAAGCGCATTGCCTAGGCAACAAACTTTTTTATCATAATTTAATGATGAAAATTACTTGGAGACAGCAATGCGGTTTAACCACAATAAGATATCCTCATTATCATTATCATCAGAAAAAGTCCTTTGGGCTTTTCTCTGCTTGAAGTTCCTGCCACCCGAGTCTGCTCTTTGGCGTTTCAGCTTGTTATCATCCTTATTTATTAGACGTGTTAAGCCAATCCAAAAGGCTCCTTAAAAAACTTTCAGAAAGGCTTATGCGGTTTACACGGAGCCAGTTGCCGATTTAATGACCCACTGCTCGCTGGCTACTTCCCTCGCAGTGATATGGCTCGTACATTTTTAACTTTATTTGTGGCCTACCTCTCTATATTTGGTGTATACTGCGACAGGAAGCATCAAATCTCGAAAATCTGCTTGGACTGAATGGTGTGGAAATTTGGAATGCTGCAAAGTACACTAAACCGTTTGAACTCATACGTAACATTCCGAACTTGGTTTGTGAAGATGGGTCATACACAAAGACAAGAGTAGAAAAGATTTCCCGAATTAGAGAAGATCTTTTCCCAAGGGCGGTACCGTCGGAACAAAGTGCACCAAACAAATCACCAGGTCCCGATCAAATTCAGGCAATAGCAATTAAGAAAGGAAGCGAGAGCGCATCATTTAAAGAACTGCTCACCCTAAAATCTATTTATCATGTATTCAAATAGGTTACCACCCTAAGGCTTGGAGGACAGGATCAGTTGTGGTACTTAGGAAGCCTGGAAAGTCACGCTACGACCTGGTTAAGGCCTACAGACCCATCTCGCTATTGAATAGAAGATCATCAACACTAGGTTCACCTACCTAAGTCAGAGTATACTGCCACCAGAACAATACGGGGGAAGAAAGGGTTATTTTGCGCCAGATGCGATTCTGCATCTCGTAGAAGAAGTAGAAAAGCAAAGAAGATTCTCAACTTCTGCTGTAATGGTTGACATTAAGGGTGCCTTTGACAATGTCGACCGAGATACCATGATCAATACCCTTCAAAGCTTTGGTCTCCCTTCTGCGGTAGTAAGATGGATGTACCATTCCATGACGGATAGATCAGTATGCATGTTTAGTCGACGGAAAAATAAGCCCAACAGAATCAATTCCCAATATCTCCTCTACTTTTCCTGCTATATACCACTCCCTTATACCAAAGGATTAGAGAACTAGGTGGCAAAGCCATAGGTTACATTGATGACATCACGGTTCTTGTGCACGGGTTACCATCTGAAACAGTCCCCACGCTGGAGAAGCTGCTTGAAGGTTGCCACGAATGGGCCACTGCTAATCACACTGCCATCGACTATGGCTACCACATCCAGGGAAGGTAGCAGGCTCGCAAAATACCCAATCCTGACTCGGGTGACAAAGTCGGATTTATTCACTTTACAAAGTTCAAACGGAACCTGGATGACCTAGTATTACAGCTGCCGAATGGTGAAATCAAGAAAGTAGATATGGACGTGAAGCTTTTAGGAATATATTTAGACTGCAAACTACATTTTACAAAGCACATAAAGGTGGCAGATTGGAAGATTAGGTGGACAAGGGCTGGGACTCACAGCTATTGCAATGCGACAAATTCAAACAGCATGTGTTCTACCGGTGATGACGTACAGACTCCAAACTTGGTGGCATCGCTGCACAGATTCTCAGGTTAGCAGACTAGAACGAGTGCAAAACAAAGCACTTAGAAAAATCCTTGGAGCACACCCTTCTACACCTATCACTGTACTCCGAGCAGAAATTGGAATTCCACCCATATACCTGCGCCTGAAGAATATATATCACCGATAAGCTGCACGATGGGGTAGAAGCCTGGCGGCAACAAACCCACTGAACCAACTACTGAACGCTCGCCCAGCCACTCCTTCACCAATGGTATTGGCGTTCAACACCATCAAACCACTACTACCTCAAGAACTCTTTAACTTTGGCACACCTCAGGTACTGCACAGATCTCCATGGGCAGAACCTGAAGTCAATGAAGACGAGGAACCCCCTCTGAAAAATACTCCTCTCCAAGTAAAGAATCTACTTCTCAATCAACTAATTTAAGACTGGCAACACCATTTTGAAACCTACACTCGTACAGGATCGTACTTTAGGATTATTGAGCCTACCTTACAAGTGACAACTTCTATAAAACACCTTAAGTTGAAGGATATACTTTCAAGTACTCCTCGACCCTTACTGTGCCGGGTTGTCCAGTATCGTGCAGGTCATGCGCGAATTGGCTCCCAATATGTCAGTTGGATGGAGACCTGCTACCGAAGTAGTATTTGTGTGCGGTACTACTCACTCTATAGCTCACCTCCTCTTTGATGAGGATGCTGCGAATGAATTACGTACACAATGTGGCCGTGACATTCGCAAGGCGCTTGGGGAAAAGGGAGGACTGGAAAGTGTTCTGAAATTCTTCAAGCACCCAGAAGCGCATTTTTAAAGGCCCAGGAAATTTCGCCGCGCAGCAATAGCTGGGATGGAACTTCTAGGGAATTTCAACTATAATAATTACATACATAAAACTTCTTAATATACTGATGTTATAAGAATAAATATTTAAAAAAAAAAGGTTCGAGTTTACCCATTCAGGCAACTCCAAAGTCATTAGTCCATTGGAGATCTTATGCAGGGACCTTGTGGTTGAACATCGAGACGGGAACTGAGGTTTGCAGTCTCATTTGAGGTTCCCAACAATGGCAGCTGAGCTCCGGAGGTACTGGTTTGTCTCAAAGGTATTAGTGAATTCGTTTTTTGTGTGTTTTTTCTTGTTTTTTTTGGCCAGAAGAATATGTCACCTCCCCTAATGGTTAACTTAACCCTTAATGTTAACTTTAAATCAAGTTTACCTTCAACAATTCATAACTTATATAATGATAGTTTATAATTAATAATTATCCGTTAGCTTTAACCTTTGCATTTTTTATATACAGTCTTTTGATCATTTTTCAAGCAGCTAGTTCGTCTTTTCACGACCAGATATAATGAATAACGAGAACGTTTATAAAATTCTGAAGTCTCCAAAGGAAGCAGGTAAGATTTGTGTGTAGGCGGGATATATACTGTCAAGATATATACTGTCAAGATATATACTATCAAGCTGTAGTGAACCAGATCAGATATAACACACCAATTGATTATAGATACCACCTCGCAGAAAAATTGGTTTCTTTTCACAATTCATTTAACTGTAAGTTTTTGTTCTTTGGTGATACTGCCTTTCGTTTATTTAATTTATATCTAACAACACATTATGGAGAACCGCTTATAGAAAAACTGCTTCAGGATAAGAAGAAAGCTGCTGCTGCTCTATATGATATAATTAATGAAATTCATGATGGAACCGATGATATTAAAATTTCTCATAGCCTGAAATCCTTGCTAGTTTTATTAACTAATTATCGTGGGACATGGAATTTAATAGAACCACGACTCTTGGAAAAGGTAAATCCTGTTCCTATTTGTATTCTTTATTTTTGCGATAGCTAACTAACCGCTTACTAGATTCTCAAGATTTCTGGAGAACCATGCGAAAATCATCGACTAGTTAGTAGTAAAATCTGTCCATCACTTTCAATTCTTGAATTGGTTTCTGTTGAATCTCTCCGAAGGAAATATTTGCCTGCTGAAGACCCAGCTAAAATGCTTGGAAATATTCTTCAGAAACATATGCCAATTGTTGTAAACATAATCTCTAGACTCGATTCTACTCATGTTGAAGTAGTGTCAATTACTCTGCGATTTCTAAATTCGTTGATTGCAAGCTTAGACCTTTCTGAAAAGCTTGACTTCGATATATTAACTCTGTTACGAGCCGGCGGGTTGTGGCATAACTTGGAAGATATGATTGAGAATCAAGCAATAGTAGCTGCATGCAAAACAGAAATTCTAGAACTTCAACATTTGTTAATGGAATCTATGAAGAAAAACAGATATGTATATAGAAAGTGCTTAAAGGATGATTCTCAGAACTATGTTTTCCGAATGGCCAAGAAGGGGCTGGATTCTGTTCTTGGAACAAATGAGGAAGTAAACAATGCTATTAGCAACTACAAGAGCAAAAGGAACAGCACCAGCAACAGTAACAGTATCGGAAACCACAACAACAGGAGCAAGAGCAGTAACAATATTAACTCGGTAGCCTCTAATCAAAGTTCCAAAGACGATACAAGTCCATCGGTGAAGGAAGAAACTATCCTGTTAGAATTTATTAATTCCACTGGAGGCTGGTCAGGTTGCCTGGATCTCTATGACCTTTTGAACTGCAATAAAACAAGCCTTGTTAAACAGTATGCAGAATTCTCTGCCATTTCTGACACTGGCAATAGTTTTCCATTTCTAGAAGCAAGTTTGGCAATTTCTAACATCCTTCATGAGCTTTTTGATATTAAAAATCATGTTCTTCCGAAAACTAGACCGATCAAAAACATTATGAAAAGAAACAACGGGATGACTGAGAATGAAAACTCCAACGCTAAGTCTACAAATAGCGGAGAATATACAGACTTCAACCTTCTATTTTTTAATTGGGTCTCTCTGCATTTCACCGGAGTAATGAATTTTATGCGTATTTGGAATGTCTCGGCAGCATCTGATGAAGATTTTGAAAACCTTACTGAAGTAATGAAAGCTTTGTATATTATGACATCGGAATCGAAGGAAGAAGTTACTGGCACGTCTTGTTCTGCTGTTAATGGTTCAGCCGCTGGTGCTCCCGCTTCTACATCTGTTACTTCTGTTCCACATCCTGGTCCCTTACTGTCCTCTTCTTATTCATCAATCGGAAATATGATTAAGAAAATGAATTCAGTCGCATATTTGGACATAAGATCGTACCAGTTAGCCCAGATTGAAACCGAATTGAAATCTCGTTGGCAGACCGATATCGATGACCTCTATAGAAAATATTTTAGGGAATCACAAGATTTTGTTAGAGAGCAACGACATAGACTGCTTCTCAAGGGTGAAGTATTCTTTGTGAATGATCCAACAATCCCAAGCTCCAATATTTCTTCTCCCTCTCATCAACGAGGTATGGGAAATACGGCGATATCTGGTCGGAAATCATCAGCAGCTTCAATATCAAATATAAGTCGACAGCAACCACAGATGAGCAAGTACTTTATAGCTCTATCTCCAAGTAAGAAATCTCTACAATATAAAGTCTTGAATAATCATCCCACGCAAAATGAAGTGGTTGCGGACACAAACATGGCCTCCATCGATTTGTCTTCTATAGATGAAGTACAAGTGGCACCTATCTCCTTAGATTATAGTAATTCTTTTGGAGGACAGAAGCAAAAGAGCAGCATAGTTTCATTAGATAGCAGATTCAGTTATTCGAAGATTACACTTATCGACAACAGTGCTATACCTCCTCGAAATGTATTCACGTTCTATTCAGATACTATGGACAAAGCTTCTATATGGAGTGATGGAATTATGATGCTTAAGAATCGTGATTATCAATCAGATTATTCTCGAAAACATGTGGAATTGTTAACTGATTCGAAGCTTCGTCTACAGATGCTTACTTTAGCACCTACAGATCATAAGATTAAAACGGACTTAAGAGGTGTATCAGATCTGGATTTGAGTTTTCTTTCTACTGATTATTTCTATCAATAAATATAACTGTTAACGTTAACATGATATATGATAATTAAATAACTAATTTACAAAAATGCAAAAAAAAAAAATAGAACCTTATTTCCTATATTTTTTGGCCCGCTTGATCTTTTCAGCTAACTTTTTATCGTTCTTCTTATTTGAAGAGGATGAATTCTTAGCGGGACCTTTCCCTCTCTTTTGATCTTCCATTCTATCCTTTTTAGTTTTCTTATATATTTTATTTCGTTCATTATTATCGCTGTTGGAAGCCTTCCTCTTCTTATTTGCTTCAGCTTCTTTCTTTAATTGACTTTCACTCTTCTTATCCTTTTCAGCTTCGAACCAAGTTCTCTTAGGACGAGAACGGATTTCGTCTTCATATTTAATCAGATTCTCACCCCTTTTAATATCCCGTTCTGCTTGAGCAAGCAATTTCTCAGACTTTTCTTCTTCTAATACTTCAGCAATAACAGTATCTTTAGATTCAATATTACTATTTATGCTCTCGATTTCTGTCCAATCGACATTCCTACCCATTATTTTACTATTCCTCAAAGAAGAATCTGATGTCGAAGAAGAAACACCTTTCATGGCTTCTTTAACTATAGCACGATCAATAGCTGCCTCACCAACAAATGATATACTTTTACCTTCTCTTCCAGCTCTAGCGGTACGACCAACTCTATGTAAATAAATTTCATAACTCTTTGGCATATCGTAATTGATAACCACCTCGATCTTAGGAATATCCAAACCACGAGAAGCCAAATCTGTACAAATTAAAACTGGAACCTCCATATTACGGAAAGCCAGAATGGATTTTAAACGTTGGTCTTGAGAAAGTGAACCATGAAGTTCACCAATTCTGATTCCAAGTAATCTAACAATGATTCTTAATTTATGGGCAGTTTCCTTTCGAGAAACAAAAACAATCACTCTCTGTTGCGAACCAATTTTTTTCAATAAAGAAACCAACACAGCAGGTTTTAAATTTTCTCTTTTACGAATTCTAATGAATTCTTGAACTAAACCTCCTGCGGCCTGTTTAGGTGGATCAATCATGATACGGACTGGTTTATGTAATGATAATTGAATAAGGTCTTTAATACTACTATTCATAGTGGCAGAGAATAGTAAGGTTTGTCTTTTGGAAGGAATTAACGATAAAATTTCAGTTAATTCCTTTTGGAAACCTTCTTCTAGCATTCTATCGGCTTCATCTACAACCAGAATTTCTACTCCATCTACCTGAAAACTTGGAGAATTTCGAACATGATCAATAAATCTACCAGGAGTAGCAACAACTATATCAGGGCGAGTTTTAAGTTCTTGTTCCTGGGCACGCAAGTTAAGACCACCTACGGCCATTCCAAATCTCAAGCCGGAAATATATCGACCCAGTTGTTTACCGACATCACAAACTTGAATAGCTAATTCACGAGTAGGAGTTAAGATAACAACACGAGTAGTAGGTATCTTAGGTCGATAAATTAACCGTTCTAAAATAGGAATAAGATAAGCAGCTGTTTTACCTGAACCAGTTACTGCACCGGCAACAATATCTTTACCAAGTAGAGCGATTGGAATAACAGCTCCTTGAATTGGACTTGGTTTGGTATAACCAAGTGATGCTAATCCACGATGAACAGGTCTAGATAGGGACAATGTTTGAAATGATTGATGAACAGTTCCTTTGGCTATATCTGATTCTGCAGATGGGGCATAGAATTTTGCGATTTCTTCGGCTGTATCTTTATCGGCATTATTGTTCTCCTCTTCATCGTCATCGTCTTCATCTACGTCTTCGTCTACGTCATCATGTCCGTCAACTTCGTCTTCTTCATCATGTCCGTCTTTTTCATTATCTTCTTCTTCTTCTTCTTCGGCATCATATTCTTCGGCATCATCAACTTCTTCTTCTTCATTAACTCCCATTCCAAAACCATCTAAAGCAAGTTCATCCTCCTCATCCTCCTCCTCATCTTCTTCATCGTCTTCTTCAAGACCACCTCGTCTTTTGATAATCTCATCCAAATCAATTTCTCGTTTCTCACTGGTTTCTTGGGAGATTTCATTTGTAGTAAAATCCCATCCATCAAATGCTGAACTAGTTACAAGTCCATCTAGAGAAAATTGGAAATCTGGATCAATATCTTGTTCGTCCTCTTCACTGTCCTTTGTTTTAGTTTGTTTCTGTTTCTTATTCTTCTTCTTATTCTTGTTCATCGTCGCAGTAGTAGTAATCGAATCATTCAAAACTATTTTCTTCTCATCTCCACGGATCAAAGCTTTACTCCCATCTTCATCATTATCCGATTCATCAGTATCCATATTGGGAATAGATTCATCGTCATCTTCAATAGTTAGAACAAAATCTTTCTCCACTGACTTTTCGGAGACAGCAGTAGAACTGCTCTTATTTGATTTCACTCCTGCCATAGATAAAACTAGAGACGCAGCGATATAGAGACACAGCGATATAGAGACACAGCGATATAGAGACAATATAAAGATCAAAATTGAAATAAATAAACTCCGTCGGCTGCTGGTCCTTCGCCGGAATTTTTTTTTCAGGGTCCAATTGACCCTAACCTCGATAGAATAAGTTGCTGTTTTTGTTTCTTATCTACAGTAACCAGTAACCTTGAAGTTAGCCTATGTTTTTACAGTGTTAACATGGTTGACTCCCAGAGTTAGTATCTCTATTCCTTTCTTATACTCTCGGTATTATTCATCCTTCCTATAGAATTGATTCCAATATCTTCAGACCTATTGCGACAGAGAATCAAATTTATTACATAAAACTTACGTAATATTTTTTATCAGAAACCCTAACATCAACTTATTTTTATCGGAGATTTTTTTTTTCAGACGAAGAAGCTCAGTCTCCTTCAGTTGGTCTCATATTTTGAGTTTCTATTTTCACTCTCTTTAGGATTTTTATTTATTTACTTGGACGTGTTTCTGTTACTATGTCAAGAATAATCATAAAAAATTTACCTCTATACCTAACTGAGGATAGATTGAAAAAACATTTCTCACAAAAGGGCGTCATCACAGATGTTAAAATTATGAAAACTCGTGATGGAAGACCTAGAAAATTCGGATTCATTGGTTATAGGTTGGAACAAGACGCTCTTGAAGCTGTGAAATATTTTGATAGCTCGTTTATAGATACAGCAAAGTTATCAGTACAAATTGCTAAAACCACAAAGGATTCTACTTTGGTATCAACCGAAGAAAGACGTTTTCGAGAACGAGAGAAACGACGAAGACTAGATCATGAAGCTGAAGAGCAATTATTACTTGCTGAACAGAGAAAAAAGAAAAAACAGAAATCTGTTAGTAACAATTCATTGGCCGAAGATAATTCTGGTAGTCAAGATCCTCAATTAGCTGAATTCTTAAGCACTATGAAACCAAGGCAAGCAATGAAATCATGGGCCAATGATGATGATTTATCGATGGGAAATCTAAATGGAAAATCCAGGAGAGAAGAATCTGAATCTGCTGTTATCATACCAGAGAATCCAGAAGATGATGAATATGTTCAATTGCCCAAAGAACTGAATGAGAACGAAGAAGAACAAGAAGAAGAAGAGAAATTTGTTTCTTTATCTACTTTTGAGAAAACTGTTGATAATGATGGTAATAATGATGAGGAAGATCAACTTGCAAAAGATGATAATGTTTCCGATTTACAATGGTTACAAATGCGACGTCAAAGAATGTTGGAAAGAACTGGAGATCAAGATCAAGCTCGAGATAAAGCTCAAGATCAGAATCAAAATCAAAATCAAAATCAAAATCAGAATCAAGCTCGAGACCAAACTCAAGATCAGAATCAGAATCAAAATCAAAATCAAAATCAAAATCAAAATCAAAATCAAAATCAAAATCAAAATCAAGCTCAAACTCAAACTCAAGCGAAGAGCGAGAAACAGAATGACGTTGGCCAATTATTGAATTCTTCCGTCGAAACAATTTCTGAACCATCAGAAATAGAAAAAACAATTGAGAAAATAAGACAAACTGGTCGGTTATTTCTACGTAACTTATTATATTCTTCTACTGAAAGCGATTTTAGAGAACTATTCTCCTCATTTGGAGAATTAGAAGAAGTTCATATACCAGTCGATCCTAAATCTGGAAAACCAAAAGGATTTGCATACGTCTTATTTAAATCACCTGAAGATGCTATTTCTGCTTATGAGAGTTTAGATAAAACTATTTTTCAAGGTAGACTTTTGCATATTTTGCCTGGTGAATTTAAAAAGGAACAACATAGACTTGATGAATTTGATTTGAAAAATCTACCTCTTAAAAAACAAACTGAATTAAAACGAAAGGCAGCTGCATCTAAACAACAATTCAGTTGGAACTCTTTATATGTTAATAGTGACACTGTCATGGAATCAGCGGCTAGAAAACTAGGAATAATGAAATCTGAACTTATTAATCCTGAATCTTCTGATGCTGCCGTTCAACAGGCTTTGGCAGAAACATCGGTATTAACAAGTATAAAAGAATACTTTGAATCAAAAGGAGTCGATCTTTTATCTTTCAAAAATACCAAGGAGAAATCAGATGTTGTTATTCTAGTCAAAAATTTACCATTTGAAGCTTCACTTGATGAAATAACTGATATGTTTGCAGAATATGGAGAACTCAGAAAAGTGTTATTACCTCCAGATGGTGGTATTGCTATGGTTGAATTTAAAAATGCACCCAATGCTAGAGCTGCATTTACAAAATTGGCCTATCGAAGGTTTAAATCTTCAATTTTATATTTAGAAAAAGGGCCGAAAGGATTATTTAATGAAGAGTCGGGAGAATCTATTACTACCGAGTCATCGTCATCATCATCATCATCATCATCATCATCATCCACCACTGCTAAAGTTATAAAACCTTCAGTATCAGATATTCTAGGTACTACTACTTCCCAACAAGAAGAAAATGAATCTACTTCTGGAGAAGGAAGAGCTTCATTATTCGTTAAGAATCTAAATTTCAAAACAACTTCGAACGATCTTCATAACGCATTTAAAGCAATTGAAGGGTATAGTGTTGCTCAAGTCAAACAAAAGCCTGATGCTAAAAATCCAGGAAAAACTTTAAGTATGGGATTTGGATTTGTTGAATTTAAAACTGTTGAAGCTGCTGATATTGCTCTTAAAGCTATGGATGGGTATATATTGGATGGACATAAGTTACAGTTAAAGATATCTCATAGAGGTCAGGACCGTCATCATCAACAGGAAAAATCGTCAAGTACTACTGGTCAACAGAAGGCTCACAGTAAGATTCTTATAAAAAATATTCCATTCGAAGCAACCAAAAAGGATATTCAGAAATTATTTGGTACTTTTGGTCAATTAAGATCAGTTCGATTACCTAAAAAATTTAATAAATCTGCTAGAGGATTTGCATTCGCTGAGTTTATCACTACAAAAGAGGCTGAAAATGCTATGAAAGCCCTTCAAGGTACACATTTACTTGGTCGAAGGCTTGTTATGGAATATGCTCAAGCTGATGCTGAAAATGCTGAAGAAGAAATTAGTCGAATGGAAGCCAAGATGCGTAAACAGGTGACTAGTGAAACATTAGCAGGCATGAGACTTTCTGGCAAACAAAAGAACATTGATTTAGATGAAGATGAGAATGAAGGTGGTATATAGAAAAAATCATTTTCAAAATATATGTGCATTTAGAGTATATCCATCCCTGTTGAGGTACTGCCCAGTCCTGTTAGCTCACTTCGTTCTGACTTGTAAATACTAAGTTAGTGTCACTTCCTTATGGGCAGCTCCTGAATCAAAAAGCTACAGTCCCTTCCTTGCCTCCGGCGGCTGGCCCCAGACCCTACAGTTCGCTTCACTTGAGGTCAGGATCGGGATGTTATAGGCCAAACCCTCGGAGCCCACAGTCAGTTCCCAAACAGTTCCTCTCCACCTACGCTGACCGGGGCGGCGGCCCCAGCCACCGGAGGAAAAGAAGGGGTACTGCCTAATTATAATTACCCATAAACGGCTCATGTCCACCTGGCCCGTGACCTGGGCTCCCTATAAGGCCTAGGCCTCAAGTGCAGTGCTTCGCGAATCGCTTAGCGAACCGCTTAGCGAAACGCCGGAGCTTGAAGAAGAATTGGTCTACATGGATAAGATGCCATTTCTCTAGGAAATCTACCGATGTCGAAATCTAGAACACACGGATTAACTATGCTCCGTCGGTTGTCTGTATTTAGAAGCGCGCATGGCTTGTACGCGACGCGATGTTTGTAGGTAGTTAGAACAAAGGTTAATTAAAAGATTGACGAATATCATTTCTTATTCTGTAACAGTGCATTGTCTATTCTTCAGTTATGCACATGACGTTGTTAAGTTAACCCCAGAATTCTAGGTTACAGCCCACGTAGAGAGCAAGAAACCGTTGTCTTCTCTGTGTGCGTCTCTATTCCATCTTCTCGTCCTTTTTCCAGAATTCTCTTTCAAATAAAAACATATCCTCGCAGGGATAGAATGGTACATGCATGTGGAGGCACCTGCGTGCCAACAGTTATAAGCAAAATTGATGGTTATCTTCTGAATTGGGTTTAACATCGCAGCAAATTTTTTTTTTGTGGGGAAAGTATATCCGGATTAAACATTTTCCCGAAAAGCCGAGACGAAGAGTAGAGAAAGAGAAGAAGATATTCCAAGAACCGTCCTTATGCGATCCGCAACCGCTCTGATGCCACTCACTACTTATCTGGTCCTTCTCCTCTCCTGGTATTCATGCGCTCACTGGTTAGCCTTAAGCTGTTATCTTAAGGTTTATCCTCCAGGGTGATGTTGTTGATATGTGACTTAACAATAACAAAAATCATATAAATATAAATATAAGCCAGAAATCGTGATTGATATTAACAATCTCTTTAAATGATTTTTTTTCTCGAGAGAAAGTTTTGGGTTGTTTCGAATTTAATTATTTGTTTTTCAAAGCCTTAGAAATAACGTCTATTTTCTAATCTCTTCTCCGAATCTTTTCTCCGAATAAAGGCCCAATTCTTTTTTAAATTCCCTAATTTTAAATCTCCTATCACGACTATTATGAATATTGTAAGAATATTGAAGGATTTCGTTCCTTCTAGTCCTTCATATACTGTAGATAATTTTCCCGATCTGTCCGGAAAAGTATATATCGTTACCGGCGCTTCATCGGGACTTGGTTTTCAAGTTGCTCGTAGGCTTATTCAAAAAAATGCTAAAGTATATTTACTTGGTAGAACTCAATCTAAATTGCAATCAGCCATTAAAAACCTTTCTGATGAATTCCCTAAAAATGAATCAAATATAAAATCGTTGCTTGTAGATTATGCAGATTTATCTGCTATTAAACCAGAAATCCAGAAATTTCTTAATGAAAATAATCGACTAGATGGAATTGTTCATAATGCTGGTATGAATTTTCCTCTTGAAAATGCTCCTACTACTGCTCAAGGAATTGAAATGACTTTAGGAGTAAATGCGGTTGCTCCTCATCTTGTTCAAAAATATCTTGATGATATTATTATAAGAACTGCCGCAAAATCTCCCATTAATTCAGTAAGAATTGTTTGGGTTTCATCAGGTTCTCATAGATTTTCACCAATTAAAAATGGAGGAATTTATCTTAAGGATATGAATAATATTCCGGCTGGTGGAATTGCCGGTAAAGCTATTGGGATATATTCACATAGTAAAACAGTTAATCTATATCAGGCAATTCTATGGCCTAAAAAACATGAAAATTCTGGAGTTGTTAGCGTTGCTGTACATCCGGGCATTGTTGCTACTGATCTTGGTCGTAATGTCACTACTTCAACAAGTGAATTTATAATTCCAAAGCTATTAACTAAAGCTGAAAAGGGTGCTTATAGTGAATTATATCCTCTTTTGCATCCTTCTATAACTGTTGCTGATAATGGAAAATATTATGTTCCGTATGATGTTAGTGAACCTCCTAGAAAAGATGTATATGAAGGAGCCAGAGGTGAATTAGGATTAAAACTTTGGGATTGGCTTGATGAGCAGGTAAAGCCATTTCTATGATATGGTTGGAATGTATACTTTAATAATTAAATAATTAAATAATTGGTGTTAATTTAAAGGACATTCGTTAGCAGCAAGGGGGAAGTCACAAGAATCAAACCGAGGCGGGAGGCAAGCCAGCAATGGGGCCTGTAGCAGCGCCCCTACACCCAGAGGGAAAGCAGGCGAGGAGCTTTACCCCAAACTTAGAAAGCAATGCGACACTGTGTATCGAGATTCTCTGAATTTTGGCTTTCCAGCCGTGTGATCGACAGGGGGAATAGATCTCTTATCACTTTCCCTGCATTTGAGGTTGTTTCAGCTAATGTTAAGTTGATCTTTGTCTGGAAGACACGTTTCCAGGCATAGTGTGCCTGCTCTTGTGTTCTTATCCGTTAGTAACATAAACGACATGAATTATTCGTTGTTCCTAATAAACAACTCATCGCGGTTACAGTTAGCATTACACAAAAATCACCGCCGCACGAAAAAAGCTTCATCATCACGTGCTTACGACCAACCAGATTTAGGCGGAAATTGCAGATCATATTTTGAGTGCGTTAATTCAAATGCCACACCAAAGATTTGAGTGCCGCCATCAACAAATTTAACTATTACTTCTTTCTTATCATTGAAGAGTTGGACGTAAAAAAAAATTTTGATTTTGAGACTTGTGGTAAACTCAAGAATATTGATTTAGATGAAGATGAGAATGAGAATGAAGGTGATATATAGAAAAATCATTTTCAAAATATATATGCATTAGAGTATATCCATCCATCCCTGCTGAGGTATTCAGTCAAAAGGGGGTTTCCGAACTATTGTGGTTCCCGGAATCACTATAGGAAACATCGGGTTTAGGGTCGTAAGAGCCCTTCCCCATTTGGATAACAATATTTGGATCGTTATATCGAGAGTTAGCCACGGCTATACCAAGTGCGGCGTGGTGTATATTTCTTAATCGAAACCTTGGGATTATTTTCCGGAAACCGCCTTAGTTCGGAAACCCCCTTTTGACTGTACTGCCCAGACCTGTAGTTAACCTGTTAGCTCAGCCCCAGACCCTACAGTTCGCTTCGCTTGAGGTTAAGATTGGGATGTTATAGGCTAACCCCCCTGAGCCGACAGTCAGTTCCCAAACAATTTCTCTCCACCTACGCCAACTCGAGCTAACTGAGCAGCGGGGTCTGGGCCGGAGCGGGCCCCAGTCGTCAAGAGAGGGGAAAATTACTGTCTAATTGCCCATAAATGGCTCAAGTCTGGGTTCCCTATAAGATCTTGGCCTCAAGCGAGCTCAACGAAGCGCCGGAGTTGGAAGAGGAATTGGTCTAAGGCCAGTGGATGAAATGCCATGTCTCTAGGGAAATCTAACTTACCGTTGTCGAAATCTAGAACTCGGTCGAAATCTAGAACACGCGGATTAGTTAACTATGTTTCATAGATCGTCCGTATTTAGAAGTTCACGCGCGAACTTACGCGTAGTCTCAGATCGAGCGGGTGTGCTTTCTAGCTAATGGAAAAGACTAACTTAAGAATTAACCTTAAGTTACAGGTGTAGTCAGGAATAGGGTGCTACTACCTTCTTAGAAGAGATTATCTAACAGGAATTCCAGATTGGATCCAGTAGCATGCAGCCCAGCCCGTGCTAGTTAAGATCTTGGTTGGAACTTAACTTGAATCTATACAATTCCTAAATAGCTTTCATAGATTTGTTTATGTTTTCTAATTTCCTATCTCTAAAATCAACGACAACAACAGCCGAAGGCAGTTCGAAGTTGTAGCTTAAATAGTATTATTAAAATGCCTCCAATTTGAACGTCTCGTAGAAATTCATACAATCCATCTATCGAAGATACTCATGTCAAAGTCATTGCTTAAACGGGGTGCATAAAAAATTTGCTTTAAAATCGGGAGCGTTGGAAGAAAAAGGAGAGTTGTCGCTAGAATGTGTACATGCATATGGGCGCACACGCTGGATGTTTTTACGTGTTATAAGCGAAATTGATCGATATCTTTTTTTTTTTATCTTCGATATTGATTAGATATCTTTTGAATTGGGTTTATCGTAGCAATTTTTTTTGATGGCAAAAGTACCGGATTAATTATTTTCCCAAAAATCCGAGACGAGAGGAGAGAAGAAGACATTCGATGGGCGTTGATTCTTAAGAACTGCCCTTACGCCATCCAGAATGCCCTGACGCCACCCACTACTTAATCTGGTTCTCCACGTCCCCTGGAATTCATGCGCTCCGTTGGTTAGCCGTGAGCTGGTATCTAGCTTACGTGCAGGGTTAATCGTGTAGGGTGATGTTATTGATATGTAACTTAACATGAGCCAGAAATCGTGATTGATAAAAAATCTCTTAGAAGTTTTAAGTTGTTTCGACTTCAATTTTTTTTTTCCAAATCCTTAGAAAGAAAGTCTCTTTTCTAATCTCTTCTCCGAATCTTTTCTCCGAATATCTTTTTCAGTTGTTCTAAAGGCCCAATTCTTTTTAAAATTCCCTAATTTTACATCTACCATCATGACTATTATGAATATTGTAAGAATATTAAAGGATTTCGTTCCTTACAGTCCTTCATATACTGTAGATAATTTTTCCGATCTGTCCGGAAAGGTATATATTGTTACCGGCGCTTCTTCAGGACTTGGTTTTCAAGTTGCTCGTAGACTTGTTCAAAAAAATGCTAAAGTATATTTACTTGGTAGAACTCAATCTAAATTGCAATCAGCTATTAAAAATCTTTCTAATGAATTCCCTAAAAATGAATCAAATATAAAATCGTTGCTTGTAGATTATGCAGATTTATCTGCTATTAAACCAGAAATCCAGAAATTTCTTAATGAAAATAATCGACTAGATGGAATTGTTCATAATGCTGGTATGAATTTTCCTCTTGAAAACGCTCCTCCTACTGCTCAAGGAATTGAAATCACTTTAGGAGTAAATGCGGTTGCTCCTCATCTTCTTCAAAAGTATCTTGATGATATTATTATAAGAACAGCCGCAAAATCTCCCATCAATTCAGTAAGAATTGTTTGGGTTTCATCAGGTTCTCATAGATTTTCACCAATTTCAAATGGAGGAATTTATCTTAAGGATATGAATAATATTCCTGCTGGAATTGCCGGTAAAGCTCTTGGGATATATTCACATAGTAAAACAGTTAATTATTATCAGGCAGTTCTGTGGCCTAGGAAACATGAAAATTCTGGAGTTGTTAGCGTTGCTGTACATCCGGGCGTTGTTGCTACTGATCTTGCTCGTAATGTCACTACTTCAACAAGTGACTTTATAATTCGAAAGTTATTAACTAAAGCTGAAAAGGGTGCTTATACTGAATTATATCCTCTTTTGCATCCTTCTATAACTGTTGCTGATAATGGAAAATATTATGTTCCGTATGATGTTGATGAACCTCCTAGAGAAGATATATATGAAGGAGCCAGAGGTGAATTAGGATTAAAACTTTGGGATTGGCTTGATGAGCAGGTAAAGCCATTTCTATGATATGATATGTTGTAATGTTTACTTGACTAATTAAATAATTAGTGTTATTTTAAACGAGATTCGTGAGCAGCAAGGGGGTCACAAGGGTCAAACCGAGCGAAGAACAACGGGTCTGGAGCAGCGTGCCCCTGCAGCTGGAGGCAAGACAGGTTAAGCGCGCTACCCCAAACTTAGAAAGAAATGTCACTCTGTGTATCGAGATTCTCGAATTTTGGCTTTCCAGCCGTATGATCGACAGGGGGATAGATCTCTTAGCGCTTGCGATGCATTTGAAGTTGTTTCAATGTCTAGAAGACACAATTTCAGGTATAGTGTGCCCTCTTGTGTTGTCATCCGTTAATTATAATATAACATCATGTTAGCAGTAATGGAAATAGGCATAAGTTATTAACTTAACAAACGTGACTACGTTATGTAACATAAACGACATGACTTATTCGTTGTTTCTAATAAACAAACTCTACGCGGTTATCTTTAAATAACGCTTTTAAAATTTAAAATAGACATATATAATAATGTTTTTAAGTTTGTATATATGAAATATGTCTGTAATTACAGTTCACTTAATAAAAAATATGAGTTTCGAAATAACACGGCTCGGCCGTAGAAATACTAGAAAAATCAACGCCGCACGCAAATTTTAATTCATCATCACGTGGTTATCGTCAACCAAATTTAGGCGGAAATTGCAGATTTCATATTTTGAATAGCTAGTACCCACGCGTACTTACGCGTCGTCTCACGATCCTGCGGGTGTGCTTTCTAGCTAATGGAAAAGCCATACTAGCACGATCGTGTTTTCTAGCTAATAGAAAAGCCATACTACTAACGTGCTACTACCTTGTTAGAAGAGATTATCTAACAGGGATTCCAGATTGGATCCAGTAGCATGCAGCCCGAGCTAGTTAAGACCTTGATGTAATCAAAGATAGTATAAAATATAAACTGACGAAATGATGGAACACGCACAGGCGCCGGGTCGTTGCACGGCTGATTGATAGTAAGTTGGTAACATTGGTATGATATATCTCATTGGTATAATTCAAGTTCAGGACACATAACTGTGAAGGCAGGCAACTGATAAGTCAACGCTGGTGGTTAAACGGTGGTACGTACAGTTCAACTTTAAAAGTTGCATTCACTAGAGATTTTTTACTATCAAAATCAATAGCAGTATTTTTCGGATCGATCTATCGCTTTCGCTTTGGATGACTTACTGCTGCTAATGTTAATTTAATTAATGAGATCTCGTGTTAGTGCAGTAACTAATTTTAAGGTTAATTAAAAGATTTACCAATATCATTTCTTATTCTGTAATAGTGCATGTCTATTCTACAGGTTATGCACATAACGTTGTTAACGTTTGTTAACTTAGTTAACGTTAAGCCAGAATTTTGGTACGTGCAACCGTTACTGCCCACGTAGAGTGCGATAAACCGTTGTCTTCTCGGCGTGCGTCTTTCTTAGATCTTCTCGTCCTTTTTCCACAATTCTCCTTCAAATGGGATAGAAGGTGTACATGCATATGGGGCGCAAGCGGGATGTTTTTACGTGTTATAAGCAGAATTGATCGATATCTTTTGAATTGGGTTATCGCAGCAATTTTTTTTGGTGGCGAAAGTATATCCGGACTAAACATTTTCCCGAGAAGCCGAGACGAGGGGAGGAAGAGAAGAGGGCATTCGAGGGGCGTTGATTCTTAAGAACCGCCCTTACGCCACCCACTACTTAATCTGGTTCTTCACCTCCCTTTAATTCATGTGCTCCGTTGGTTAGCCCTGAGCTGGTATCTTACTTGCAAGGTTCATCCTGTAAGGTGATGTTATTGATATGTAACTTAACTATGAAAAAAATTATACGAATATGAGCCACAAATCGTGATTGATATTAAAATCTCTTCGAAGTTTTGAGTTGTTTCGACTTAATTTTTTTTTTTTTCAAAGCCTTAGAAATAACGTCTCTTTTCTAATCTCTTCTCCGAATCTTTTCTCCGAATATCTTTTTCAATTGTTCTAAAGGCCCAATTCTTTTTAAAATTCCCTAATTTTACATCTACCATCATGACTATTATGAACATTGAAAGAATATTAAAGGATCTTGTTCCTTCTAGTCCTTCATATACTGTAGATAATTTTCCCGATCTGTCCGGAAAAGTATATATTGTTACTGGCGCTTCATCAGGACTTGGTTTTCAAGTTGCTCGTAGACTTATTCAAAAAAATGCTAAAGTATATTTACTTGCTAGAACTCAATCTAAATTACAATCAGCTATTAAAAACCTTTCTGATGAATTCCCTAAAAATGAATCAAATATAAAATCGTTGCTTGTAGATTATGCAGATTTATCTACTATTAAACCAGAAATTCAGAAATTTCTTAATGAAAATAATCGACTAGATGGAATTGTTCATAATGCTGGTATGAGTTTTCCTCTTGAAAACGCTTCTACTACTGCTCAAGGAATTGAAACGACTTTAGGAGTGAATGCGGTTGCTCCTCATCTTCTTCAAAAATATCTTGATGATATTATTATAAGAACTGCCGCAAAATCTCCCATTAATTCGGTAAGAATTGTTTGGGTTTCATCAGCTGGTCATAGATTTTCACCAATTAAAAATGGAGGAATTTATCTTAAGGATATGAATAATATTCCCGCTGGTGGAATTGCTGGTAAAGCTATCGGTTTATATTCGCATAGTAAAACAGTTAATCTATATCAGGCAATTCTATGGCCTAAAAAACATGAAAATTCTGGAGTTGTTAGCGTTGCTGCACACCCGGGCCTTGTTGCTACTGATCTTGGTCGTAATATCACTACTTCAACAAGTGAATATATAGCTCAAAAGTTATTTACTAAAGCTGAAAAGGGTGCTTATAGTGAATTATATCCTCTTTTGCATCCTTCTATAACTGTTGCTGATAATGGAAAATATTATGTTCCGTATGATGTTGATGAACCTCCTAGAGAAGATATATATGAAGGAGCTCAAGGTGAATTAGGTTTAAAACTTTGGGATTGGCTTGATGAGCAGGTAAAGCCATTTATATGATATGATATGTTGAAATGTATACTTTAATAATTAAATAATAGTGTAATTAGTGTTAATTTAAACGAGATCGTTAGCAGCAAGGGGGTCTCAAGGGTCAACCCAGGCGAAGCGAGCAGCGGGGTCGCGAGCAACGGGGTCTGGAGCAGCACCCCTGGAAGCAGAATAAGCGAAGTGCGCTATCCCAAACTTAGAAAGAAATGCGACACTATGGTATAGGGGTTATTATATCAATTTACATGAGGATTTATATATGTATTTTCACATTATAATAGACTTTGAAGATCAAAAAAATAAAAGACACTGTATCTTTTGAATCTCCAGATTCCCCAGAATCCCCACTTTACAGCCGTGTGATCGACAGGCCCCGGGGGAATAGATCTCTCTTATCGCTTGCCCTGCATTTGAAGTTGTTTCAAAACAAGTTGATCTCTATCTAGAAGACACATTTTCAGGTATAGTATACCTGCTCTTGTATTCTTATCCGTTAGTTATAACATAAGATCATGTTAGCATAACATAACGGAAAGATGCATAAGTTATTAACTTAACAAATTATTACGTACTTAAGTTTAATTAACGCTTTTTGAATTCAGAAATGAAATAGACGTATATAATATTTGAAATATATCTATAATTGCAGCTGACTAATAAAAAATACGAGTTTCGAAATAAAGTTAGCATTTTACGTATAATCCTACGCAAAATGGAGAGCGGCTCAGCCACCAAAAAATCGCCGCCGCACGCAAATTAACTTCATCATCACGTGCTTAAGGCCAACCAAATTTAGGCGGAAATTGCAGATCTCATATTTTGATGACTGCGTTAATTCAAATGCCACACCCAAAGATTTGATTGCTGCCTTCAACAAATTTAACTATTTCATCTTTTCATCTTTTGTTATTTCTTCATTCTTATCATTGAAGAGTTGGACGTAAGTTGATTTCGACATGTCAGACAACGTAGCTTTTATTAACAGGTCTTTGACCACAGTTTTCAATGTAAGTGCTGACACGACGTCATCTGTTGTACCTCCGGAGTCTGGGGCGATACCCAGATTCCCTGGACTCGCTTTGTTCAAGGGTACGATCGTGTTGTAAAGAATATTCTGGTAGCGCGATACGAGGTCTGATACAACTCTCCAGTTGTCGGAGGTTGGATAGAGGGAGATGCAGCAAGAGTTAGGCTCGCCCCATCTCCTTGGGAATATTACAGCTAGTGCCGGCCCGCGCCCTCCGGCTGGCGACTCTGGCGATTCCTCCAGGAGGCGGTGGAAAATTGTAGAAGTGGAACTTGATTGAATTTCGAGTTTTTCGCTTCATCTGCCAGAGACACAACTGCTAGAAGTGGAGAGCGATGCGGAGGGAATAATACAAGTGGTTATAGTAGCGAGACTTAGGAATCCCTGGAACAGCTGGCGTGATGCTCCGGTAAAGATTATTGGGTGGCGATGGCGATGATGTGAATGTACTGAGTTGAGTACTAACCTTTTTTATAGGAATTGGAGTTCTTGAAGGAATCCGGGGTTTTATCAAATGGATTCTATGATGAAGTTATCAATGCCCTACCTAGGAAGTACACTCCTGGATCAGCACCTGTTGCTGCTATTGGTTCTGGAACTCTAACCTCATCATCTTATGAGAAAACTCCTATTCCTTCTCCCCCTCCTGGTGCACCTCCTGGTGGGGAGACTGCTGAAGTATTGTATGATTATCAACAACATGAACCTTCTGATCTACCTCTACGCAAAGGCAGTTATTTGACGGTATTTGAAAGATTGAATGCTGATTGGTGGAGAGGTCGAGACAATGTTACTGGTCAGGAAGGTATCTTTCCTAGTAATTATGTACGAGTAGTTAATGGGAGTGATGAGAAACGTGGTTATATACCAGCCCCCCCTCCTCCTGCTTCGGTTCCACAACAGACGATTGCTGCTGGCTCTTCTCAGCCTCCTTCGTATTATCCACCTCCCAGTACCAATTATTATGGTCAAGCTCCTAGTCAGCCTCAACCTGTGGTTGTCCAGCAGGGTGCTCCTGAGCAACATCATAGTCATGACGCTTTGAAGAATTTTGGTGGTAAACTAGCCAATGCCGCAATTTTTGGTGCCGGTGCTACTATGGGATCTGATTTGGTTAACAAGATCTTTTAAAAACCTTGATCATTCCTTTTCTTTTACCTTTCTCTTCCTTTTAGGCAGTGTTTGAATGTGAATATGCGTTGAATGTTGTTGATGCTTCTTTAGAGTTATCGTTTTGTTGTTTTCTGTCTGTTAATTGTTTGATGTTTTTCTTTCCGCTTCACATATATCAAAGAAGCATTTAGGTAGTAGTAGTAGTAGCATTCTAGGTAAAGGAAAACTATATTTATAATCAGTTTACGTACTATCGTTTAGAAATTATCCTAAATAGTCTCGGTTACATCCCGTCCCCTCGTCTGCTGAGACACTTTCCCAGATCCAGTCGCTCACTTCGCTCGGGCTCTGTCACTGCCCTTTTCGAACTTCTCGAGCGTGCGTGAGTGAGCTACGGAGTATGCCGGTGGCATACAGAATTTCAGCTCTCCGGTGGCTCCGGTGTTGCACTAGACTGCTCGGATTCCTCCTCGATGGACCCCTCATCTACCTCTGGCGGATGAGCGCTTATCTAGACCCCGTTACCTAAGCTCGCCTGATTGGTAGCATCCTATGGTTGGCTTATACCGTTTGTTCGGTTGCCCTTTTCTATCTCCCATAGCTGGGTTACCTGCCTCCATCGGCCCCAGCTGCTTCTTCCAACGCCTTTACAGGTCAGGAGCCCGTTGGTCGATTTTCTAGATGGACGATAGGCTGTGTCAGGCAGAAGCTGTGGCTCCGGTCAAGATCCCGTACCTCATTTGGCTGGATTATTATCCTTAACAGACCTTCATATATCGCCGATGGATGAGTCCGGCCACCTTCTTCCGATGTACCTTATAGAAATGTTCGTCGCTTCTTCGTATGTTGGAGATGAGGATTCCATTTCTGACCGAGTCTGCCTCTGATGGTTACGGGGCCCTGTAGCTCGCGACGCTCGAAGGTTGAGATTGCGTATTGACCTATACTTGATCTTCCCTCAAGCGATCTTCATCTATCGCCGGCGGGTGAAGCCCGTAGCGTTGACCACTTCACTTTGCTCCTGTGGATATCCCATCTGTGTCCGGTGAGCCCCATGGCTATGACCACTTCGTCTTCCTCCAGTGAATATTGCCACGGACATCGCTTGCATGACAATTCATTATTCTGACCAAACAACATTAAAGTTCGTAACAGTCGATAAAGATCAACCGACTCTTATCTATCAACCCACTCTCGGAATCAGAATATACCAATATTGTAACAAGGGACATATGTAGGAGATTCGTTCAGTTCTAGTTTAAAAGTTCATTCCATTAAACTTAAATGATGACTGAAGTATGAAGTCTATGAAACTCTTGTGATCTATTTATTCCATTGTATTTTCCAGAACTAACCCTTTGGATTGGATTAGAACTTGTCCACCTATATATCTCCTTCGTTCGCTTGAGAAATTTTGATTCCTGGAGCTTTATCTTGATATCACCGGAGAGGCAGTATAAAAAACAGACTTGAATAATTCTCTAAGACGAGTCCGAAATACAGCTGTCGACAAAGACTTCTAAATAGGTCTCAAGTCGATGAGTACAACGGGAAGAAGTGAGCAATGGGCTCTAGTGCAACGTCCAGACCGATGTCCTCACTTGTGCCAAGTGGCGGCAGGGCTGCTATTCCAGACCCCGTTGCCTGCTTCGCTCGAGTTATAGTCGAGATATAGCCCCCAAAGGCAAAATGGGGGATGGGAGGGTGTTTTCCAGTGCCTCCTGCTCGCTTCCCTCTCACGCTCTCACTGTAACCGTTATGAACAGTTCGATGATCAGAAGTTTCCGATTCTAGCTAGAACTAGGGTCTGGGCAATGTGGATATCACCCCATTTCAGGATGCCGGACGCTAGGGATACGCCTCCAACATCATTGCTCATTTCTCTTGATTTCAAGATCTTTGTTTACCTGTATCTTGACCATAACTAGCAAAGAGAAATCTGTCTGGGTACACTTGAACAAAGCAAAAGCAACAAAATCAGCGATGGATGAAACCCCAACCACTGTGAGAGCTGCCACACAGAATTAATGATCATCATGGGCTCAGGCGGATCAGGCGGATAAGCATCCCGAGGAAGACTTAAACAAACCCGAAATAGCCAAGATCATTGACCAGGATCATTGACCAGGATCTCGTAGTTTTGTGAGACAGCTCCGAACTAGAGTAGGATATTGAGTGATATATAGTTGAGAAACCTGAAAATACTTTATGTTTATCTATAGTTGAGTCAGAGAGGACAACAAGTATTACAGTAACATTAAAGTTATAACATGTATTATATATATATATACAGACTGGTCCCATGACACGTGTTTTTGATCGACAGTGAAGATATAAAGAAAAGATCGACAAAGGTTATGCATGCATGGGCCCTTCATCAATTTTCCTTGTAAGATTTGACGATCAATTACTGTAATTGTTAAATTAGCTTTGGCTTTATGGAGGTAAGCAATATACAAATTGAGAATACAGTACCAGAACAGCTAGCTAGCTGTACATAATTATTTACGGTGCAATAAAGTTTAATGTAACGTTTTTATGTTCTCGAAAGTTAATCTTAAGTTTTTAGGTTGGGGCGGAGTCCTGGCCACGATTCGATTGAGGGGCCCTATCTCTCTCATTCTGAGTCATTCATGTTCAATTATACGGTGTTTCTCTAGCGAATCTGTTATCACGTCATCTTAGTATAGTTAAGAAGTCTATTTTAATCCCTCTACAGCGACAGTCTAGAGTGGACGAGGTTAGCTTGAAATCTAGTGTTATATGTGTTGTCGTCAATCTGCTATCCACATTTTGAATTCTCTAGTCAGTAGTTTTTTAGTCGGGTATTTTAGTCTGTCTATCTACTAGTTTGTTATATTTATAGATAACCAAATTGAACGGTACGTTTTTGTAACTTTAACTTAATAGGTATAGGTTTGTTATACCTTAATATTTAATTACTAATTGCGCGAACAAGTCGGTAAGCCTTAGGTGATCCTCTCTTCTTTGTCTAGAAGAATCTTGTCCTTTTTCAACTCCTAGTCAATCTTTGGTTAGTCAAGCAAAAAAAAAGCTTATACAGATGCTATCCCATTTTTTTCTGATACCAACAACAGATCTGAAATCAGTTTATATTTCCAAAAATAAAAATCGTATACTTCTATATTCCTCCATCACGAAATCTGGTAAAAATAATCTGAGACATTACCCATCCTCTTTTGCTCTTTTTCACCTCTCTCCACAAGTTTGTCGATCATAGCTTCACCCCAGAGTCTGTCCTCTCTCCCTACCAGCTCTTTTGGATAGTTTACCCCATCTGTTTCTCTAACCTAGCTTCTTCTCCCTTACCTTATTTTTCTTCAACTTTCTTTCTATATTCCCATCCTCTTTTATACTTCTTCCGAATTATTCCCGACATATCCCCTCATCTTCTGCGTCCGGCCGCAGAGGAAGGCAAGCCGGCTACCGATTCCAATGACCTTTTCATATTACATTCTCCACATTAAGACCTCTTAATGCCAAGAACATGGGCAAGATTCTGAAACCAGAGAGAACCCTTTTCTAGTATTTCGTTGCCGTTACTTTCAAACAATTACAGAACGGTATCTAACCCAGTTCTTTTAAGAATATATTCGGCTGCGACGACAATTAAGGGCTTAGGGCTTCCAGGCTAGCTAAGTTAAGCCCAAAGTTTCTAGACCCTAGATCTTATCTGTCTCGGCTTGGGTCCTGCCAATTAGGGGTTAATAACTTTAATTATACCGCCATCGATTGGCAAACATAAATACTCTTCACTGAAAATGGTTGGTCTTGAAGTAATTTAACCTAATCCAGTATCAATTAAGAAAGAAGAGAATACTTGATCTAGTATTCCAGAAACTAACCGAATGTTAGGAGATAATCGAGAATTCCTACCGACTGAAGCTAGTACTAGAAGGCTATTTTGAAGATAACCTCAACTGAGACTGGTACAAGTACGATCAGAACACTTAGCCGCCCTATTCTTAGTTGAGACTTATCTTTGCTCTAAGCACTGATATTGGCTTGGATATGGCCGAGGGCTCTGTCTCCTCGCTTAACCACTAGCTATCTCTGGCATCTGCGGGTCGGGATGTGCCTCCGTAGTTGGGTGCAGTCCTAGGTCTGGATGCGAGACCTTGTTGATCGTTTCAAAATCAGGGAAGAGCGGGTTGTGGAGAAAACACGAGATTCAATCGGAGCCCATTGCAACATGCAGTTGACAGAGATAACGCAGGGTTGCCCACCGGAGCCCATAATAGGACCGCGAAAGCTACAAGTCTCTTTGGATTCTTGCTGCCAGAAGCATCGGATGGATTACTCGCTCTTCTCAAGCTGCATGCCCTCGTCTTCGCTCGGAAAAAGCTTCCTTGCAAGCCAAACTACCTTACTCTGCCCAAACATCCCGGGATGGGGTGCTTCCGTACAGTTTCTCGAGCTTAGCGAGAGCCTGGGGTCTGAGGGCTCTCCCTCGCCGCCTCGGACCTCTGAGCGTAACGGAGGGGCTGAATACGGATCTAGAAGGTCTTGGGCTATGGCCCGTGCGCCGTAGGCAAACGATGGAGTTTTTGGCCTTAGACTAGCCTAGAGAGGCAAACTGTTAAGGAAAGATGGGGGCAGGATATGGAGGGCCGGAAGAAAACGGCCTGAGAGATTATTTCGAAAAGACATGGGGGGTGCTGATAGATTGGAAGATCGAGACAACCCGAGAACTTAACAATAATGTAGCAAAAATGTGATCGGCAAATAATTGATTAACATTTATTGGGACGTATTATATGATCTATGAGACAACACCCACTCTCTCTTAAGACTTCAATTCTTGAATGATCGTCATTGATCATCTACGACGTAACGCCTATAATAGCAAGTCAAGTACGCAGACTTCTACTTTTGTAACCACATTTTGAAACATCCTCTATCAATTGTATATTTCTCTCGTGATTTCTTATTTTGTTAGCATGATAATGAGGTTATCATTTGGATTATCGTTTTGTTATTTCAAAAACTAATATGACGGATAAAACGGGTATGTAATATTATGTATATCTATGTAACCAACAATTTTGAAAAACAAATCGTGAAATCCGAAAGAAAGTTAGTTTAATGCAAGATCAGTTTATCTTGACAGCAGCAGTGGTCATCAGAGTAGTGGTCAGCTTATATGCTTTTTGTTATCGTTGATCACCAAGAAATCGTAGGTACCTTGCAGATGCGCTGGTGGAAAACCACCGCTTTTAACATTTGTCATTGGCACCTTTATGCAGGCCGGTAGGGAGGTTAGTGCAAAGGGTAGGCTAATAGGGAAGTGCCACTAACCTCAGGTAGTTCAGAAAGACTAGTGCCAGCACGTTGTTGGTCTGGGATTATACGCTGCTGTTTCTAACACTAATATTCTTAGGAAGAGTGACCCTGCCTCTGGCGATCTCTGCTTGCAGCTGTTCAAACCTCTGGCGGCTGGAAGTTAATTCCATTCCGGGATTCAGTGCGAATCTGCCATGGCTGTGTTGCCTATATCAATTAGTTGATGTACCGGTTAAGTTAAACCAGTTTCGAGCTATGTTAATGGTAACTGTTCCATGTAATGCAGAAAATCTTTGAGACCGAGTGTACCTGCTTGATAATAGCAATGTCTGGCCACGACGTGGATGTAACTGATCATGCCAAGTATAGAGAGAAAACAAAACTGCAAGGGCCCGGAGTGACTCCCTGCGTCAGAGAAAGAACTTTCCGTGGGGCACTAAAGTTATTAGAGAACAATGACTGCCGACTTATTATGTTAATGCCTTAAGGCAACTTATCGGTGATTTAACAGTAGTTAGTTACACACTCCATAACAGGTTAGAGAGGGAAGATTTAACGATTAAGTTTAACTGGTATGTCTAAGACAGATCATGAATCACTAACTTAGTGGCTTATGGTCTAATCTAGGGGATTTCAAGCATCCGTTAACGGTGATCTTCTGCATCAATCGGCTTACAGCAATTGGTCCCGTATAGCTACCGTATCTTAAATCAGAAGAAAAGAATTCTATGCAAATGTAGACATAACATTAGTTAGTTAATTCTTGATCGATCCACTACCTACATACGCTAATGTCATGCATTGATATATGTCAATTATAAAAGTGTGGTCTCTGGTTTCCTAGACTCGACCTGGCCTTCTCTGGGGTTTATGGCTTTTGTGTTGTGGCGTAGACACAACAGTTCTCTGCGTTTGACCCTCGTTCTGCCTCTGTTGGCCGTGCTAAGGCTCCATCGGTTGACGTTGCTCGCTTCGCTCAGGTTTTGTCACTACCCGTTGAACCTCTTGTATCGGGTTGGGAAAGGGATGAGATGACATCGAGATGGTGACATATGATCTCATAGGCAGAAACATTTGGGAGGGACTGACGTTGTACTAGTAAGGGCATACTAGACCCAAGGGGCTAGAGTTGAAACACTGCACTAACAATATTCCGCTACGTAAATGTCTTGATTCTATTTTTATATCACTATCAGTATTTGGAATAGACCTTATAAGCTAACAGAATATAGTAGTAGAGATAAATGACTCTCAACTATTTAAAGTAACAAGCTTATTGTTTTGGTACGATTCTCAGGGCCTGTTTCGACATATACAGTAGTACTCCTTTAACTCTTCCTGTGCACTTAATCTTCCAAGAATTCCAAACTAATTGTTTTCAAACTTACTTCAATCAAATTCTTTTGGTCTTTTTTTTCTTCTGTCGCCGTCTATCTAATGTTAGTCTAATAGGAGGACTAATTATCTTAGCTATTACTATCTACGTAAATGATGCAACAGCAACAGGATCAGCAACGTCAACATCAACATCAACAACAACAACAACAACAACAACACAAACAACAACACCGTCAAAATCAATCTCAAGAACAACAACAACAACAACAATTTCATTTGACGACCTCTAAAATCGATTCAGATCAATCATCTTCCCTATTCTACCAACCTTCAATTCGAAACGATCAAAATCTATACTATCCTATCAACCGTCGTCCATTTCAAAATTTTTTTCCTTCTTATTCTGCTTCTTCCAGACTTAATGGAGTCCCTTCCCATCCTAGATTTGATAGTAAGTATTTTTACCCGCCCCGACGGGGTAGTTTCCCGAGCGCGCTCCATCTTATGCTCAACTTGGTCTGTGCTTTTCTAGCTTATCGTATATACCCTTCTCCTGCAAGGCTATACCCAACAAAACTCACTAATAGCCATATTTAGTATGGATCGGCAGTGCTGTACTTAAGGAACATTCTCTAGACCAGATAAAGAATGGTGGGGGAGCGAAAATACCAAAATGGAATGTAAATTTGGGCTATCAGGAGCTAAAACAATTTAGTCGCAGATCCAGCTCGAACACATGTCAGAAAACTAACAAGCTCGAGCTCAGAACCAGAGGTTCGAAAAGGGCAGTGATGGAACGAATCTTGGGCAGCTCCCGAACCGTCAGAGGTGAACGGGATGTCGCTACTCTTGAGGTTGTAGCAAGTAATCTGTTAAGTTAATGTATTTCGGACTCTGCCTTTCCCTATATCGATCGACATGCATTAGATACCCCTATACCCAACGGAAAAGAGTATGTTTTCGTTCTCCTAGATTAATCCAGGCAATTTAGTCAATTTAGTCAATTCAATCAATCAATTCAGTAATTCAGTCAATTCAGCAATACCTGTGCATTAATTTACAACCAACCATTCAGTTCGTGTCAGCCAAGCCAATGCCAATCAAGCCTCAATATGCTGATCAAGCTGCTGATCAAGCTGCCAATGCTGGTCAACCCAATGTCAGTTAAACGCTCCATCGATCTCGGCCGGCTTATCTTATTTTCCTGATTTAACAACCTGCCAAGACGACAGCTGTCCTACTATAAGTTATTTTTGAAGTCAGACGTTACAAAGTAAGTATGCATAGATGTATATTATTATTGTATGTGCAGGTGCCATTAGACAAGGAAGACAATGGATATGGATCATCATCACGGTCATTATCATCACTACTATTATTATCTTCATTATCATAGAATAATCATTATAATCATTATAATCATTATCCATATCTTATTATAGATTTTGTTTTCGGAATAGTCTAACAAATCATTATCTTTACAAGTTCGTGTAATAGTTTGGCTGGTAAAGCTGGGATTTTTTTCAAATCTGAAACTGACTGGCGCTCTAGTCTAGTAGAAGACCGAGGCTCGGGTGAAAAGATGTGGCTGGTCCAATTTTGACCATTTCGTGTCTAAAAAGAAAACGAACTAAACTAATACCACCACCACCACCACTACTACTACTACTAATACTCCTACTACTGCGTAGCCAGCCAGCCAGGGATACAACCAACCTGTCATCCAACTCAGAGACACACCAAAGAGCCAACCCACCACTAACGAGACAGCCGTCAGTTAAATCACAATTAAACCTCAGCCGATCACCAACGTAATGCAGTTTTACCTAACGCTTATTTTTATATTCTTGCTATTCTTTGTCAATTAAGCGCTGGATTGGTAAAATAACCTAACATCATAAACGCAAGATATTGTCTCTTTAATATATAACTTTTATCTCCAAACTGCTGGGCTTCTGTGTGTACAGAATATATGTGATTGCCTGACTATGTGGTTGTGTTCAGATATATGAGACTGTTTCTTTATATCAAATTGTTTCTCTGTATGAGATTTTCTCTTTCTTTTTATGAGTAGGTAACAATATCTCGCCTAATGTTGGTTAATTTCTGTCTATTCTTTGTTCTTCCGGACTGTGCTTTACATTCTGCATTATGCATGGCAGTGCAGGTATGGGGGAGGTTATTTTCATATTTTATTTTTTTGAGAGGTTTGAACCGAAGAAGGACGCAGCTTAACATATGAACGGGTGCATAGAGTACATTAGTGGGAAAAATAGGAAGGACTGATTCTTTTGGGCTTTTCTTGGTTCGAGGAAGTAGGTACTAGTTTAATCGAGTACAGTTAGGCATAAAACTAACCTTATAGTTAAAGAAGAGTAAAAATGCAATGATAGTAGTTTAGTGAGGGAGATATTGTAATGTCAAGAAATACAGTATAATTAAGTCATAATTTAAAAAGGCGAGTTTGAGAATAGTAGTATTTAGTAGTTGACGAATTACCAAATACTAAGGCGGCGAATACGAAGAGTGATTGACATATACTAGTATAAAGAAGGAATTAAAATAGGACAATTCTTCGAGCACCAACAGCAATTGACATACGTAACGATACGTTTATCAACACCGCTACAATAACGTTAATAGGTAAAACCGTTTGATTTGAACCTTATTACGTTTCTGCTTATTTTCTGCTCTAAACCATTCTTGTTCGTCTAACCACCAAGACTGCAGTTTGACCGTATGAGGTAGATATCGACAGACGATTATGGATTATCATTATTACTAAAAAGGAGATGGACTCCGTTTTGGTGAGGCAAACTAACAGTCTCTAGTCAGATCCCTACATTTTGATTATACTTTGAATTTATTTCTGTGAAACTGGCGGGGTCTCTTTAATGTTGGCTGGTTTTTAGGACCGATTTATTTTAGTAATCACCATTCTAACGGAAAATTTTTGGATAAATTAAGAACCCTTTTGATCAAGTTTACGAGAATCGAGCTTGAGAAGAAAGTTACGAGATCAGCAAACCTCTTTTGGGTCGATAGATCTTCCCCATTGAGTTGTGGATCATTAGGTCTGTCAGAAAAACAAGCTTCAAATTAGCCATCCGACCCTCGTGGAGGAGAGATCCACTTTCATTACGGAATACATTAGTGTGCAAAGGGTTCCCGCCCAGCGCCCCTAGTGCGCGGTGGCTTAAGTTGCTGTTATTTATGTAACTACGAGCTCTGGAATTTGTTCCCCAGCAGGAACACTTGTGGCTGCCTCATTGATAATTGAAGACACTCCCAGTTTCTCTCTCAACCGTTTGGGGAGTTCTTGGAAATCCGCGGCCACATTTTCTCTCTCTCTTTTCTCTTCTACTCTATTTTATGGGATACCATTTCTTTTTTTAACACTTTCTTGCTTTTTTAAATTCGGGATACCTGGGATATACAAGCAACCCATGGAAACTCTCTCTTGAGAGATTTCACCTTAACCACCAAAGGATAATATATTGTCTATTAAGTTTTAACTGGTGTTGGATTGGTTTGACAGTTTTTATATCAACCTAAAATGTTAAAATAAAATAATACCCCAGTGGTTAATATTAAATCGAGAAAGAGTTTAGTTTATAGGAAGATTCAAGTTAAATGAAAATAATATTTCCTCCTGTGCTTTCCAACAAAAACAAAAGGAATGGATAAATTCAGTATTATTTACAGAATAATGGAACGATAGACGGCGATGATCTGATCTGAATCTGAAGGGATTGGCGGTTTTGGTTGGGGGTACTAATAATCGTACAATACAATACAAAAAAAAACCAGCACAGCACTGCACAGACATTATTATACACACATATATAGGTCTATGTGTCATATTCTCGTTTAGGGTTTCATTTTTGTTCGCAAATTTCAACGATTGTTAACTTTTACTGCTCATATGCACCTCCCTATTTTGGTAACCTCCATATTTTTTGCATAAAAAAACACACACCCTCTCCACGCCCTCGGACCCCTCTCCTTACCTCGAAAAAATCTCCGACAATTAAAGAACAACCGACACCCGAAAACTACAACAACCACGACAACAGATAATCACAACCACTGGCACCACAACCAACAACCACTACAAAACTATCACCAAACGACTCAAGTGACAATAATGTAACTCGAGTGAGCGAGCACCAGGGTCTTGGGCAGCGCGAGTCCCACCCGCTGAAGGCATCCTTCCGCTTCTCAATCTATCTCTTCAATATTTGCTTTTTTGGACTCCCCCGCTTGTCTCGTAGATTATAACCAGGAAAGGGAAAAGAAGAAAGGAGACTGCGCAGTGCACTCCCAGTGAACTTTTTTTTTTTACCCACAAAAAGCCCAGCTAGACCCAGTCCTGGCCTGGGTATACATACATATGTCTACCACAGCTGTTAGTTAGAGGCAACAGCAGGAGTAATTAATTAGGCCCAGCCAGCAGCAGCAGCTGGTCAGGAGAGTGGAATTAGAGTGTTGCCCTGTGCGTTAAAGGCAGCTGCTGTACAGTACAGTTTTGTTTTAACGAGAATTACAAAGCCTAATAAGTGAGAGGAGAGAGAGATCTTTCCTTTATTTTTTTTTCCTGTCTTTAAGTCTGGGCATAAAAAAATAAAATACAGAAAAAATAAAAAAACAATAAAAAAAAAAGAATTTGCCTGTGCGTGCTTGTATGCTTCGGGGGGCACAGTACAACCAGCCGCTTGGCCGCCTCCATCATCAGCCATCATTGTCCTTTTTTTTTTGTTCAATTTCAGGAATTGTCAAAGTCAGCCGGTCAAAATATAAAGCCAATCACAGAGAAATCAGATATCGTATTTGATATACAGTGTAATACTCCGATTTCTTATACTGGGTCTTTGTCTGTTAAAAGCAACGAGTTACGACCCTGGGACCAAAATCAGTCATTAGCCAGCCATAATATATGGGAGAGACTCGGTTTAGAAATTGATAGGAACTTTTTTTTATATATAAGAACTTGGAAAGAAGGCTAGGACTGAATTGAATTAGAATAAATTCTAGAAATTTGTGAAAATATCTATTTCTAATTTATTCTATCTAACTGATTGAACTTGATTTTGCTCTGATATTAGTTTCGATTTTATTGACTTCCACCGTATTTTTTTTTTGGCTATTAATACTAATACTATATATCCACTTTACCTTTACTATACCCTTATTACTACCTAATTCCTCGTCTTTTTATTCTTTTTAATTTTCCTTTTCTAACATGTCAGGCTACACCATGAGTAATCTTCCAGACCATCAACTTCACTCTGCTAATCATCATCATCCGATGATGTCTCCGACTTTGCCAAATGCTCCATCTTCTTATCCTCGCCAACCTCCAAGATCACCTGTGGAAACGTTTTATAGTGCTGCTTCTCAACAACATCATTATCCAGCTCAAGATGACTTGTTTGGATCTCGTGTAACTAGTAGTGGAGGTCCAGGTATTAGTGGTAATACTGGATTTACTGGTGGTCATTTCTCTTCTGGATCTTTGTCAGGTGGAACTGCTGGTGGTTATCATATGCCAATGCCAACATCTTCCTCTACTACTGCCGCTGCCGCTGCTGCTGCTGCTGCTACTACTAGTATTAATAGTTCTGCTCATAGAAGAAGAAGTTCCGGGGAAAGAACTGAAGGTTCCTCAGTATCTTCAATTTCTTCATCTCATCATCATCATCGTAACTCTTCAAATGGTACTGTTTATGAATTTGTATCACTTCCAACTTCTCAGAATAATAAACGACCTCGTCGTAAATATGAAGAAATCGAAAGAATATATAATTGTAACTTCCCTGAGTGTACTAAAGCTTATGGTACTTTAAATCATCTTAATGCTCATGTTACAATGCAACGTCATGGTAATAAACGTACTCCGGATGAATTTAGAGAAACTCGTCGTATTTGGAAACAACGTAAGAAGGAAAGAGCTATGGCTATAGCTACTGGTCGATCTGGTAATAGCAATAGTTCAACTACATCAAATAATTCTTCTTATTCAACAACTTCTAATAATCCTTCTTCTTATTCTACAAGTTCTATGAATCCATCATACTCAACAGCTTCTAGTGGATCATATTCTGCTTCATTATCAAGACCTCCTCCAACTGGTACACTTTTACCTCCTTTACCTCCTAGTCCTATTTCTGTTCATTCAACTTCGCCAGTGAGCAGTTATTTTTCTAGACCTTCTGTTGGTAGTGGTGGTCCAAGTACTTCTGGTATGCCAATGTATGGAGATATGAATCATATGAATCATATGAATCATCCTCTTAATCATCAATCTCATAATATGTCATATAGTCTTCAGCAGCCACCTAATTATGAACCTTCTCAATATTATAGAGAAGAGATGTCATAGATATAAACGGGGATACCAAAGAGAAGTTTATATTGTCCGCTGTGTCTTGATTGTACAGTATTATTATTATTATTATTATTATTATTTATTATAACTCGGCCAATCCTAGTTCCGATTTCTATTTTATTTTGTCCACTGCCATTCCTTTTATTGTTTAATTTATTGTTTAATTTATTGGTTAGTTTGCTTGGTTTTTTGATTCTTTTATTCTAATTTATTTATATGTCTGTGTGGGTTGTTTTTTTGTGAGGGAGACAAATGGTTATTCTCTACCAAGAGCAAAAGAGTCGATGGCCTTCCTCCTCTATGGCAGCCAGAATATGGTGTGTGTTGTTTATTGATATTAATATATTGTCTTAATAAAATTAATTTGTAACCAATGTACCGGCTAACAGGACCCAGAGATGGGGTTCGGATTTCTGTCGCCAGGATGGAGATTGGCCATCTAAGGAAGACAAGGTCCAGCCGCCAGCGGAAGTTGTAGCCCAGCTATCGGCGAAAGAGCAAGTTAATGCAGAAAGACGGGATTCGGGGCCTGGCAGCCAAAATAGGAGACACGAGCCAGGAGCCAGGAGCCAGGAGCCAGGAGCAAAAGGGAGAGCAGTGAGCATTATGTTTCTAAGCTCATTCCGTTAACTCATCACGCTGCTCGTGACAGTTTGAATTAAATAAGGTTACTCCTAGCATAAGCTGATAAGATAAGATAGTGATCGAATCGTAATTCACGTGACTTGATTCACCTGCGCGCCCGCTGCCGTCCACGCATTTTGCTGGAGCCAACTGTGCTGAGCCCCACTTTTAAACCTAATTAGAAAAGAAATGCTTTTTGTTCTACATTTTAAACCTTTTTTCAATGGCTCCTCTTTACATTTGAATAGGGGAGCGCGGGTAGCTACATATGTCTGGCCAGTGTCTAATACATCCCGGAGACCTGCGTTTTTCCTCTACGGCTAGGGAGAGCACCCGGACCCCTAGCGCTCAGCAGTTCATGTACTAGAGCTTTTATGTCGGGACTTATAGATCTCTCTGCTTTCGAGAGAAGATATTTGTCAACAACATCTCGATAGTGGCAGTCTGGGCCTTCGCCCCACCCGCCGGAGGCAGAGCTGAAGGGGCTAGATCTGTAGAAATTGCGCCTCACACGCCGCATAATGAAGTTTTGAAAATTTTGAAAATCACGACCCCCCCGACCAATAATTTTTTTTTTTTTATTTTCGATTCGATTCGATTCAAGAATAGAGGAGGGGAGGAATATTCGGATTGTTAAAAATGGATAGATTGAAATCTGAAATAATAATAACAGCTGCTACTGCTGGGGCATTAGGGATAGCATCTACTTTGATACTGCAAAAATGGATTCAATCTAGAAAACTGAATCAGTTGGCTCTGGCAGCTAAACGTGAAGCTCAAACGTCGCAAAATCATAGCATATTATCACCTATTGGAATAGAAGAAACAAAGTTGGATCATAAAGAAGAACTTATAGAAGAACAACTTGCTCGCAATATTGCATTTCTTGGCAAGGATGGAGTCAATAAAATCAGAGCCGCCAAAGTGGTAATAGTAGGAGTTGGCGGTGTAGGATCATGGGTAGCTACTATGTTAGTAAGATCAGGAGTAGGCGATATCAAATTAATCGATTTTGATCAAGTTACTTTATCATCTTTAAATAGACATGCTACGGCTACTTTAGCTGATGTGGGAACTCCTAAAGTTGACAGTGTTGCCAAATATTTAAGGCAGGTGGCCCCTTGGGTTAAAATTGATCCAGTGATAGCATTATGGACAAAGGAATCGGCTTATTTATTAGAAGGAGCAACCTTTGTTGTCGATTGTATTGATAATATTAATACCAAGGTTGATTTACTTGAATATTGTTATACAAATAAAATTCAAGTGATAAGTTCAATGGGAGCTGGTTGTAAAGCAGATCCTACTAGAATAAGAGTTGCTGACATATCAATGACAATTGAAGACCCTTTATCTAGATCTACAAGACGACGTCTTCGTTTAAAAGGGATCACTACAGGAATCCCAGTTGTTTTTTCTGCAGAAAAGCCGGGCAAAGATAAGGCGAGATTACTTGAATTGGATGAATCTGAATTCGAAAAGGGCAAAGTAGATGAATTATCTGTTTTACAGGATTTCAGAGTTAGAATCCTTCCAGTTTTAGGACCCTTGCCGGCTATTTTTGGTTTAACCATTGCGACTCATTTATTGACACTTTTAGGTGGATACACTACAGTATATGATCCAGTGTTAGGTGGTTATTCTTTAGCAGGGAAACAACGTATTAAATTTTATGATAGTGCCATGCAGAGTCTTATTGGCCAAGCAGCTCGAATGGGTTGGCCTGAAGCCATTAATGTTCCTATTGATCTTAACGATGTAGAATATTTAATAGAAGAGATCTTCAGAGGCAAAAGTATTTCAGGACAATGCAATCGAATAGTTCTAACTACATGGGATCCATCTAAGCCGATGAGAATTGGTAATATTGTCCCGGTTAGTAAAGAACAGCAAAAGAAACATGAACAGGAAATCTTGAAAGGTGGTAAAACTTTACAAGAGGTTTATTCTCCTGAGATTATTGATCATGTCAACAAAAGGTTAGATTTAGGTTTGTGGTATGACAAATTCCGATAATGTATATATGTAATTTATGATCAGCATTCCATAGTGACTGTCTCCCTCTCCCGTTTTGCCTGTATTGCCTCTGGGGGCGTAAGCCGCTCAGCCACCGGTATGACCGTCCAAAAATCAGACAAGGTCAGATTACTTTCGTAATTCAAAATTTATTCTAACTTGGAAGTTCATAAAAATGCAATAATGTCATCGGCATATATATATATATATATGTGTGAATATCTACAAGGGTACCACCCCATGTTGTCTGGCGCGTTATATGCCAATGAGAATTTTGGCTCTTTCATAAACAAAGAAAGAACATGCAAACATAGGAATAACTTTTATATAGCCTATAGTGAGGCCAACAAATAATCCTTGGATTCCTCTTTCACGGATTATAATAAGAGCAGTGGAAACCATTCGTTGACGCTGATGATTACCAACAGCTCCACTAACTTGCATTCTTCTTCGAACAACTTCTAAAGGGTATGAAGCAGTTTGAGCACAAAGCCCTGAAAGACCACCAGCTGCTAATTGAGCCCATATTGTGAGGGGATGTCTAGAAGTTGTTGAATTTATTTGTTCGGCCGGAGGCATAGAATAATCTACAGCTATTGACCTTAATAATTTTGATCTAAATATATCATGAAGCGAATCGTGAGCCCAAAAGGATACTCCAGCATAAGGAATCATTCCAAGAACTGTTGGTGTAAAGCCTCTATAAAAGTTACCAATCCGCTGTAATAACGAAGAAGATGACGATAAAGCAGTTGGCTCGCTATAAATCTTCCTAACAATATTTATTAAACGGCCAGTAGGTATCGATGAAGAAGGTGGTCTTCTACTCGTAACACTTATATTAGAATGACTTGCTGCTACTACTGCGCTTTTATGATCATATGCTAATCTTACACGAATCAAATCAAGAGGATACGTGCAAAAAACAGAGGTAACCCCAGATAATGATCCAGCTAACAATCTTCGAACTGAAGTTTCATAATCATTATTTGGGATTAGAATGTTTCGGACCTGTTCATATGCAATAAATTTAATACCAGCATAAGGAAATATACGAAGTAAAGTAGCCGAATGACCTCGAAATAACCCTAGAGGACCTTCCGATGCTACAATATGTTTTCCTGCTTTATAGAAACCAGTCCAAGATCCAGTATATTTGCGAAATTCAGGGTTCGAAGTTTGAAATAAAATTTTGACTCGATCTAATGGAGCAATAAGAGTTTTAGCGGCTGAACCAGCCAAGCCACCAGCAATTCCACTTCGAATAACATAATCAAGATTCTGTTTGTTTTTATAAGACGACTTGGTTGTGGCACCAGCTGTTGAAGATGAAGATGAATCTGTACTAGTAGGGGACGGTAATGTTAAGGAAGATGTATTTAATGATGCTGATACTACTGTTGGTGAAATGAGTGGTGGACTCAAATTAGTAGCTAGTTCTGTATCTTCGGAGAATTCATCTATTGATGAAGCAGCATCTATACGACTCCGCCTACGCACAGGAGACTTATGGGATAAAGATTCTGATGACATGATTAGTAGAGGATATCAGTAATCAACCCCGGAGGCTACGGGCGATCAGTCAGTAGAGGAGAGAAGAGAAGAACGTCGATCCAAAAAAATATCCTTCACGTCCGTTAGTAGTATTTTCTTTCAAATTAGTTTCAACCGTATATGATCTCGGTAGTATAGTATAAATCTTTGCGGTCCAAACAACAAATAAACCGGTTTCACAAATTCACTAATAAATAAACTGGTTTCAATTCACAAATAAATAAACAAACTGATTTCACAAACAAAATTTTGTATTCGGATAATTCCGATTAACAGGAGAACAAACAAAACGGACGAAAACGGACGAAAACGGAAGGAAGGAATATATGAAAAAAAAAAAAGCGGAGAGAATTCATGATCGCGGGGTAAGGGCCCCGCCATTAAAAGCTTATAAAGAACCGGGGTAAATTTGCTTTCTTCGGACGGTCGTCGGACAACGTTGCTGAATAACTGGTATATTTTGATGTTGACTTGTGGATTCTGAGGGATTCTAAGATTTACCCTAATCTTAATTATATCTCCCCAGAGATCTTAATCAGGAACGATGTATAATTTATTAACTCTTTTTGAGTTTAATCAGTTCAGTAGTTTAAGTTGAGATAAAAAAATAAAAATAAAAAAAATAAAAAAATAAAAAAAAATAAAAAAAAATAAAAAATAAAAGGTTGATTAGAAAAGATCTATAGATTTTATATGGATATCTAACATATTAATTAGACTCTGACTGGTAACGTTATATTTAACGTTGAGAACCTGTTACTGTACTATGACAATAATTGATCATTTTTGACTTCCAATACCCCGAGTGGCGCACAAGGTTAAGGTTGTATCAGTCTTATTTTCTCTAGTGAGCTGTGGTTACTTCTAGTTAACGAAGATAACCAACCGTTCGAAGTTGGTAGACACTACTACATATTGGGTTCCTATGGAGACTGTGTAGTAAAACAGACCGAAAGAAGTCAAAGAAAATGCAGTTGGCAGTGTCAGTTGCAGCAGTTGCAACAGTTGCGACAGAGATAGACAAACAAAGCTTTGGTGAAAGCAGGTGGAAAATATAACAAATTTTGAGTTAACGTTAACTTATCGTTATAACAGGTTACAGCATCTAAATGAAATATGCAAGTTATATATGAGCTAGTGACATTTACATCCTATATATAACGTTAACTTTTATAAAAAAAAAAACATTTGGCAGATTTTGCCATTCTTTTCCAAATAGCGGCAAAAAAAGGAAAGATTTAATCATTGGTGAACTGGGCACTCCAATTTACTCGAGATAGAAATTTATTTTTTAATAACTGGATGGAATTGATAATTGTCAAAGATGCCTTACAGGATGTTGACCCCAACCGCTATCTAATCTTTATCGTGACAAATTTGAAGATATTTCCGGCCATAACTACTAGAAAAAGGAGTGTTATTAACTCCCAGGCCCTATCTGCTCTCGCCGTTCTCGACATTTCCCCAGTTCATCTACTCATTACGATATTTCATTCTAATAGCACCACCCGCCCCAACCAGCCGGAAGTAATATCTACGTGCTATTGCTCTCTCTTTCTTCCTGCCTTGACCTCTCTGGGGAATATTGTGTATCCCCCTTGATATATCGAGCCTCGAGTCAGGAACATAATCCCTGCCATATTCGAGAGAAGGATCTAGACTCGAACCTAATTGGCGCCTCATCGCTATACAAATTTGACACCGTATTGACTGAAAAGTCCTGTCCTTATGGCCGTCGTCGGGATATCCGCGGTATGCCGGCGGGAAGAATTGACCCGAAAACTTTTTTCATAATCATGTATACATGTACCATAAACAACAGAATACGATGAAAGTAATATCAGGAGACTAAAAGATATCAGAATAAAATCATAAATGTTGAAAATATACTCTGTAGTCTGTATTCGTATAGTTATTGTTAACCGTTTATCCGTGAAATAATCGATCTGCAGGGTCTAGTTGCCGGACAGAGATATAACTACATTCTACTAATTACGTTTTTCCTTTCAATCCCACTCGACTGAGAAATTGGTTCCAATTGAATCCAATCAACTGACGTCTCCTACAGCCCGCCTCATATCTCTTCCTCACATCTCTTCCTCTCCTCTCTTCCTCCCCTCTCTTCCTCCTCTCCCCCCGCCTCCTCTCTCCAAAATCCAGCAAGGCAACAGCAGCCGGAGCGACGCATTCGAAGCGACACACAAGCGTCATTGCCGCGGCCATACAAAGTCCGGTTAGGGAAACTGATAAGACGATTAGCCATGGGAAGCCGATGGAAAGAGAGCCAATAGCCAAACAGACGGTTGATAAGAGACAATTGATAAGAGACGACGGCATTAAACCAATAGATTTTTCTTCCTAGAGCCTATAATCGTACGATCAGAAGATTATATCAACTATATATATATATATAGGTCAAGAGTTGTAGTTTCATTTGATCGGGATTAAGTAAATAAAATTTTAAGATTTATTGAATTGAAAGTGTCTACAACCGTATTTCTCAACTCAAAATGTTAACTCAAGCTATTTATGGAAAAGATAATGTTCGAGTCCTTAAAGTTAAAAAAAATCCTTCTGATCCTAATCAACAAGATGTAATTGAAATTAGAGTCCGTGTTCTACTTGAAGGTGATATTGAAGAATCTTATACAAAGGCAGATAATGCTTCTATTGTACCTACTGATACTGTGAAAAATACTATTCATATCTTAGCAAGACAAACTGAGGTCTGGCCTATTGAATTATTTGGTGCTACTTTAACTAATCATTTTGTCACTAAATATTCTCATATCCATTCTGCTCAGGCTTCAATTATTCAATATCGTTGGACAAGATACGCAGTTGATGGTAAATTACATCCTCATTCTTTTATTCAAGACGGTGCAGAAACCAGAACTGCTCAAGTAACAAAAACTGATAAACCTGGTTCAGGATTTTCTATTATTTCTGGAATTAAAGGATTGACTGTATTGAAATCAACTGGTTCAATGTTTTATGGATATAATAAATGTGATTTTACAACTTTACCTGAATCCCGGGATAGAATTTTATCAACTGATGTTGATGCATCTTGGAAATGGTTTTCATCCAATATTAAAAATCTTAGTCAAGTGACGAAATTGGCAAGTCAAGGTGCATTTGATCAAACTTATTCTAAAGCTCGTGAGATTACTTTGAAAACTTTTGCTCTTGAAAATTCTGAATCTGTTCAAGCTACTATGTATAATATGGCACAAGAGATTTTGAATGTTGCTCCATTGATTGAGTTTGTTCATTATGAATTACCTAACAAACATTATTTTGAAATCAATTTATCATGGCATAAAGGTCTGAAGAATACAGGTGCTGATGCTAGAGTGTATGCTCCTCAATCTGATCCTAATGGTTTAATCAAATGTACTGTTGAGCGTGATTCGAAATTCAAGTCCAAGTTGTAATCAAGTATTAACAATATAATTCCCGTTTCTTTTTGCCCAGAACCCATTTTGATTGCTGTTTTTGTTGCCTCCGGTGACTTAGTCATACAGAGATACAATGTCTATCAATGCTCGAGGACACCGTGCTAACTCCGGCTCAACCACTGAAGTGAAGTAGTGATAAGAGAACGGAGCCTGGGCCGGTTCCTTAACAGGATTCGGACAACAGAGTTGTCACACATCACTTGAATTAAGTTAAGACAATTTTGTTAGGTGATACCTCGAGCGAAGCGAACTACGGTCCCAGCCGCCGGATTAAGAGAGAGATTCCTTTATATTTTTAAAACTACGACTATTTTCCAAAGAATACAATTATTCGTAGATCCAAGCAAAGTTAGAAGGCTTGTACTCAATGATTTCTTCCTTCTTGAACCACAAACCAATTTCACGATTGGCAGATTCAACAGAGTCAGAACCATGAGCAACATTTCGGCCAACATCAATAGCAAAATCACCACGGATAGTACCAGGGGCAGATTGAAGAGGGTTGGTAGCACCCAAAATAGCTCTACCTTGTTTGACAACATCCTTACCTTCCCAAACGGTAGCAAGGACGGGACCAGAGCGCATGTACTTCAACAAACCAGGGAAGAAAGATTTAGCCTGGAGATCTTCATAATGTTCACGGAGAAGTTCCTCAGAAGGGTTGGCAAGCTTAATAGCAACAAGTTTGAAACCACGTTGTTCAAATCGGCTAAGGATAGGAGCAACGAGTCCACGTTGAACACCATCGGGCTGAAACTCCGTTAGAATGAAATTTATAATTGACGAGTGACCAGATCCTAGCTCTCACCCGTTATGCTAATGCTAGAGAACTACATCATTCTCCAGCAATAAGAACTAAGCACCCGCCAGATCCAGAACTATATCGATTCTCGAGCAACGACAACTAGACACCTGCCGGATCCAGAACTATATCAATTCTCGAGGAACGACAACTAAATATCTGCCAGACCTAGAACGACGATGAGCCCACCGAGAGAACACGATGAGGCAGATTACAGTTCCAATTGATTGCAATTACTCACCTTAATAGCAATAAAAGTTCTTTCGTCAGCCATTTTGTTTTAGTTTCTTGGTTTCTCGAGGGGTTTATTCTTATAGATCCAGGAAATATGAGGAAGTGAAAAAAGGAGGGAAGAAAAAGAGGGGAAAAGGAAGGAGGAGAAGTGGGCAGGAAGAAAGAATGAAAAAAAAAAAACATGCCCAGCCCTGCCTGAGGATGGCCGGATTCCTGGTTGGCTAAGCGCTACTGGGGGAAAAAGTTGAATTTTTCAGTTGGTTTAGGGTGATGACATGATATTATTCATTTTAGTAAAATATATTACAATATCGAGGATTCAGGGGAACAGATGACGACGGGGAGAATGAAATGATTCCGGAATAAAATATCCAATTGCCGGTTTGCCCCCGGTGGCTAAACCCCGGTTCTCGCTGCGGTCGAGAGGTTAGCCCAGATTTGTTCATAGATCCCACAGAGATCTTATCGAGCGTGGCGAGAGCCTGGAGCCTGGGGCTACCCTAGCCGAGGCTTCACATATGGATTGTCTTCGATGTCTCACTTTGTCTTCGACGTGTCCCACTCCGTCTTCGACGCCGGAGTTAATACAGGCACATGGAAGGAGGCAGACAAATGCGAGCTGAGGCAGAATAAGATCTGAAGCGGTAGGGGGCAGACAAATGCGATCTGAGGCAGAATAAGATCTGAGCGGTAAGCGCCTGATCCTGGCGCTCTCTCACACCTTTACTACTACGCACTCACACTCACCTCAGACTCAAGTTCAAGCTCGATTCACACTCACCTCAGACTCAAGTTCAAGCTCGATTCACACTCACCTCAGACTCAAGTTCAAGCTCGATTCACACTAAGTCAAGAAGTTCTAAACACACCAATAGGCCGTTTCTTCTAAACGACTTGTTTTGTAGGGTACAGTACCATCTGTTTTAATCGCCGCCGGAGGCATAATTAAGTTGTTAAACTAGGGATCAGCTCAAAATGTTATCAGGGTCTTATGAAATATGCTTCCATCTAAGTATGACATACATGTTTAAGTTAAGTGTTAATCGTTAACTTAAAGTTATCTGTACTACATAATTTTGGCGTAGATTGAACTTTCTCTTGTGAAAATATTGAATTATTAAACATGATATATCAACATTCTGTTACTGCTGGACAGGATCGAGCTTCTAATCCGAGATCTGTAACTCGTGCGGAGGGGAGGGTTGACACCATCCCACCAAAGACTATATATTAGGAATTTAGGACGTGTTCTCCTTTGTCTTCTGCAAGCAAATGGTGGAGCGGTCTACCGACGCGGAATTCAAATGAATGAAGGCAAAGCATGAGGCATCCAGGATGATCCAGCCAGTCAGCCGTACAACTAACTGATCGATCGTGCATATATCGATCGATTGAGAGATCTATCGTCGACCGGTCATCAGTCAAGTGCAGCACATCTAGTTAACTGCCCGTTCGAAGGGGTGGCAGATATCCCCCCCCATTAGCCGCCTTTACATGCACCAACCCTAACCGGTAAAATCCAAATTGGTTGTGCCGGCAGAATAATAATTTTAATTAATAATTTCAATAATCATTAGTTATCTCTTATTAAGAAAATTACGAGATTTATCCGCATAAGCAAACCTCCAAATAGGTTGGTTGGTTCCCAACTTCCCATAATCTGGCCGGCCATCCAAATTAAAAGGCATACCACGATCGAACAACAGACTCTCGAGCAATAGGAAAGTTTTGCCTAGCTCTCAGCCTAAGTTCCCTCAAATAGCACTAAGACCTAACCTTAATGGAGGCCCGATAAGCCCAGCTTCACAAAACTTACGAGGTCTATAAAAAGTAACTTGGCTATAATTGGTCGTAGAATCAGGATCATTGAACAGTTAAGACAGTGAGTTGAATGGTTAACTACCTTGATTGGACTGGCCTGGAGCTCAACTGGGCCTACATACCAGCTAAGAGTATTCTACCCCCACCAATATTTCGTCGCCGCCCCCAAGATAGTGGGTGGGGGGGGGGTGCATTTAGCCTTCGTCTGTATTGGCCTCAGGCTGGCCGGCCGGCTAGCTAGACGGCTGACTGCGGCTGAAAGCCCTAGTTACGGCCTAGTAGAGTCAATCTATACCCGAAATTCATATTATTATTTTTTAAATGTCTTAGTTATTTATCCTTTGACTACGATTAAGTATTAGTGTGATTTTGTTCTATCGCTCTTGAGTCATCAAGGGTTGATCAACCACAAGCTGATGTTTTATTTAACATGATATTTAGTTTTAACTGCTGATTGATCAAACCACAGATCCAACCCATATATAAACTCTTGCGTAACCCTTATCAACACTTAGCAGTACACCAAACACCATACGTCATATAACAGCTATTAATTAATCTACTCTCCTCACTGCTATATCTGTTAGATCCAACCAGACAGTTGAACCTACTAATCATTATATTTATTTAATATCTATTTAACTGCTAACTTCTTTTTTACCGATTCCTATCTATCAATCTGGAAATTCCAGTATAAAGGTAAAATGTAAGTGAGAAATAACTTGTTAACTGACTGGTTCTAACTGTATTGACAGGGTTGATTATGTTACAGTTGTACATGTGTATATGTACTGTGTACAATGTAACCTCACGAATTTGTTAACATTTGTACAGTACCGTACAGTACAGTACTGTAACTACACCCCTTGCTTCTTCTGTGTGCCTACCAATTTTTCTACTTTATGCATGTACGTTCCACGCGCACGGCCCTAAAAAATAAAAATAAAATGCTGGCTTCAGGGTTTTGCGAGGCTTATATATATTTTCCTAACTTCCTATCTTCGGGCGGTGCTTCTTGTTCTTCTTTTTGTCTTCTGTTTTTGTTCGTTAGGAAAAGAACAATCAATCGAATAATTAATTTCGAAATAAGATATTCTTTCTATTATTCTATTATTATTTCTGCTTTCTTTTCGAATAAGTTACAATGATTTATAGTTCAAATAATCCTTCTTCAAACCTTCAATGGTTATCTACTTTGGATACTGAACATATTCCTTCGAAGAATTTCCGTCGTTCTTCTATTATTGGAACCATCGGTATGTAGGACGGACAAAGTGGAAAGCCTAACTTAGGTCCATTATTTTGTGGGTGGTGGTGCTTTGATGGTGCTTATAATGATAAGTTCAATTATATCGATTTAGAAAATGGAATTGAGGCAGAAAAGGGAAATGGGGATGAGCTGGGGCTCACGGTACGACCGAGCGACCGAGTGAGGCGAGTAACCAGCCGCCGGAGGCCCCGGAGGCAGACTGGTGAACGGTGACAGTATGGCCGAGTGGAGTACAACTGCTGGAGGGAACGGTGATATGCGTAAGGGACAAGTATTAACATTTTAGGTCCTAATTCTAATAGTGTTGAGATGTTGGTTAAATTGAGAAAGGGTGAGTTTTGAATCATATAATGTTCTAAGTTTGAAGTTGGTCCAAGTGAGAGATGATCAAACTGGAATATCGACTGAGGAGTAGTATTTTGGAGTTAACGATTGACTGCTTGATTTAATAATTAATACCTGGAACAACTGTTCGAATTCTCAATTAAAAAATTATTTTACATGTGTTTTCTGATTTCGCTGAAAGTGTCAAAATTATTTTACATGTGTTTCGCGGTTCCCCTCAAAGTGTCAAAAATATTTTACATGTGTTTCCCGATTCCCCCGAAAATGTCAAAATTATTTTACATGTGTTTCCCGATTCCCCCCAGTGTCAAAATTATTTTACATGTGTTTTCTGGTTTCCCTCAAAGTGTCAAAAATATTTTACATGTGTCTCGCGATTTCCCCCAAAGTGTCAAAATTATTTTACATGTGTTTCGCGATTCCCCTCAACTGTCAAAATTATTTTACAAGTGTTTCCCCAAAGTATCTGGTGAATTGACCTTTGCTCGTTTTGTTCTTGATACTCATATACCCTGACCATTGAAGAAACTGGTAAATATTATTATTCAGTATAGCATTTTTCAGTTCTAATACTCAGCAATATATCCCCTCCTTGATTCTTTCTGGTGTTCTAAGAAATTGTTTTTAACCCCCACTTTTACCACCATATAAATTTCACCACTATAATTTCACCACTATAAATTTTACCACTATAATTTCACCACCAATTTAGCCACTAAAGTCTTACCCCTCTATTTGATACGTCACTATCACTATCTCTCTTTTATTGCTTTTTTACTCTCAACGGATCAACTTTTTATTTCTTTGTTGGGTGTCTCGGAAAAACTTCTCCTGAGCCGCACATCATGTCACATCTGCCTCCTGCAGTCCCACTGGCAACGGAGGCTCTGACAGTACGCCGGAGGCAGATGAGGTGGTGGGTGGAGACAGGGGAAGTCGGACACATTTTGACTTGTTCTTGGCTTAGTTATTCTGATTCGCTATTGTTGAACTTCTTTATTTGTTATTATTATACTAACTTTTAGCTGGTTTAAACATTGTTCGAATGAACTTCTCTCATGGTGAACATGCATATCATCAATCGGTTATTGATAACGCTCATGAATCAAGCCGAGTTTATCCTGGCCGTCTTTTAGCTATCGCTTTAGATACTAAAGGACCTGAAATTAGAACCGGTGTTACTGCTAGTGGTGGAGACTATCCCATTTTAGCTGGTCATCTTATGACTATCACTACTAATGATGCCTATGCCAAGAAGTGTGATGATCAAATTATGTATGTTGATTATAAAAATATCACTAAAGTAATCAAGGTTGGTCGTATTATCTATGTTGATGATGGTGTTCTGTCATTTGAAGTTTTAGAAATTGTCGATAATGAAACTATTAAAGTTCGTGCTGTTAACAATGGTAATATCTCATCTCATAAAGGTGTCAATTTACCTGGTACTGATGTTGATTTACCAGCTCTTTCTGAAAAAGATAAGGCCGATTTAAGATTTGGTGTTAAAAATAAAGTCGATATGGTGTTTGCTTCATTTATTCGTACCGCTGATGATATTAAAGCTATTCGTGAAGTTTTAGGTCAAGATGGAAAAAGTATTCAAATTATTGCTAAGATTGAAAGTCAACAGGGTGTTGATAATTTTGATGACATTTTGAAAGAAACTGATGGTGTTATGGTTGCTCGGGGTGATCTAGGTATTGAGATTCCTGCTTCAAGGGTATTTATTGTTCAAAAACAACTTATTGCTAAATGTAATTTAGCTGGTAAACCAGTTATTTGTGCTACACAAATGTTAGAATCTATGACTTATAATCCTCGTCCTACTCGTGCTGAAGTTTCTGATGTTGGTAATGCTATTCTTGATGGTGCTGATTGTGTTATGTTATCTGGTGAAACTGCTAAAGGTAAATATCCAGTTGAAGCTGTTTCTATGATGCATGAAACTGCTATGGTTGCTGAAAAGGCAATTGCTTATCAGCCTTTGTTTAATGAAATTCGTTCTTTGGTTGCTTTACCTACCTCTACTTCTGAAACTGTAGCTATTGCTGCTGTTGCTGCTAGTTTTGAACAGCAGGCAAAGGCTATTATTGTTTTATCAACTAGTGGTGCAACTGCTCGTCTATGTGCTAAATATAGACCTAATTGTCCTATATTTATGGTTACTAGAAATGATGTTGCTGCTAGATATTGTCATTTATATCGTGGTGTATATCCTTTTGTTTATGAAAAGCCTCATGCTTCTAATCCAAAAGAATGGCAAATAGATGTTGAAGAGCGTCTTCATTGGGGTATACAACAGGGTATTGACCTTGGTATTTTGAACAGAGGTGAAACTGTCGTTATTATCCAAGGATGGACAGGAGGTCTTGGTCATTCCAATACTCTTCGTATTTTAGTCGCTAAATAAGGACATCAATCTGAAATGTCTATTTATTTTCTGGTCAATTTATATATATAAGACATAAGAAAAATATATTTATAAATCATTTAGGGTCATAATTCATTATTCGTTCCAATACTCAAATTACTACTCGAATACCTCTTTTTTTCAACAACTCTTGTTGCGCGACGCGGGTATAAATTTCAACTAATGTAACCCATTCTCCACTATTAGTCATGGCTTTCACATATTTATTCATCCACTGTAATAGATTGACTACTTTATTCCAATTAGAATCCTTTTCAATCACATCAAAAACATATTTTTCAAAGGCGCATACATCATCATAATGTGGAAGGCCATAAGGCATAGTTGACTCGATCCATTCAAATACGTAATTTCTAACATCAATCGAATTAACTCTTCCAAAGAAATCGACCGGTACGTATCCAGAAAGTGTCAGGCTTGTTGGTCGTGGCACCCTAGTAGTAGCTGTTCCACCTCGTGAAGACCGCTGCTTCCCTGTATCCGAGAGACCTGCATGATCAAGAATTTCCTGTCTGATATCTACCGGAAGCTCGCTCAAAACATTCATATCTATTTTGGAAGACAATTGAGTGAACGTAGTATGCTTTCTTCTAGGACGAGGCATAATTGGGAGAAGCAGCATCTTCTTACGAGGAGCTTTGGAAGGAGAAGCTTGTTCTTCAGCCTCCACAGATGAAGATTTTCTCGGTGATAATACGTCAGCTTTTGCAGTTTGATCTCGATCTCGCATTGTTTGAGATATTGTCCTTTGATTTTTGTCTTGTTTATTATGATCCTGGGGATAACTGTTCTCATCATGCTCTTCTTCCAATTTCATCTGAATCCCTACACCTCTTAAATCTATCCAAGGACATCCGAATGTTCGAATCATTTTTTGAATAACCGGAGTTATAACCTTATGCTCACTTGTGACATTATCTAGAACCTGAGTTTTTGAATTATTATAACAGATACCACAACCCATGTATTTTGGAGGCTCTCGAGGGGCATTGGCAGATCGTTGATATACCTTTAAGATAAGGATTTTACCTTTGACATTGGCTCGATCCATACGTTGACAAAACTCAAGTGCCAGATTTGATAAGAACAGATCGACTTCTTGTTCATTCTGTAATCGAACACCCCACGCTATCTCAACGCCAATTGATTTAGGACCAGAAATAGTTGAGATATCCGTATCGTCCAACCCAAAAGCATAATCATATAGCTTAGCACCTACTTTATTCCCTAATAATGCCTCAAGATCAGTTTTTTTGCAGGAAGATCTGATTTGACCAACGAACCGGATTTTGAATTTCTCCATAATTTTCGTTGAGATGTGATGGCCAATTCCAGGAAGGTCCTCAATAAGAACATCATTAAGTGCATGGGCAGCTTGTGCTGCCGAGATATATTTTTGACCAGAAGGTTTGGTTAATCTAAGAGCAACTTTAGCTAATAAAACATTAGGCCCGGCTCCTATACTTGCTTCTAAGCGTGAAACTTCTCTAATTCTATTACGAAGCTTACAAGCTAAATTTAATATAGCAGCTTCACTATTACTTTTATCATCATCAAGAGCATGACAGGATGACGTAACGTCAATTAACGCTTCATCAACAGATACTGGGTATAAAATATCTGGTTTGAATTCAAGTAAAGCATCATATAACGCGGATGAAGCCTTTTCATAAGCAGGAAAATCATAACCTAGAGAAATCAATTCAGGACATTTTTTTAAAGCTTGAAGAATCCACATACCATTACGCACACCAAATTTCCGAGCTACATAATTACAACTTGCAACATCTGCATTGGCTGATCCACCATTGCTCACACATACTGGCTTATCCCGTAAATCAGGACGTTGAAGTAGAGCTACAGATACGAAGAACGAGTCATAATCGACATGAAATATTACTCTAGGAGAAGATAACGGCAAAGAAGACTTCTGGGATGACGCTCGTGAATTTTGTTCTTTTGCAAGATTCAAGAATTTCCGTCTCAAGTCAGCCTTCCATATACTTAAATGATGAAGCCTTGAATTGCGGTAGTAAGAAGAAATAAAATCTGGATCTAAACAATTTATTCGTTGGTGAGGAAGCTGAATGGATTCGGATTCATCCAGGTTTTTGTTGTTCTCTAAATCTTCTTCCTGGTGGTAGAATAATTCTAGATCTATATCATCTTCATCTTCATCCTCGTCCTTCTCTACTTCCAATATCTCTCGTTCTGGTATTTCTGGTATTTCTGGTATTTCTGGTATTTCTGATTCTTTCACTTGTTTCAGTGAACTGTTATTAACAGACGTCTTTTTCTGACGTTTCGTATCAAAATCTTGTAACAACCTTTGTATTTCAAGATCATTAAAACCATCTTCGTCATCTCCGTCATCTCCGTCATCTCCGTTGTCAAATCTCGGTCGTTTTGAAGCCCCAGAATCGATTTTAGTCTCAACCTCTTCTGAAGGCAGGGTCGATACCGTCGTACCCACAGGATTAAATTTTGCAGGAACCTTTACAGGACTAAGCTTGACAGAACCAGAGAACCTAGACTTTGACGGCGATGTTGACGGAGACTTGGATAGAGACTTGAATGGACTCTTGGATGGACTCTTGGATGGACTCTTGGATGGAGATGGAGACTTTGAAGAAGACGGTAATCCTGCCGTAACGCTATTGGATACGAGCTGCTTTGGGATTACAAATTTCGGAGGTATAACAGTAGATTTAACCTGAATTGTCCGATAATCCGACCAAGACAACAACTTCCTATTTTTAACACTTTCAACAATCCATTCTGGACGAACAACTTTAAATTTAGCAAATTCTTGCCTCTTTCTTGGAGTTAATGATGACGCCACAATATGAGTGACAAAAGTTTTACCATTCAAATATTGAGCATGAACCCCTCCATGAAGAGTAATCAATCTCTTGAGTTCAAATATTGATGGTTCAGTATACCCCGTGATATAAATAATACATCCATGGAAAATATTCAACTGCACCTCTCCTTCATTTACGCTATCATTGACAGCCTGTTGAGCTTGATTCTGAAGCTTTACCACCTTGTTAGCTATATATTTTCCAAACCCTCCAAACTCGGTTCCTTCATATTCTTTACTATTTTCATCTGTAAACTTATGTTGAAGTAACTTCTTAGCTTTTTCATTTAGTGGTAATATAGGAGGCATAATGGTAAAGCCATGCTATAAATATTTGGATCAGGGAAATCAATGGAGAAGAAGAGAATCAATAGACTCCGGTTGTTTGAATTACGTAATTTTTTTAAAAGTACATAGGCACGCGTACTCACCCGATTTCTTAAGGTCGAATAAGTGGCTAATTTTGATTAGATAGTGTGTGGGGTAATAATGGTCCAATTTTACTGAACGAAAGAAAACATTTTATTTTAATCGATGGCTCTAAGATTAAATTATGCCAAAAAATAAACAGTCGCAAATGTTTCGGCCAATATTACGATAGTCCTTGCAAACGACATGGCTTTAGCAGGAGCTACATTATAAGTCCTTAAGAATAGTCGAAATGCGACTTAGTTACTCATAGATAACAAGATCAGTTGAAATCTTCCAAAAAAAGGTTCAGATTTTATGTCGCATAATAAGACAGCTCGTGGATAATTGTTGTTGGGTTGGGCAAATTCTAGTTCAATTAATATTAATTATATAAATAATAGAAAATTGGTCATTCGCTATCAAATGGCAGCCGCCATCATCTCCGCCTTGTAGAAGGAGATATCAAAGCGGGACAGAACGTATTTTAACATCTTGTATTTTACCGCGTTCAAATCTCTATTGGTCACTGTATTTAACCAAGGACCGAGATTTTGAGGTGTTTCAAGCCACCTGTAAATTCTCCTGCCGTCTGGTAGTTCGAGACTGTTTCTGATACCCGTAGTGCCTATCCAGAACTCTTCCAGATTTTTACAATTTCTTACGAGCTGTTCAATGACGGTTATATTCAACTCATCACAAGTTTTGTTCACAAAGAGATACAGATGCGTGAGGTTTGGACAACCTGCAGCTAATTGTGATAATGAATTATCATCAAACCTTTCCTCATATTTAAAACGTGAGCGACGATACTTACCATCATATCTATCGATAATAGCTAATTGACGAAGATCATGACAGTTGGTGACCAGTGCTTCTATCCCGTTTTTAGAAATCTCTCCAAAGGTGACGTCAACAAGACTAGGAGAACTCCTGAACACGGACATGTCAAAGAACTTAGGGATGCAATCTCCAGTAACATGAATACTAAGCAGGTTTTCTCCCCAATTCAATCGGCCGTTAAAGACCATTTCTTGTTGTAGCATGTCAGAATGCGTATAGAACTGCAAAAGTAATGATTTGACTTTAAGCTCAAATTGAGTTATCGACAACCACGGATTGCTCTGGCTCATATCATGGTATGAGTAGGATCGAAGCGCCAGATCTTGAACTTTCGATGGAAGTCCACTCGGATCAAATGTATCAAGAATATGATGGCATTCAGTTACTTGAAGCCAAATTTCTAAACTTAATGAAAATGACTTGAGCTCTGACAACCCGCTCAACGCCTCATTGAGTTTGAGTTTATTATTTGTATTAATCGGCATATCGCTTAGATCCACTGAACCCCATGAACCCCAATCATTGCATTTAATTGCTAGTACTTGGAGACTCTGGCAGTTTCCTAGGCATGTGAAAAAATCATCTTCGGAGAATTTTATTTTCTTTCCAATTTCTATAAACAGCCAGACAAGATTATCGGCAAGTCCAGGATTCAAGTTTATAGCATCAAATATTGGTTCATCAGCAGGAATCATTATTGATAAGGTGACTATTTTACCAACTTTTTTTGAAACAGTAATATACTCGTTTATTGATTTTAGAATTTCAGAATAATAATCATCATCATCAAAATTAAAAAAAAAAAAATTAATATTGGTTAAATTTGGAAATGAGGCGAAGTCGTCTACTAGAAAGATTTGGTTGATTAAACTATGAAAAGTCACCACCTCAAAGCTACAATCTCTTTCGGAATCTTCAGGCAAAACATAAAGATACTTGGCATTTTTCGACTGTCTATACCTAGCAATGACTGAAATGCTTCGAATATATTCAAGTGTATTTTGACGGATGTTTCCATTCCAAATTGATTTCGCCAACACCTCAGCCCTGCTCGCATCAATTTCGTAAAATATTTTGCTCAAATTCCGATAACGTGGCCCTGGCCACGCAAAGTCTTTATTGATCAGATTATGAAGCTTATCATCAAGTGCATAATAATCGTTGCTGTCTGGCAAAACCACATGGGACCATAGTAGATGACATGCCAAGTCATGCACCTTCTTGTTAACTCTACTGAGAGATGCAAGGTTACTAGTGGATAGGTATTTGGCAATATTCTCGAAAATTTCAACAGGCAGAAGTGATATTTTATCTATTTGACCCATGATAATGGGCGTAAGTGATCAAGCAACGAATGAGGTGTAACAAATGATATCTCAATAGCTGTTATAAAACTAACAGCTTCTCCAGTTAACACGACATGTCAAGAATGTGTCTCTCCTCCTCTTCTAGAATTAAAAATTATCAATGCTCCGTCTTGAACAGGTGGCGAGAGAAAGAAAACAAGAAAACAACCCGTTCATCTAATTAATTGATGTGAAATACGGCTGACCAGCAATTGAGTTATGGTAAATTATTTGAAAATTATTCTATTTAGAATTAAGATGGGTAAACGCTACCGGTTAAAGTGCTATATCAAGAAGTATGCGGTCGTATGCCGAAAAATATACTATATCAAAAAGTTCTGTTTCAACGGTAATACAACCCCTGTAATCTTTCTTAATTAATACTATTGAATCAAACGACCAAGTTACTGTTGCCAAAATTTTCAAGCCTGTCCTGTGGCGCATGTCCACGTAGAACTCTTGAAGATTTGTGCATTCGTCTAGGAGCTGTCGGATTACAGTTCCATTCAACGGCGCAGGGACCTACTTCCACATGCATGATTTAATCCATGCCATCCCTGACGTACGTACAGTACTGTACATGATATGTAATAAAGTTACGCTGAGATTTATCTTAATCTCAATACTCTGAGTCTCTCTGGATATCATAGGAAATTGCCAAACAGCGCGCATCTTAGATCATGAGAATGTAAACAAAGTTGGAAATCCAGGGTGAACGGTGACTGAGACAGACTCATCAATGGTGGGGTCTATATAACTTAGCCTGCATAACGGGACCGGGTTAACACGAAAAGGGCGATCAGGGAAATTTTGCGATTTGTGATTCGCGATTCTCGTTCACATTTTTCTCGCTGGGCGGTATTTTTTTGTATATGAACGATATGACAGTCAATGTCAGTCATCTTAAGCAGCTTGGAATTTAATACAGAATAGTTTTATTTTAAACAAATTATCATAATTTTATGTGTCGCTTGTTCATAGCTCACATAGACACTAAATTGAATTGTAAAAGACTGCATAACCATATTTTAATATCTTATTTTATCTGATTATTCCATTACAAATTTACAATCAGCTTATTAATTTCGCGACGATTCCGACGAAGCTGCTGTACAGATTGTTAGTGACTGTTATACTTATACCTAGATCTAAACTAGGAATCAGAATCTACTCGGCGGGGGTCAGTTGCTAGAGAATAGCCACAGGAGTTCGTTCAGCTTTATCGCCAGAGCTGGAGGAAAACTCATCTCTTTAAATACTTTTTTAAGAACAGAACCAAAACGTACACGTCATAACCTATAAGAATATTTCCTAACAATACCCCAGAGCCCCAGAGCCCCAGACCCGGTTAACCCACACCAGTTCACCTCGATCGTAGCAAAAGTTAGGGGGTCTGGGCAAGTAGCTGCCGGAGGCAAGCGAGAAACAGAGCACTTTGAAATAAATAAAAACATTTAATCATAATCATTACTTAATTCGGACTGATCACAATGCATAATGTTATGCTGTCAGCTTAACATAATAATAAATAAAGCAGGACTCCTTTTTTCTCCTGTCGCCTTCAATTTTCAAAGTCGTCTGTTCAATAGCTCACTCAACTCTCTATTGGTCTGATTCACCTGTTGTAATTGAGACTTTAACAAATTATTTTCTGTTCTTAAATTATGGAAGAGCTGATTTAACTTTCCATTAGCTTGAGTCACTTGAGTTTTCAGTGTACGGTTTTCAGATTTCATCAAATCATTTTCTGACCTCAAAGTATCATTTTCCGACGTCAACAAATCATTTTGAGACTTTAACAAATCTCTCTGAAACTTCATTCTTCCAAGTTCGACTTTTAACATAGAAATGGAATTCCTCATCTCCGCATATTGATTTGAAATAAATGCATTATTAGTTCGAAGTCTTTTGTTCTCATTTTGTAGATCAATGATGAGTCTTCGAACTTGAGTTTGAAAATTGGGGTCATTAGGACTGGATGCCATCTGGCCAATCGTGCTATGAAATGAGTTATATTCTGAAGTCTGTAGCGTGGGAGTGGTCTCGGTGAAACTTTGACGAGATTGTTGAGGTTGAGGTTCAGGACCTAGTGAGCCATTAATATCTTCTGATGGTACAACTGTTGGTTGTATCCGTAGTACTTCTTGAGATGATGGTGCAACTGTCGGTTGAGTCCGTGGTACTTCTTGAGATGATGTTGCAACTGTTGGTTGAGATGACGGTACCACATTCAAAGGAATATCTGCTCGACTACTATCTGATTCTAATACATGTTGCTCAACCGATTGTAACGTTAACCTTGACTGTAGTGGTTGAGAGGTTCCAGTAATTTTTTCTACCTCATGAAGTTCATTTTCTTTTCCTCCTTCATGTTCATGTCCTCGTCGTTGTTCTTCAACTACAACTTCATCATTTTCTTTCTCTTTAGTAATCTCATGAACCTCAATTTCTTCGTCACTGGATGATACAGATGCATCAGGTGTATTAAACAACTCTTTTTCCAAATCACTCATTTCTGTACTTGAAGCAGAACTCAGATCACTTTCCTCGTCATCACTATCCATAACAAGAAAGTGACGTTTCATCGTAGAAGGGTGCACAAGAACCTCAGCATTTTCTAATTCGTCTGACGACCTGAGACTCGGAGTTGGAGCAGTTGAAGAAGGTTCACTAAGCGATGATGGTACCACGCTGGCAGGTGGCGGTTGATTGACAGGAGATTTATCGACAGATGACGATAGGACAGGAGCTGATGGACTGATAGCACCAGGTGAGTTCAATGGACTTTCACTAACCTCAGTTGGCTCAGGATGTGGACTTGGGGATTGGTTGACTGTTAAGTTGTTGATAGATTGGTTTATACTGTGACTGGCAGGTTGGCTGAGAGGTTGGCTGAGAGGTTGGCTGAGAGGTTGGCTGAGAGGTTGGCTGAGAGGTTGGCTGAGAGGTTGGCTGAGAGGTTGGCTGAGAGG
>JAJMIF010000052.1:0-17081 GCA_030583505.1 Sugiyamaella castrensis | reverse complement strand
AGCTTGAGATGCCTGAGAAGTTTGAGGCTGAGTATCTTTTTCAATATTCGGTCTTATTCTCAAAGTTTTATAAAGGTCAGTTTGATTAAATGGGAAAAGTCCACACCTTTTCCAACCTTCTTCAATTGTCAAAACTAATAGAGTTGAAGATCTTGCTGCCCAATAAGCATCCAACCATTCAGAACTGGATAATACGCCTGAAGTAGCACGTTCAACCCTTTGATTGACTTCTTCTTTTAACCGTTTATCAAGTGAGTCGGCCAACCATGGAGTTAATGGATGCAATTCTCGAAACTGATGAGGTCTAACAGGAGGTAGTAACAACAATTGAATTCCATATTTAAAACAAATCCATAAAAACTCACTATTTACATTGATTTCCCTATAATCACAGAGTAATAATCTAACCTGACCTTTTGCACTTTTCCTTGTTGCCGGCTCAAACATATCCCTTAACCAATTGACACAAGTATCATCATCATTATCAATTCTTCCTGATGCAGTTGCTGAATGGCGTTGGGCCCAATTGTAAGGTATATTTGGTGACAACCATGAAGAAAATAGTTGATCTCCTCTTCCTCCTCCTATTAATCCGGTCACCGCCATTGATTTGGGAACAACTATATAAGGAGTTACACAGCCCGCTCCAGTTGCTCGAACACATTCGATCATGGTGACCCATTTCCTCTGTTTTCCATTATCATCGAGTAATCTATTCTTGGATGTTGCTGGTGTTATTGACGTTAATGAACGATCAATCTCAAACGAATCAATCTTAGATCCTATAGAATAACGAGTAGTGCCTATTACATAAACATTCTGGGGCAGGATTTTACGACTGCGTACTACCTCTTTATATTGATGAAACCAGTTTCTTATCATAAATGCTGACGGTGAATCATCAGATTGCAGCAGTAATTTATTCCATCCAATAGCTCTCGATCTGATCATTTTTAGCGCACCATATCGTCTAAGATAATCAAAAAGCCATGTATTTAATTCTTTATTTGAAAATTCGTCTTGAGCAGGAATAGAAGAATCCTTTATCAGGGAACGGGCTCTAATGATAAGTGCCATTTTAGTTATTAACGTATCCGGACATGGGAATCCTGTACAACAAAGTTCTGTAAGCATTTCCGCTAATAAAGTTTCATGAGCTTGGGTCAGTATTTTTGGGATAGATTGACTGATGTTGTTAGGGCTCATCTTAGGAGCCCTATTCAGGTTCTGGTTGGATTGATTAGTCTGAGTAATTGCCTGGTTGAATTGATTAGTCTGAGTAATTGCCTGGTTGAATTGATTAGTCTGAGTCACTGTCTGGTTCGTCTGATTAGTCTGGTTCACCATCTGATTTGGCTGATTTGGCTGGTTTACCATCTGATTTGGCTGGTTTATCTGGCTCACCGTCTGATTTGGCTGGTTTATCCGACTCATCGTCTGATTTACCTGATTTATACGGCTCATAACATGATGTATACCATTTTGATTGATAGTACTATTCGTATTATTCACTTGGGGAATACCATTGACTAAAGGAACCACCTGACTTCTGACTTGAACTTGATTACCTCGATTTGCTTGACTCTCCTCATTCACCATGGTACCAATCTAGTGACATCCAAACTTCCGTTGGCTATGGAATTTAACTCTCTTAGATTTGGCAAATTAAAAGAAAAGAACAAATTCACACAACATGGATATTAAAGGCAAACAACTAATAACGCACCGGGCATGGATAGGAGAGTGCACAGCGATAAAGTAACTGAATAACTCAAAGATTCAAACTACACAAACCTTCGTTCCTTTCCAAAAATGAAAACAGATATAAAATGTCATAAAGATTGTATCGTGAGATTATTGAGAGTGTGTTAAAATGAAGTGTCGTCAAATTGAGGATCGTCACGCATGCATGCACAGCACTCAAATGATGCGGCTGGATTTTTTACCTCGTGTCTTCAGACATCAGGTAAGTTATCCCGCTATTGTGATAAGTGATTATTATTCTTCTAATTACTTGCTATAGATAGCTTTCATAGACAATAAATGATTATCAATCAATCAATTACTTGATCGTTCTGTTTTAAAGTTCTTTTTTTAGCTAACAACCTAACTCATAGTACACGTCTAATATCTGGGTATACCTTCATTGTACTGTTTGTCTAGTCCTCGATGCAGTTAGCCCTAGAGTATTTGAATTGTACCTAGTAATAGGGCTGTAATTAGGCTTGTATCATGTACTGTACGGTACGTACCCCATATTGTCTGCGTTATCCCGTTATTGTGATATAAGTAATTCCTTCAATTACTGTTTATTCTATCTGTTCTCTCTGCTGCAGGGTGTATGGATTGGGGTTTTTCTCCCCCTGGGTTTTTTCCCCGAGAAATAGTAGTGTCTTCTCAAGAATCACGGATCCGAAAAATGCAGCTAAAAAGAACTGTCCGTAAGGGCAAAAAAACATATTATATAGGTGTCGCTGGCTCATAGCTCAAATTGACAATAAATGATATCTTAACTTAACTTAATCTGTTCTTTAGAGTCTAGACGCGCTTCGGTTTCTAAATTGAAACTGTTGGTAATATGTGGGCAAGACGCTAGAAGGTCCAAACCATACTTTTTCAGGTTGAAATTGGCTAAAAACTGCATATAATTAAAATAACCTTATAACGAATTAAATTAATCTCCTCATTGGCGTCATACAGACGGCTAGCAGAATTTTAACTGTAGAAAGCTTGTACCGATCTTAAAACAGCCGCCCTCGGCTTGGATCCGATCCTAGATCCTCGGCAAATTTAAGATTTCTGGCTTATAAGATTATGCAAGATAAGAGTAAGAGAGTATTCCGACCAACTCACTTCCCCTGAATTCAGTTCTCCCAAATTTAATAAAGTTACAAATTCACTTTACCGAGCAAAAAAAAAGAGATAAAAAGGTACAGTCCTTTATTTTCGAAATTACACAAAATTACAAGAAAATATAACAAAAATAACAACAATCTTAATGTTAATAAAAAGAATTAATTCCAATACTGCCACAAACTAAACAACCTACCTCTCCACGATTTATTTCTGATGCTTGGAAGCATGAACAACACTTATAATATGCTGAACAACATCAGGATTACTCAAAGTTGAAATATCACCCAAAGAATCTTCTTCACCACTTAATACTTTTCTCAAAATTCTTCTCATGATTTTACCCGATCGAGTTTTTGGCAAATCATCTACAAGTAAAATATTCTTTGGTGCAGCAAATGGACCAATTTCTTTACGAACTTGTAAAATCAATTCTTTCTTTATAACAGCAGGATTTTCAGGTTTAGTCTTAAGAGAAACAAAAGCATTAACAGCTTGACCAGTTAAATCATCATGAATACCAACAACTGCAGATTCAGCAACTGCTGGATGTTCAATAAGAGCCGCTTCAATTTCAGCAGTTGATAACCGATGACCAGAAACATTAACTACATCATCAACTCTACCACGAATCCAATAAAATCCTTCATGATCACGACCAACTCCATCACCAGTAAAATAATATCCAGGATATGGCCTGAAATAAGTATCAAGATATCTTTCATGAGCATTCCAAACAGTACGAGCAATAGATGGCCAAGCGTTTCTTATAGCAAGAATACCTTCGATATCATTTCCATGAAGTTCTTTACCAGTAATAGGATCAATAATAACTGGATCAATACCAAAAACTGGGAATGAAGCACTACCAGGTTTTGTATGAGTGACTCCAGCTAAAGGACTAATAACATGAGACCCAGTTTCAGTCTGCCAATAGGTATCACAAATATGAGCTTTTCCTTTACCAATATTATCATTATACCAAGTCCATACATCAGGAGCAATTGGTTCACCAACTGATCCTAAAGTACGTAAAGATGATAAATCATGATGAATTGGTTCCAACCCTGCTCGTTTTAATAATCTTAAAGCAGTTGGGGCAACATAAAAATGGGTAATCTTATATTTATCAACAATATCCCAATAACGAGAGAAATTAGGATAGGCAGGTGTACCTTCAAAAACAACCGTAGTAGATCCTAAAAGCAAAGGTCCATATAAAACATAAGTATGTCCAGTAATCCACCCAACATCACCAGCAGTAAATAAAATATCATTAGGATGTAAATCAAATACATATTTACAAGTCTGGGCAGCTCCTAAAAGATAACCACCAGTTGCATGAACTACACCTTTTGGTTTGCCAGTTGAACCAGAAGTATATAATAAGAAAATAGGATGTTCAGATGAAACTGGTACTGGAGGATAATAGGGTGGATATTTAGCTACTTCCTCATGCCACCAATAATCTCTTCCCTCTTTCCAAGTAAGTCCTTCCTTTTTACCAGTACGTTGAAAAACTAAAAGATGCTTAACATTAGGAGTTGATTTAAGAGCGTCGTCAACGATTTTCTTTGTTTCAATAACTTTACCTCCCCTATAAGATTGATCAGCAGTAATAACAACTTTAGCATCAGCATCCAAAATTCGATCTTTTAAAGAACCTGAAGAAAATCCCGCAAAAATAACTGTATGAATAGCACCTAATCGAACAATTGCTAATAAAGTAAAAATGGTTTCAGGAATCATAGGTAAATATACTGCTACTGTATCACCTTTACGAACACCAAATGAATGAAGGACATGAGCTACTCGAGATACTTCTCGAAGTAATTCTCCATATGTAATAATACGGCCTTGACCAGGTTCATCTGCTTCATAAATAATAGCCGGTTTATCAGGATTTTTAAACGCATGTCTATCCACTGCATTATAAGAAGCATTCAATTCTCCTTCCAAAAACCAAGCAATATCACCATGTTCGAAACCTCCATTTTTAACAGTTTTAAAGTCCTTATCCCAAGTTAATAATTCACGGGCCTGGTTTCCAAAAAATGTATCGGGATCTTCAATTGATTCTTTATACAATTCTTCATATTTGCCAAAATGTTCCAAATGGGGTACAGCAGGGTGATTCCTAAACTGTTAGTGTTTCTGTCCAAGAACCGGTCAGTCCCTGATGGGCGAGGGCGCCGCCGGAGCACCCTACAGTTACGATAACTTCTTGTTCGGAGAATGTATGTGTGTCCAGCACACTGCACCCAGCCGCCAGAGAAAATTTACCTCCTCCCTATCCTCAATTGATATTCTATCTTCACTTACTCTTTAAACTCCTTTGGAGGAGCAACTTTCTCAACCCCGTGGGATTCTACCACCACTGGAATTTTGCCTGGAGTCGACATTTTTGTTTTTCTTCCGCTTCAAAAATAGAACTGATAGATAAAAGTACTGCAAATAATATTAAAACAACAATATATAACTACTATATCAGTCAATTGAAATAAATAATACAAAAGAAAGAGAAAAGAAAGAAACAAGAATACTGGGGATCTGTGGGATAGTCCTTGGTATTTATATATTTTTGTTGGTGGACGATCCTAAGGGATGTGAAGAAGGGCGGGGGAGAACTAAGGAGGACCGGGAAGGAGGGGGGTAGATTGAACCCTAAGAATACACTGAGAAAGATGGGCTGAGATGGTGGGTGTGCAGAGGTAATCCTTATAACCCTTATGCCGAGCCTCTCTGGTAGCAACAAAAATAGTGACAATGTGACCCCGTATGATTATGCATGGTATTATTAACATTTTCATTCTATGCATGTTATATCTATACCAACCCCAGACCTAAAAATGCCGATCATAGTGGGGTAAAACGGTTAGTAAGGTAATGAAAAAAATAATAAACGCACGGGCCAACGGAAACAGACAAGCGTCCTTGAACCACTAACAGGTTACTAAAATGTCTGTGATTTGAAGTCAGAAGAATTACAACAAGAGAGACGAAAATAAACCCTAACTTACTCCTTTTGACCTCTACCATTCCACTTTGCTGCTGCCTCTGACGGGGTGGTGGTCGTTTTCTCTTCGTTTCGCTCGGGATTATTTGTGATCAGTCGTATTTAGTTGTTCTGGGCTGTCAGTGTCCCATAGGCTTGGTTGTCTTTGTAACAATCTATATGTCTCGTTCTCCCTTTTCCTTTCATCCTTCCTCCTCTTTATCGCTCCCCAACCCAACTTGATTACCCAACTGATTACATTAAGGTTTAATATTCTACTTTAGGATCTATATAGTATTACTACAAGTTATGCATTATGTTATGATAACATAGTCGAGTGTTATTACTCATCATTTTGATGTTGAGCCGAGATTGTAATTAATTACCGATCCGCTTGGTGTGTCTACCGGTCGTCCCTGCCGGTTGTCCGAAAGAATTGTTGGATTGACGTTAACTCAGATAAAGTTTTTATGATATTTAATTGTTAGCGTTAGAAATTAGTTGAATAAATATCCCATGGAATTAGTTAATTGACTGATAACCAGTCTAGACTGTTTAGTTAGCTTTTACAGATATGATCACAGGAAATTCATATTAACATCACCTAAGCAACCAGAATTTGACGAACACTTCCTTCAGCAGCTACAAGAGAAGTGTAGAATATATATACCTCCCTCAAAACCAGACTGTTATCACCTTTGCATACTTCCTTATCTCTCTCGCTTCGCTCGACTCGGCACCCAGCTACCAGTCTTCGTATTGCCTCCAGCGCCCGAGTCGCTGCCCAGACCTCCCTCGTTGCTCGCTTCGTCTGGTCCCTTCGAGAGTATCGAGAGCGTAGCGAGAGCGTAGCGAGAGCGTAGCGGAATGGTCGTCGTCAACGCGAGGAAGGACGGCACGTGCGACTTAGTTAAAACTGTTAAATTAACTCAGTAGGCCCTAGGGTCCTCCTCAGGGAACTTAAGACGATGTTCGGGGTGAACACCCGGATTACAATAATAATAATAATAATAATAAAATTGATACCTAGGAATCCTAGCCACGGCTAAGCAGAGCTACAGTTAGTTAAGCTCAGCCGGGCTGTCGGGCCGTAACACCCGGATTAATAAAAATAATAATAATAATAATAAATTGGTACCGAGGAATCCTAGCCACGGCTAAGCAGAGCATTGAGTTCTACATGATTTTCTACGGTGGAGTATTTCATAATGGGGTTGGTTGGTTGTTTCATTACTATATTTTGTCTGCCCAATTAATGAGGGCCAGTTACCCGACTTCGGATGAAAACCTAATCTCTTTGGTTAGGGAAACCGTAGTGCTGAGGCTTGACTACCCTCCTATCAAACAAAACCGTTCCACACGGGTGGGCCATTAGACCCCACCTTATAGAGCGCAGTTAACTTAGACGCCATCAATTAACCGAAATTTTTTGGATTCAAGACATTATCAATCGAACCCGGAACTAGGGGTCCTTTCGGTATTATATCCTGTCCTAGCGCCATACCCAGCGCCATACCCAGATTATTGCAGTGATGTTATATACGCCGCGATATTTAAGGCTACAGTGTAGCAGGTTATTTCTTAGTTTGACAAGTGCAGATCAGATTCATAAAGATGGTTGAGTTCCTCGGTGATTTTAAGAAGTTTGGAAATTTTCTATGATTAACAACTGGGGGCATCACATTTTTCTAGGTGTCTACTATAGTTGATTTTTTTTATCCAAGTAACCAACCAACCGTTCAGATCTACATTTCCATCAGATTAAAACACTACATGAACACTAGTTATCGATCCGTGTCTTCTGGGCAATGTTTTTACATATAGGCCCTTACTTTGAACCCCTGATCACGCGCTAGGGATCCGAGGCACCCCCCGGAGGTAGGAGCTGACTATCTCCGACCCTCCCATGTCCATGCGAGCCATATAAATAGCCAACCAATGGTTATTCATTATCATGTACAGCTTCGACAGACTGTTATGGAAACAATACAGGTACGCTTCTGTAGTGTGACTTTAAAACGTACAGGCGGGGTTGACCCTATTGCCTAGATGCATTTCCTGCCATCTTGTATAGTTTAAACGGGAATATAAAAAAACCCCTGTCAATATTTTTAATTGCTTGGTCAGTGCATAAACCCTAATGCACACTTTAAATTCCTCTTTTACTTTGTTAGAGACGTGTCTGGCAGCTTTGGCTTGGTCAGCCAGCCGCTTAGAGACACTGTCGTCCCTGTTCTGGCGAGCCGCAGAAACGGGTTTGGGCATATTTTGCCGGAATGAGGTAGGTGTACCTGTGATTCTGTGACCCCCTAGAGTTCTGGTGGACGGTTTTTTGGTGGAGGGTTTTTTCTTTTCCTATTCTACATATTGACTTCATATGGTCGACGCGTTTTTGGTTTGATTCCCAGGGTCCATCAGTTTTATTTCGTTAGATTGGATTTTTTGACTCGTATTTTCTTTGTCAGGATCTAGTTTTAACTTTAATCAGTTAGTGTTGAATTAATCGGATTTGAGGTTTCCACTGGACTTAAAATTGTGGACAAAATATATCGACATTTAAGAGTGTATCTAGTTGGTTTATTTCACGAGATTAACAAAGATAGAGGAGAAGTGATTAAATCTGAACTCTTGGTTAATTCAAACTTTAAGTTAAAATTTTGGCTTTTGTTTTGTCTTAAACTTTTCATGCTTACCGAGTTTGAGCATTTTCTATTGATCTGAGCGTTGATTTGAGTATTCAATTGACTCGTTTTGATTTGAGGCCTTTAACGTTGATTTTGTTCAGTACAGATCAATTCCAGTTGTCTATTGACAATCATGACAACACATCTTGGAGTTAATTTTCGACCTCGAAAAAAATCTTCTGTATCATTACCTCAATTCATTCGATCAAATATAGTTCCAATTGAACATAAATTATTTCCATCCCCATCACCACCAACAGAAAAGTCTGACCAAATGGATCCTTCAAGGCCAAATAACAATTCTGATGATGATGATGATGATGATGACTATAGCTCGTCATCTTCTTATCAACCAAACCCATCCTATTCTTATTCATCATATGCAGTGAATGGAAATACAACTAGAAATGGTTCGTACGGTCCTTCGCCGTCATCAGCGTATACTAAATATACCAACTCTTTTATTGCAAATGATAAAGCAACAACTATCGTAGGCATAATAGCCTTCTTTTTATTGGCATTCTATATTGTTTCTGGTTTAATATTTAATTCCCCGTCAAACTATGTACCAATTTTAGCTGATTCAAGACATATTGAATTCACCAATAACCCAATAATATTGCCTAATATGGCTGATCTAGCTTTCTTAAAAAGTAAAAACGTTCCTAAAAAAGCTCCTAATGATAATGCAAAAGAAGTTAAAGATAAACCGGGAAGTGCTGTAGGTAATACTAATACTAATGGTAATGGTAATAGTAATAATAATGGGATTGGAGGAGGACCAGGTACTGCAACTACAAACCCATCTTCTTTTGTTTTTGATAGTGGGAAACATGGCAAATCCCCTAATGTCGTTCTTGTAATGGGCATTGATTATGAAAAATATAAACCCGAGTATCTTACGAATATTATTGACAATAGAGTCGAATATGCTAAAGCTCATGGATATGGTACCTATATGAGGTTTGTTCAAGATTTTAAACCTCTTTACATGGATTCCAAAACAAATAGTGCTTCATGGGCTAAACTATCTATAATGAGAGCTGCACTATTGGCTTTTCCTAAAGCTAAATATTTCTGGTACTTGGATCAATCGGCAATCATAATGAATCCTTTAATTGATATTGAAGAAGAATTCATTAATCCTAAAAATCTTGAAGCAATTATGCTTAGAGGGATACCCGTGGTGAAAACTGCTGACTATATCAAAACTTATAGATTCACTAAACCTGAAGATATAAAGTTAATTATTACTCAGGAGACTGAAGGTCTTAATACTAATTCATTCATAGTTCATAATGGTGACTATGCTGCTAGTTTGTTAGAATTCTGGGGCGATCCTTCATATCGAACATATCATCAGTTTCAACGATCTGAAACGTCGGCTCTAAATCATTTGACTCAATGGCATCCTTGTTTTCTTTCGAAATTGGCTGTCGTGCCTACTAAAAAACTTGCATCATTTGCTCCTACTTCAGAATTTGCTAAAAGTGATTCATCTTTATCTTATAGTGATGGAGATTTTGTTGTTGTTCTTGATTGTGATCCTCATATTAAATCATGTAATGATGTTTTCCAAAGATTTTGGCGAGGTAGAGGTAGAGTTAGCTAGTTTAATATTGTATTTTTAGTTCTTATATTGATTTGTCCCGCCTTGGGAAGTCCCAGACTCAGCCCCAGACCCAGCCCCAGACCCAGCCCCAGACCCCTATACTCGCTTCGCTCGAGTTAAGTCCCTAAACGGGGAAAGGCGCAAACAAACTATACAATCTGATGGTATTAGTCTTAACTATATAACTAACTATCAGTTGGTTGCATTAAATTTCATTCATCAAGTCATTAATGTTATTGGTTGAATTGTTATCATCATGACTGATTTTGATGACTTTCTAGACGATTTCCAAGTTCTCGTAATGCTAATGCTCTACGACGATCGCTATCAGCATCATTTGTTGGATTAGTGACTCCAGATCCACCTTTAGTTCTTAAAGTTGCATTGAAATTACTAGCTTCCACTTCTTCATCATTAAATGGTGTACAAATTCTCAAAGATATCAGAAATGAATAGACTGGATTTGAAATGGCCGCTATAGCTTGAGTGACAGGCTTGGGATAGAAGAATTTAGCCAACGCAAATGTATCACTTGCATCGCCACGGATTTTAGTTCTTTGTGAATCACCAGCAGTAAGTGATGAACTCAATGGTAATACCGATTCAATATAAGATATTTTATAAAATCTTAAATAAATCCATGCCGTGAAAAACCCAGACCATGCAAGAATCAAACTAACTAGTTGACCGGTAATTAACCCCACAATGCTATAAGCTAGAACCACTGGTAATACTAGATATTTGACTTGTGCTTTAACTACACCTTGAAATAGTACAATTGAATGTTCAGGGACTAATTGTTTAAAAGCTACTAAAAATCCAAGCTGTAGGGCGATTCCTCCATTAATGATTTGAAATAGAATATTTTCTCGACCAGTAGTTGCAAATGTAGTACCTAAAATTAATAAACAAATCAAATTGGGTACAACACATAGAATTGCCAAAAAAATAGCCAGATCTTTAGACCCCCAAACACGTTCACAATATCTACCAGCAAAAGCCAGAGTAATTCCAGTTATCAAGAATTCAAAAATTGATTGTTCGACAAAACTCGAAACAATCAAAACCCAAGGATACGTGATTGAAGATCCAGGAATCAATGTTAGATAAGGTATATATATATCAGAAAATTTTGGAACAGTTTTTTGCTCATCTGTGGAATTCTTATCAGGTAGATTTGAAATTAATGAATTAAATGATGAATATCTTAATGCCAAAACGGATAATGAGAGAGATATGAGTGTTGCGACGCAAACTCTTGTAAGTGGAGGTAGTGATAGTTTCATTGTGGAAACGGGGGTCAGAACCTGTTATGTATTACCGTGTAAAATATATGATCAGTTTTTAATCAGGCGTCTTTCTCTAAGTAGATACTGAATGCTTATGGTGGTGATTGCTGACGATAGTGATAGCCGGTGATAGTTGACGATGGGATAGATGACGATGGGATAGATGACGATGGGATAGATGACTATGGGATAGATGACGATGGGATAGATGACTATGGGATAGATGACGATGGGATAGCCTATTATAGAGACAATTGATGAATGACAATGAACGTGTCAAGACTCTTAGGGTTTAACCCCGTTCTGGACGCGAATCTTTTTATAAGCAGCTAAAAAATTTCAGTGTATTACCTAAGCGGATTCTTACCCGACTGCCAAACACAGGTTACACAGCCGTTTATTACCGATCGATCGGTGAGCACGGTCGACAGAGCTATATTGACAGGGTATTCAGTGTAGGACCGGTAGCAACTGACTAGCTAATATGTAGTGAACGTTGTGGTATTCCTTTTGTATTTTATAACAATAATAAGAATAAGAGACAAACACAAATACTATATACAAACACAAATACTTCAAACACAAATACTATATACAAACACAAATATATATACAAACACAAATACAATATACAAACACAAATACAATATACAAACACAAATACTATGGACGTGTCATAGGGCAAGGGTAGTGTCTCACTTTCTCGGAAGAAGCTGAGGATCTTCTACAATCACACCCGTCAATTGTTTTGGTGTTAAAGTTAGGGGCAACCCTGAGTGGCAATGCAATATAACTGTCATCTCAGACAGACATTTGACGTAGCAGATAAATTTTTGACGTTCCGGATATAAATCTTTTGAACGTTGATGATATTAATTTTTTGACGTTGAAGATAAATTCTGAAAGAATCTTTTGCATTGATATTTCTAGATTGTTGAATAAGAATTTTTGAGGGAAAAAGTTGGTGAGATTCTTTTTGAGGCCATGTCATTTTCATCTTGTACTGCCAAGGTTATAAGTATGTGATTAATTAGAAACCCGTTGCTGTTGCTGGTCGCCCGACAATTGGGTTCCCTCGGTCTGATTTTGATCCCAGGTAATGTGATCTGCTGTTGAATATACATTAGCTAACATTTTTAGTTGATTCACCATCTGGAGGAAATAGCTTTACAAATTTAGATACTATTAAAGGAAAAATCAATGTGGTACTGAAATCTGAAACATCTATTAAATCAATTGTGGTCAAATTAGAAGGAGTTTCTAGAACTACTGTGCCTATTCCTCGTCAACAAGATGATAGAAGAAAAAGAAAAAATATTCGTAATAGTGAATCAAAGGATGTGTCAATTGAAATTCATAAAGTACTTTATCGTTCACAAACAGTTTTTCCTCCTGCTAATGTACGTCAATCTACATCAGCTAATCAATTCACTTTACCAGCTGGATCATATGATTATGATTTCTCGTTTAGAATTCCTGTAAATACTGAATGTGCTAGAGAAGCAGCTGGGACTGGTAATGGTGGTGGTCGTGGTGGTACTAATGGACAATATGGATATGGATATGGTGGATCTTCTAATGGTCAATTCGGTCATCTTAGTGGGAAGCTTGGAAATCATTTAGGAAACATTACTGATTCCTTACCTATTCAACGTAATAAATTGATAGTTTCTAAAACTGGAGTCGATCTTGCTAAAGCTCCTCATACACATTTAGAAGGAATCTTACCTCCTTCTTTATCAGGATTAGGAGATACTGCATCAGTGAAATATTTTGTTAAAGTGACTGTTAATCGAGCTTCACTTTTAGCAATGAATACTCGTCAGTATCAACCATTTATCTTATTACCGATGGATCCTCCAAGATTATATGATTCAACAAAAATGGCTTTTGTTAGACGTCAAATCACTGTTGGTACATCTGCTACTCCTGATAATGGTGGCAGTAGTGGTGGTGGTAATGGTGGTACTAATGGAGGAGGAGGAGGTTTCTTTTCAAAATTGGTTAATAATCAAAAAGTATCATCTATAATGGGTCTAAATGCATGGCCTGGTAGAACTATGACTTTTACTTTTGAAATGAGATTTCCTAGTGCTGGTACTTTTGTTCCTTTAAAGGCACTTCCTGTGGAATTATATGCTATATTCACTTCTGCACCTACTTCAATGACTCAGCTTAAAGAAATGTATATTGGATCCTTAGGTGTAGTGTTATATGCTCGTACAGCAGCTAGAGCTCATGAATATGATACTGAAATTCCTCTTAAACTTCAAATATGTGATAAGAAAAATCTTTCGATTCCTTTGAGTTTTCAAGATGCCAAACCTGTCCAACGTAATGGGGCAACTGTATGGGAATTACAAACTCCTTCGGATATATTGCATGGGGTTCAATTACCTGATTATGTTTGTCCATCATTTACTACTTGTAATATTTCAAGATATTATAGTCTTGAGGTAAATGTTGGATTTTATTGTATTGAAGGTATTAATTTGGATCATGTTTCCCTTCTTAGTGATATTATAGTTCGATCGGGTATAAACCCACCTGATCCAGATAAGAAACCACCACCACAACCTGCACAGCCTGCACGCCCAGAAAAGACCTCGGCAGGTCCAGGGAATTATAGTGAACCGCCAGTTGATTATAATGAAGCAGTTGGTCCTAGTGGGAATTTACCTAGCTATGATGATGTTGTGTCTGAAACTTCTTCTGGTATTCAGCAACAACCACAAAGCTCTCGACGAAAATTTGGCCAATCTTCAGATTATTACAAAGTAGAAGGTGAATGAATGATAGATAGAACTCAGGGCATAGCCCCAGAGTATGCGACGGCAGTAAATAAATTTATTATATATGAGAATTTTGAATGCGATACAATGTTTTGATATTGTTATTATTATTTCATTATTAAACGGTTGGTTGCTGCTCTTCAATTACTGATTGAGGAGATGATTCTACTTTACCGTTGGGCATTTCATCAAGTTTTGCAACCCATCGAGGTTCTACTAAAAGAACCTTCGCATTCACTGATGTAACTAATTCTACTTCCTTATCATAGGAATCAGGATGAGGTAATTGGTTTACAGTACCTTCGATCCATACCTTACGACCTTCAACTTTAGTTGTAATAGCTCGAACTACAATTATATTATTAGCCTGTGTAGGTGCTAAATATTTAATATCAAGTGTAGCAGTTACTCCTAATTTATTGGGAAGTAAAGGAAATCCACATCTACAAAATGATTCATCGATTAATGTAGCTAATAATCCGCCATGAACTATTCCTTTATGACCACATAATCTGGATCCTAGATGATAGAATACTAATAATTCAGATTGATTCAACTCTTTAATAAGTTCCTCTTTAAGACTCAAAGATAATGGAGTAGGAGAAATTAGTCCTTCACCGACCAAGGTTCCTGCTGTAAGAGAATGATGACGAAGTTCATCATTGACATCATATGAATGATGGATCTCGTATTTACCAGAATTTAGAAGATCAAGAACATAAGGATGATTACGAATCACTTCATATTCAGGAGAATATCTGGCCAGATCACCAGTCATGATATAAGAAGAAGAAATTTTGAAATGAAGAGAAGAAGTAATAAAATAAACTTGACGATTCAATAAAATAATAAATAAGGTCAGAACCCGTGTTAATTCTGAATCTAAAATTCTAGAAGTTACTCCTCCGGCTCGGCCTTATCAGTCTTATATAATATTTTTTGTACGGCTAAATTTCCTGCGGGTTCGGGTGGTGGGGCAGCGCCGCATCGATAACGAAATACCGACCAGCTGAATGCCCGTAAAAACTAACTAATTAGGAAACTGATTAGGGACAAATGCAGTTAGTTTGGCCGTTTCATCATTGCCCCGCAGAGTGTACTAACGGTACATAACATCGGAGAAACTTCGGGAGCGCTTCGGTCTAGAGCCGAGTCGGCGATCCGTTTGGGTAGTGAATTTAGGAAAACAGGTGGATTTGAAAAACAGGTTGGGGTAGTTTTTGTTGAGAATAATTATATGTTATTGTTTAAATTTAGAATTGTCGAAGTGGCAGATTAGATTTATAACAAAGAATAGTTATACCGTTACAAAATGGTTCAGTCGTCGTGTTTGCCTCTGGCAGCTGTGACGTGGCCTCCGCCGGTGTCTAATTCTCGCCACACTCCATTTCTCGGGCCTATGCTCCAGCTGGCGCTGTAATTCTCAAACCTAGTGAAGTTAACCGTTGGTTACAGAATCTGGCCAGGGCATCTCCAAAAACCAGAGGCAGATGATACATAGATACATATCGATTTATATTCAGGTAGTATGGGTAGTCACATAGAATAGCTATTAATATGCAAGGGAAACCCACCACGAGATGATAAGATAAGGGAAGACAATAGATAACCTTAGATTTAAATTGGTTTGCATATTTCAGCCGTGCGGCTCGCACAATTAGTCCGGGCCCAGCCCGCCAAATTTCGTTTGTCTGTCAAAGTTTGAAGAGCCAGGCAGCTTGGCGCCAGCTTCGTTAGAGGGTCTGAAATTGGTTCGGGCCGTGAGGATCTCTCTCCGGCTGGTGCTTGGCTCTCGCTCGCTTGAGAGGTGGTAGGGAGGGGTGAACCGAGAAGAGCTCCATCCAGTTGATAGGTCTCTGCGGGTTAAAGCATCTAAGGTTACAATTCTTGACTCAGCATTAAGGAGTCAAGGGTGACTCCATGGTCTCCAATAATACCAATATGCAAAGGAACTCTTATACAAGGAAATCCTGATCTATTAATTGATCGATTAATTATAGTGCAGCAACATCTGATTTTGATGGTGGTAAGATCAAAGATGCAGGAATGAGGCGATACCCTGCCATTTATTGAAATCTGAATTAGAACTAGTCAGTCACAAATTTGACTATGATTTATAGCTCATATCTCTCTTCTTCGGATACCTCTTGCAAGGCCATCTACAGAACGGACTTGCGTGAGGCGACATTAGGGGTCTGTGATTAACCATCACCTTGACCCGAACCTCTGGCCCGTGTTGTCTATGTAAAAAAACCAGCGTGAAATTCAGGGGGATTTGAGAAATTCAAATCCATTCTGGACCATTCAGTTATGCTTCTGTGAGCTACGAGCCAGCGACATCAATATAATAATTTGTTTACGATAAACTATTCTGAACTAAGTTCCAAGCTGCTCAAGAAGATTGTGGTATCATTGATAAATAAAACAATCAATGGAAAAATCTGCAATTTGAGCCTATTCAATTCAATTCAATTATCATTTATTGTCTATTTGAGCTATGAGCCAGCGAGACCTATATAATAATAATTCATAATAAACTATCCTCTATTAAATTCCATGCTTCTCAAGAAATTTTTAGTTTCAATTTGAGCCCCACAAGCCGCATGTTGTGCGGCTTAATTTGATATTACTAATTGTTGAAGAAAGCTTTTTCGTCATGTAAGGATCTCGAGTCTATCTAGATTATCCTTTTCCACTCGTTCACTGGATATTCATACATATTACTATATTGGGATTATTACTTGTTAGGACTATTAATTATCAGAAGTCTATAAATACTACGCTCTTTCCTTCTAGATGTTCAGATGGTTTTAGAGAGGTCACACTTGATTATTGTGTTACTCTCTCTACTAAGTT
>JAJMIF010000051.1:0-110352 GCA_030583505.1 Sugiyamaella castrensis | reverse complement strand
TAAATATTGAATTGAGGTGCTACAGATCTTTTATTAGTCAAAGCTGTGTTTATTTAACATCTTTACTGATTGAGGACTCTGAAGAATCTTCTATCTGTTATTATAATATTTAGGGAGTATCCATAAAGTAGTATTTAGGCTAACTAATCTCTTGAAGACTAATTAGTTGACTTCAATATAGAAACAGATTCTTATCTTTTAAAAATTATATTTGAGCTGGAGGTGGGTTAGGTTTAACTTAACAAATCTTCTCACAGATCGATCGCGCCGCTGCGGCAGCTGACGACGGCGGGAGACCATCTCTCACGCTCGCTCGAGAGGTTCGGAGTTCACCGTTCAGCATTCGACGGCAATAACAGAATAAGAGCGAGGACAGCCAAAGGGGCTGGTAGCGGGGGAGTGGTTAATATCCATGACCAACATGACCATATCCATGACCAACATGACCATGCCCATCATCAACATGACCATGACCATGACCATGCCCAACATCAATATGACCATGACTACGGCCCGAGCCCATATACAAGAAGAAAACCATGGATAAGAACTGCCAGAGTTTTTGTTCTCTCTCTTTGGTCGGCGTCCGCCGTCCAGCCTTCTTCCAATCGATGAGATGAAGGTAAATTTTGGCTTCACTAAAGATCGAAAAAGATTAAACTACGGTTCCTAACACGAAGATTAAGGATATATTACTAAATTAGATTAACTAGCACATCTAAAGCATGATGATGATCTAGTCGATCTCAAGCAGATTATAAGGGTAAATTACCTTTTAAAGATGGGCCCTGTCGATCTCTAAATGAGCAATTATTCTAAGCTGGGTGGGTGGGTGCTTGAATATCTGGATTTATACTACACAAAAGAAGATGATGGAGATTATAAACCCCTTCCCAGGGAGTAATTCATTAGAGAGACTGGTCTGAAGGATCTCAACAATCGTAGCTAGATGAGGCCCCCACACCCACCCGTCAGTTTTGACTGATTTTTCGGTGTGCATCAGCCAAGCCTCGAAATTATTTCCGCCTCCACCTTCATAGAAAGTTTTTGTTTGATAGCAACTAAGAACGACAAAGGATCCCCGTTTTACCTCAGATAGAACTCGAGAATACCCCGTCCCGTGCCCATGCCCAATCGGCTCAGTAACACTCTTCCGTATTTAACGAATTTCATTTAAATATCTCTCCTTATACTTTGTTATTCGACTAGATACGGTCTCCCCATTCCATGTCTCTACTCCTGTATAACTGTTTCTATCGAGAAGTGGAACACCAACCTGTTCAATTACCAAACTAGCAGCTACATTACCATAAATAGCAGCTAGTTCTATATCGTGGTTCGAGATCACATATCCTGTTGCAAAGCCTCCTACAAAGGAGTTTCCACCACCAGTTGGATCTACCACTTTAAAGTCCGGGAATTGAGAATTATGATATGCTGGAAACCATCGGAAAGTTGGCTTTGTAGTGCTGGTATTTGCGGTGACTACTAAACATCCTAATGATCCACATCTCAATACTATTAAACTGCAATATTTGGAAAATCTTTCAGCAATATCTTCAATATCCGGTTTCGTTAAAGGTTCAGGTAAACCAAAAAATTGAGCTGCTTCTTTAGAGTTTGGTGAAAATAACTTCACCAAACCATCAGGAGATTTGAGAACGTCAATGCAATCCTTTAATGTCTCAGGTTTACACTCATCGGGAACAGGTTCCCAAATAATTATAGAATTTGAATTATAACCTTCAGCAGAGGTTAATTGAGTCGTTAAATCCATGCATCGACTCGGAGAACAGATCAGATGGAAAGATTTTGATTGTATCAGGGGTGAATTCTCAATGATATCGGAGGAAACTATACGAATTTTTGGTGTTAGATATTTGAATAGCCTTTCTTCATTATCAATATATTTATTCCAACCACGAGTAGTTTTTCTATTAGGATTATTTCTTAGAATCACGCCAGTATTCCAGTTTTCAATTTGCTTGCGAACTGAACCTGGGAAATCCGATCCCATATCAACAATCCAACCAACTTTACGCGATTGTTTTGGACCAGGAAGAAATATTCTTGAACCAATAACACTAAAAGTTCCAGCTCCTCCGATGATATCATATACGGAGTGATTATCTGTGAAATGGATTTCATCTATTATAAACATTCCTAAAGAAGTAAAGATAGGTACGACAGTACTAGCGTCGATAGTGCCAGTATCTTCGTTAGAAGCTTCTATGGTTGACATCTTACTCGATATGAATGTGGTTGATCCAAGTTATAACGCTGGCGGTCTGAATAAAATGATACCTTTCGTCGATATGACTGGTCCTTTAGGATATCAGCTTTAGCTGCCAATTCAAGTCGACTAGGACCAAGTCGTTGTTATCCGTCATTCAGATCAAGAATTGCTAGACTGGAGAGAAATAAGTTATTGAGAGCGCGAAAATGGACTCTATCACGTGCTTTGTTAATGCGGTGCAAGCTTGCGTGCATGCCTCTGTGGCTTGTTGTAAGCTGAGTCGGATATCTTTGATTCAGCGTTGTCCGATTCCTACCGCCCTCATACAACAATCATATGCTAATAATAGACATCATCATCTTGACATCATCATCCAACCAGCCAAGAAAACAATCAAATAACGAATCAAGTTGAAGTGTGTCATATATTTATTTGATAAATAAAAGTTAATGCTAAAGTTTTTTAAATAAAAAAATAACATTACCATACATTTCATCTCATATCATTATTACCCCGCATTTTAATATATGCTTATATCAGATATTTTTTATAAAAACTAATCCGGCCAAATCAGTCCACCTACATATTGATTGTTCTATTCTGTTATCTCGCGTTATCTCAGCCCGGTTTTACCCAACACAAAGAAGTTTTACGCACGGTTATAGGAATTCTCTCTTGTTCCATTTGTCCAGACACCTTTTGATATTATTATTTTATTGGAGGGGAAAGTTTTCATTTATTAAATCTCCCAGGAATATAGGGTCTACTAATGGTTGTCTCATAACATCCAGATTAGTATCTGGCTAATAATATATATCATTCCACATTTTTTTTGGTGCTTTACAGATTTCAGGTTAGGACATCTTTGATGGAATGAATTTTCATTTCAATATAATATTTAGTTTGAACAATTAAATTAAAGAATTCAAAAGTCTGTTATCAGATTTAAACTACCTTTCTTAGGACGATAATATAACCGTTATATTTTTTTTTTAAAGCTCATTATCATGCCATCAACTAGACCATTTATCTCATTCCTTTTTGGAAGTCTAGCTTCTTCTCCTACTGGTTCACCTGCTACTGGGGCTGGCTCACGACAAGCAGCATCTAAACTCCAACAACAATCAGCAACTACTTCGGCAGCAATGGCCTTACAAAAACATGCCCGTAATCGTTCACCACATCATCACCATCATACTAATCATCAACCAGGTGCAAATTCATCTTCAACCGCTGTTGCTACTCCTGCTCCAACGACTTCCTCCACTGGAATTACTCCGCCAGGTCCAATACCTCTTCATGGGCCTGGACGCAGTACTGCTACACCACTTTCAACATCTGCACAGAAGTCTTCATTTGAAGCATCAATGGCTACTAGTCCACCATCATTAGGAGTATCTCCGTCTCCGGGTACATCTCTGGGACCCAATTATAATAATAATGAAAGAAGAAATAGTGCATGTTCACTAACTGGTGGAGATAAATGGTGGATCGGAGGGAAATCGTCAGATGGAAGTGAGAGATATTATCGTCTTCAACCTTTATCGAGTCATCGTTCATTTGATCGTATATCCCTTGATCGACTTTCTATCTAGATGCAGACCATCTCTAATGTTGTCATTTAAAAATGCTTATATATATACATATATCATACATATAAAAAATCAGAATTTACCTTGGCATAACAATCAAATTTTCATAACCCACATCCCATCCCTTGCATTTTCTATATTCGAGACAGCCACCAGAGGTGCCCCGGCCTCCGTTTTGCTTCCCGCGACTGGGGGAGTACCCCCAGTGGTCAAGTGGATGGAGATATTGATAGCTTATTCTAAATTTTAAATTAAAAGTCATCATCACAAGAAAAAATCCCAGGTTCAAATCCAGGGAAAGTCAAACGTTGTGGTTTAGTCCTAGACAGATCAGTAATCTTCTCCTCATCTTCCTTGGAAAGTTTCACGGTCTTAATATTGGATTCAATACGAGAAGGAGTGCAACTCTTAGGAAGAATAACATATCCACGAGCAATGCCCCATGATAGAACAATTTGACCAGGAGTAACATTATACTTGTTTGCTAGTTCACTTAGAATAGGCTCGGAAAGAAGATCTGAACCTTTACCAAGAGGATGATAGGCAGAAAGTGTGACACCCTTTTTGTGAGCATAATCTCTTAATTTATCCTGAGCAAGATAAGGGTGAAGCTCAACCTGATTAACCGCGGGGATAATTCTAGTGGTAGGAGAATTGAAAAGTTCTTCAAGTTTTTCAGTGGAATAGTTAGATACACCAATTGATCTAGCTTTTGATTTGGGCAATTCTTGCATAAGTTGCCAGGTTTTAATATGGCTCCATTCTTTATCAACAGCGGATTCTGTTAAAGTTGCTCTGCTGTATTTTCCATATACTTCAGTTTGTTTGATTGGGACTGGCCAATGTATCAAATACAAGTCAAAATAATCAAGGCCCAAGTTTTTCAAGCTCAAGTCAAGAGCAGCAGCAGGATTTCGATGGGCTGTCCCTGTCAGCTTAGTTACAACAAAAACCTCTTTACGAGGAATTCGACTATCTCGGATTGCTCTTCCAACCACATGTTCATTATTATAAGAGGATGCTGTGTCAATATGTCTGTACCCACTTTTCAAGGCAAAAAGAATAGATTCGTAACCATCATCATTCTCGTCTGCCTGAAAGGTGCCGAATCCGATCTGAGGGATTTTGTTACCATCATTGAGGATGATAGTTTCTGAATTGATTTCTGACATGATAAATTAATTCAACCAATTTAAACTGGATTTCAATAAAAACGATCATTTCCGGCAACTGTGGAATAGTCTCTTATATATATTCTCTTCATATAGCAACTATAGCTTCGGAATAGCATCTTATCTGACCGGCGGCGGTCCGGATCTTATTTGGAATCTTGTCTCGTAGTCATCAACGGAGGTTATTCCGTGTCTCAAAGGCAGATCCGAGTGAGTAAAACCGCGGTTAGGGTGAAGACGTTGGCAGGAAGCGAATTTTAACCGAGCTCTAGATCGTATCTCTCGCTCTGTTATGTCTGTAATCCTAAGAGAAAGTAGCCAATTTTATATTTGAATCATTAGAGGATTTGCTCTAACTGTTAGGCTTCAAAATTTTCTAGCCCGAGTGTGGGAAAGTAATGTTAGCAGGCAACTTTTAGATAAAAAGAACTTCTGCATAGTATCACGGAATTTCTTCCGTTCCAAATTGTTCATGCTTGATTTGCAAGCTAGCTTCTGCATAGTATCACGGAAGTTCTTCCGTTCCAAATTGTTCATGCTTGGTTTGCAAGCTATGCTTGGAGTTGAAAATAAATGCTGTATATAGTAACATGGCGAATAGCAGAAGTCTCGGTTTTACCTTCGGATTAACTCCCATGACATTTGCGCCTTTTATGCGGGATGGGTTTAAGTCGACACTATTTAATTAGCCATCAGAGGCAGACACACTGACTTCTGAAAAATAAAGTGACAGTTAACTTAACGTTAACCACGATAACTTTAACTTTAATTTCAAATGGTTATGATTTCTAGGCTAAGGGTTGATACCCGTTTCGAAAAGTATAAAGTTAATGCATGACGATCAGACAATCTGGCGCTAGACCCTGCATGAATTATTTAGTAAGATCAGAGGTTATCATATAAAAATTGATTTAAATTGGTTAAAAACAGATACAAACTCTATAAAAAGATGTCCCCTAACACATTGTATTCTAACAATAAAGATATATAAAAGTTATATTCTGGCAAACAATGAAGCAGCTTTTTCACAAGTTATTACAAATTGACGAGCTCCACTACCTAATGAGACATGATGATGGCCAGACCTCTGACCACCAGATTCTGTATCTAGCGATGAATTAGATGAATTAGATGATGCTAATGATTCTTGATAAGAGGGCGCTATATGATCACCAACACCACTAGCACTGCCTGTACTACCAGGATCCCCTCCAAGAGACTGAATAGGGATTTCTTCAAAATCTTGCCCATAAGTCGAAAATGTTGAGAGAGAAAACCGACGAGGATTATAATTAGTAACTAGAATTGGAATAGTTATCGAATGTGAACCAAATCCACGAAGGCTCACATTTACATTCAATTCATACTGACGAGATGTCAAGCAAGAAAAATAAGTAGCAACAACTTTCGGATCTGTAACTGGAAATGAAAAGGGTAACGTTAAACTAGTTAAATAACGTGGAGCTGTTTCAGTTTCAGAATTCAATCTCCAAATAGGTTTAGAAATAGTTAATTTTTGACTAACCAAATTATCTACTGCAAGTTGTACCGATGAAGATGAAGATTTTGTTAATACACTCGAACGGGATGGAGGATGAATCATGGCTTCACTAGATGCGTACGTCAAAGCATTAACAGAATAATAAACATTAGTAATTTCTAGTTGTGTAATCGAAGAACCACCCACCGGAGATTTGTTTGGTGCATAAATTATATCCAACATAACTACAGAAGTATTAATAGGATTATTTAAATTAATATTCAATTGATTGGAAATTTTTAATTCGATAGTTCCTATGTCTGAGCGTTTCAATAAAATTCCTTGATGAAGTTTCTTTTGAGATGAATAACTTGGTAACCTTAAACTAACACCATTTTTATCTGTCAGATTATCTAAATCAGGTGGTAAATATAACGAAGGACGAAGGGTAAACGATCTACTACCTTCTGCCCAAATTTTTGCTGGCGAGGTAAAACTATTATTATTATTGTTCAATAGATGTAAAGGTTTAAAAAGTCGAGCACGAACTCTATATAGCACCTTTGCGCATTGTTCTGAAATATCATCTAGCCCTATTGTTAATTGTTCACAACGGGTACCAAATGAAGGAGGTAATTCATCATGAGTTCTACCACCACAAGGACATTTTTCATGAGGAATGTTTTCGGGAATAACTAATGAAAACGTAAAAGAATACTTTAGACCTTTTAATAGTATATTTCCTTCCGGTAAAGCTTGCTGAGGAATATCATATCGACCGAGAGTAAAAATCCTTCTATACTGATTTTCAGAATAACCTTTCTGACGAATTGTTATTTCTTCACCAACTGCGTCAACAATTAAATATCCGAATTCCATATCTTTCTGAGGAGTAATATAAACCTTACCAGTAAGAATATCTCCAACGTCTCTAATTGTTGGTGTTTTAGCATCAGCAATTGGTCCTACTGTCCTCACAGATGTTGATGGTGTTAATGATAATGCTGATATTACTGAAGATCTTGAGGTCGTTAAACTTGGGGTGGTAGTTGAGCTTGAACTTGACATTGGATTGGAATCTATAACAACCATAACTACTTGTTCATAAATATTTAATGAAGAACAAGGAACAACTTCAACAGTAGATCCACTAATATAACTTGGGAGATCACCCGATCCTTCGGCTTCTGGAGCCAATGATTCATTATCGTAAGATGGAGGAGGACCACCAACTCCACCACCATCATCTCCAAAAGAAGACACCATTGTTTTAACTCTATAATATTAATAAAGACGTAACAAAAAAATACTAAGTTGATTGTGTTTTTTGTTATAACGGTTAGTTATTTCAAAATCAGTTGATCATCTTCTATACGAGGAACCTGACCATATTTATACAGCAACTTTCCCCTCTAACAGTTATATCTTGTGCATACTAAACAAAATGGTATAACAATTTGAACAATTTGAGCTTGTGACCATTTTAGTAATATGGATAGATAATCTAGCAATTTAATGGTTAGTACCTCACAATCTAGAGTCTATAAATGTGTCATAAAGGTTAGATCGTTTGGAATCTACTACTAACGTTAAGGTTATTTTACCCCTTTAACAATTAATGAACAATTCCAACATGTAACTAGTGACTCAGAGCGGTTCGATGACCTAACTGGAGTGCAGGAGCGACGATCCTTTGTGTGAGAAAAATGGCTATTAAGCAAGCATTGATTCTCTTTGATATTATTTATTAATTATATAGGAATATCGTTGATGAACAATTGATTGGAGAGTTAAAAAAGATGATATAGAAATTGAGAGAAATTGAGAGAAAAAAAAGAAACAGAATTATACAAGAATTATACAAATAGATTAACAAATACGCTTATATTGCTAATGTTGTAACTACTGGTACACGACTGGTACACGACTGTCTACGACTGGTTATTAAGTTTTTACATACACGGATAATTATACAGAAAAAAGTAAATGTATTTTTTACAGTATGCATCATCATTTATAGACGGACTCTAAGATTAACTATTTACACGGTCTACGATCCCCGTACTTTATTAATTGAACATGGGATGCTATAAGATTCATAATTCAGGGATGAGATAATAATCTATATCTAGGATCATATACCTGATTTAAGAATAGGCGGGGGAAAGCGGATTACAAAGAATAATCATGGGCATATACCAACGGTCTTGCAGGAAGTTTCCTGTTATGGCACTGCCCTCAGCCTCTGGCCCAATGCCACGACAGATTCTCGCCAGCGAGAATATACCATGCGACGGACCCCTAATAAGATAACGAGTAATGTACTGGGCCCCATGCCGAGGCTTTTCAGCCAGCTGCTTAGAAACAATCTCGAACAAGTTAACTCATCAGAGTCATTCTTGATATTCATTGTCGGATTTTCCTTCGGACAATGCACTAATAACGCATAAACTTACCTTTAGAGGTCATCAATGTTTATCTTCCCTGCTGTAACTTACCTTTAACAGATGATTCAACCTAAAAAATTGTATAAGATCTTCGCCGTTATACCTTTTAGGTGCATATTGATACAGTCATACTGCACTGTATCTCCTTGATCGACATTCATCTCCAACAATGTAATACAATGTAATACATTTTTATTAACTTTTATGTGTCTCAATCTGATTTGTCATACTCACAGAAAATTCGAGATCTAGAGTTATTTATTTGAAGTTAAACCATATGAGAAAGAAAAGAACTTAATAGTATACAAATAAAAAATTGTTTATTAAGGGAAGCTCAATTCAATTCAGTGACTGCATAAATTGTATGACTATTGACAATTATTCGAAATTCGGTTTGAAACTGATGACAAAAGATTTTGTATACTACTTTTATGTTCCTGGGGTTCCATCTCGGTATATGCCTTCTTGGCTTTTGGCGGCGGTTGGCGCTTTCGGCTGCAGTGCCACTTGTAAGGCTGTGCATGCATTGACTAGAAGTCATTGACCTAGAAAAGGAATAGGCCGGAAAGATTTGGGATTTTCTTAGTACAAACACAATGTTAAGAATTCTACTTGGAATCGAAAAGAGACAATTAGTTTAGCTGCCGTTACTGCCCTTTATAACTGTTTAACTACTGTTATATTAATAAATATACAATTACGAATAAGAAAGACAGACCTCTTATGGCTGTCAAAAGTCTAGTAGTTGCTCCGATTTCAATAGGGCTCTGCCCCTAGACCCTATTTCTCTCGACTTATGCTCGGTTCTATATATTTCATCGATTGGTCAAACAAACCCCTCTATATCTTAACTTTTTTGGTCGTTTTTTCACTTCGATTAGATGTTCTTGTTGATCTCTTTTTGTCAACTTTACCTTCATCTTCATCTTCATCTTCATCTTCATCTTCATCGTCAACTTCAGCTTCTTGTTTTTCCTCTTCGTCTTTCTTTTTAATTACTTTCTTAAATGAAATAGTAGCATTTTTACTAGTATCAACTTTGATCTTAGATTTCACTTTAGAATTCCTGTTATCTATAGCAAGTTGATTCTTTTCTCGTACCTTCTGCCCCTTCGTTTGTAATCTACCTGCCTTTTCAAGGACTTCAGGATCATCTTTATATTTACCAACTAACCATCGTAGCAACTCAATTTCATCACTTCGAGGATCAGGTAAATCATCACCTTCTTCTTGTTCAACAGGAGTTTCTAGTATCAATGGTATACCCTCCAATTCTTTTTTATTCATTATAAGCCGGAATGGTTCCAGACCTAAAAATCCCAATCCAATATTCTGATGAACATCTCTTTTGCTATCAAATGGAAATTTGGAATCATTCAAGTGAATCCCTGACAAATACTTATATCCTATAGTACTATCAAATAGATCCCAGAATGCATTAAAGGTTTTTTCTGTTCTTAAATCATATCCAGCACAAAAGCTATGGCATGTATCAATACATACTCCAACTCTTTCCTTATTAGTTACAAAATGAATAATCTTTTTTAGATCATTCAAATTAGATCCAACTATTTTTTCTTGGCCTGTCATATTCTCTAAAACAATCTTTACAAATTCTGTTTTGCCATGTATTTCATTAATGGATTCAGCAATTTGTCGGATTGCTTTATCCTTATCAGATCCCAAACTTGAACCTGGATGAAGATTATAAAGAGCAATCCCTAATTGTTCACATCGTTGTAGATCATCCAATAGAGCTTCCTTTGATTTCTGTAATTTTTCAGCATCAGGATTTGCCAAATTAATTAAGTATGATCCATGAGGCAGAATTGATCTAATATAAAGAGTTAAATAACGTGATTATTTTACTGCCATTTTTTTTACTCTCCAGCGTCAGTAGCGAGAGTGAGAACCCCCCTCTGGAGGCAAAACGCGAGTCGGGGATCCCGTTGCTAGCTTTACTGCCTTCCTGAATCTCGCGAGCAAAGCGAGAGTTAGGGCAGGCCTACAACCCAGTCACCGGAGACAACCCACAGGTCGGACCCCCATCCACTTTAGAGCTACAAACGAATCTTTCAACCTCCCCGGCCGATTTGAATTCAACTTACTTTCTAGTATCAAACGAATTCTCTTTACAATTCTTAATGAACTCAGTTACAACATTTACTTCATAAGGCTTTGACACCCATCTCTTTTGATTCTTAAGAAATATGGCAAAAGAATTACCACCTAATTTTTTGATACGATCAATTGACTCATGAACACCTAATAGCAGTCCCGTTAGTAAGTGACCTAACAATTGATATCATTTTCTCTAAAATACTTACCATTAGCCGTAGATACATGCGCTCCTACAAGGTAATTAGTATTATTATGACTTGAACCATTCATTTTGCTACTCATCGAGGTAAAGAATCTGTAAAACTGACGAAGATGCATGAAGGATAGTTGGGGAAATGGAAGTAAGATTTCGCAAGTGTGAACTGAAATTTCAGTGTTCACTGCATGAACTGCATGAACTGCACGTAAAAGTTAAGTTGAGTAGCCACCGAAGTAATCGCAGCAATGTACTGTACTGTACGGTTAACGTAACTTAACTGTTAACCGTTAACGTTAAAAGGTTAACCGTTAAATGTAAATAAATGCGGAGTGACTGAGCAGAAAACTACGTAACATTTACTTAGACAATAAACGATAATTCCCACCTATTCTTTGGAGGGATCGAAGTAGATTTAATAAATAAATAAATAATTGAATTGAAGACTGGTTAAATTTTGAATTAAATTTTGAATTATGTAGGTAGGGTTAGTTAGTGATATATAACGGATGTTATTACGCCTTATAATGTTATACCAAGATCTCGGCTTTAAATCAATTAATTGATTGCACTGCTATCTACATATCCAAGTCAAGATTAACACCAAGGGAATAAAGAGATAATATATAACTTAATGTACCAGCATTGTGGCAGTACTTAATTTGTTCTGAGACAATTAATGTCATTTCCTCCATAAATTATTGTCACTAACTATTAAGTTGGTCCATGATTGATGATTATAACTCCTCAATTCGTTCCAATTCTGCTCATAAACGCTATAAGAAAACTTTTTTGACATAAAATTTGGTAAATATCTTGGGTTTTTGAAGCAAGTGTTGAATTTTATTCCCTTCCCTTCATTACTAATTGGGATAGGACTTTACAAGATCAGGATTAGAACTCTCAACATTCTGGTTTATCTTCGCAGTTACTTTTATTTAATAATTCATTAATGATTCTTACAGATAAAGATTATAAAGATAGAAGATCATAGAACAACAAGTATCAATATACTTATATACAGTAATAACTTGCCGACCATCGATCGAACACTTTAGTGACTACATGTACCTCTATATTCCAACAGTAAGTTACTACACCAACCCACGATTTTCTGTATCAGATCCAGCAATCTCGCGGAAAATACGAAGAAACAGTACTCTAACAGTCCATATTTTGTATATCAGAATCCTCAGATTAATTACTAATATTCAATGGATTTACTGTTATCAGCTGATGATTGTACGACTCCGGTACCGGGTAGATAAGCATTACTTGCCGATCGATCAACAAATCTGTTTCTAAATGCGGCTAATAGATAAGATAATGCACGACATGACCCGCGGGATACCTATTCTATAGGATTAAAATCGCGATTGTCAAGTCTCAACAAGAATATGCAAGTTATAGGTGATTTTAAATGATAGGTTTTATTCCATATGGTGTTTATTTCAAATTTCCCATTCTACGGCTAGATACTGTATCGCTGGGATCGGAGCAGAGAGCTATAGCTAGAGTAACAGATCGATCCAGGTAAAGCACGGCAGATGACAGGAAGAACAAAAAGCATCCAATAATATCTCGCTGTCTAGAGCGAAGTGACAATACGGATCTGGCTTTCATAAGCGTTGGACAAGAAAAAACAGCGGATATTTTTCTTTTGTTATAAGCATTACAAAGATTACCTCTTGATTTTTTTCTTAGCCTTCTCAGCCTTCTCAGCGGCCATAGACTCCTTTTTTCTCTTAGCAACTTCAGCAACTTTGGATGGATCCATAGGTTTAGGCTTGAAGAAATCAGTCAATCGACCTTGAGGAGTAGTTTTTGCTCCTTTAATAAGCTTAGCAGCACCAGATCTAACTCGCTCTTCCGAGAATCCTTTCTGCTTGACCAAAAACTCTACCAATCCTTCAATATCTGGGAGTGTCCACTTCAATTCAACATCAGAAGCTTTAGTAACATCAGGCTCATGGAATAATTTACGAACTTCTTCATATGGCCAATCTTCTGGGATATGAATCTTACTATTTGGTTTGGATTCAAGTGTTTCTTTAATTTTTTCAATAGATCGATGTTCTTGGATTAATTTTAAAGCTGTAGTCGGACCCACTCCGCGAACAGGCTCACAATAATCACAGCCCAATAATATACATAGATCAATAAATTCGTCTTTATTCAGCTCAAGTCCCTCTAAAGCCTTTTTTAAATTGACTTCAGCAATGGGCATTTTCTTTTGATCCGAAGCCGTTAAATGACGTATTAAATAAGGAGTACCGAACGTTAAAGTATCCATGTCTTCTGAAGCAGAACCATAAACTTTTCCACCTGCTGCTAAAACAGCACATTCAGCTTCAGCTTCACCTGGGGCAACCACATAAGGTATTCCCATTAATTTAAGAAGTTTCTGAGCTTCTTCATTTTGTTCTTTAGTTACTCTAACTGTACGACGTTCGAATCTAGCCACATCCTCTGCTGTTCCTGTTTCTTTCAATTCAGTAGCCTGTTTTTCCGCTTCTTCACGTTTCACAAGTCTCTTAGCTAACTCGCCGCCTTTCAATTCAGGAGGTTTACCATCAAAAACATAGACAGGTTTAACTCCATTTTCAACTATTTTCAGCGTACGATAAAATATTCCCATCAGGTGACTGGTGGTTTCTCCATCCTCACTAGTTAATTGTTGTCCATCTTGTTGTCTAACAGCAATCAAGAATTGATATAAAGACATCGACCTATATTGTTAATGTATTGTTCAACGGCTGCTTTCGACGGCCGGGGGGTAGCCCCAGACCCTCAGCTCTCGCTACGCTCAAGAGATCCAGTAAGGTAGTTACGGAATCTGAGCTGAGGCATACCGAGTGGCGGTTCCCTGATAAGTTGTTACATACGCATCCTAATAGTTAGTAAATGGCAAGACAAAAGAGAAAAAATTGCTTGAATTATCAATCTCACTTACAATGGCCACTTTTCGTCCAGATAGACTTTTAAATTCGATATTTCTGACCGCCAGCGGCGCATTGTCGGAGATTACTTTATATAGCCCTAAAGAGAGATGTTAGAAATCAAAACGAGGAAATGCTGAGGTCACTCAGTAGACAGAAGGAAGGCTCCATTACTCACCTTTAATTCCCATTATTGTAATGATAGCTTTTTTCCCTCTTACTAGTTCTATTATTTTGAATATAACGGAAAAGAGTAAAAGAAGAGGATGCCCGGTTAGATCAAAAGCATGACAAAAACGCGTCCCCTACGCGAATAATTTATCTGCAGTTGAATTAAGGAGTGCATGCATTTATGAGGCTGTAACTATCATAACGTTAACCTGTTATGTGAGAAGAAGGTTACGGCTAGGACGGAGCTCTTAGGGAATTTCAACTATAATAATCACACATAAAAAACATAAAAAAAAAATCAAAAAAAATCAAAAAAAAAATCATATAAAAACATAAAAATAGTGTATACTGATATAAGAATAAATATTTTAAAAAATAGATTAATTAGGTTACAGCAGATTGAAATCCGTGAGGCTGTATTTAAGCTCTAGTAACCGGTTAACTTATAGTTAGTTAGGCAGTAAGTTAATGTTAGAGAAGTAACGCAACTATAGTTCTACGAAATTAGAAACGTGTTAAGTTGCGCAGCAGCTGGTCAGCTTGGTAACTTAACCGTAACCTCTAGTGGTCTAGTAATACGGTGGCAACCTGTTATTGACAGACAGAATTGTATCGGTACTGACATAAAATCCTTATATAGGACTAGGGCATCTGGGGTGGAACCAAACCAATGACCTCTCAGAAATCGTAAATTAAATAAATAATTATTGGAGGAAAAACAATTTAACTATAAATATATTTATTCTGAATTTAAAAGCTACTATTGTAAATTAGTTCATGTCGAATTTCGTCGAGAGTACTTTGTGGAAATCATATAATGTTAAACTTATCTTTATAAACGCACTTTGCTCTGGCTCTAGCTAGCTAGCTGCCCGCGAGAGCGGCTGGCCGATTTACCCGGCGACTAGTGCATCATTAACATTTCAGATATCATTTCAATATATGGCTTTAATGGACGTACCTCATTCTTACTCCTTCAATTCTTTAACCAAAACACAGATATAATAAATAGAAGAGCAGTCTGACAGATTCAACAAGCTATTTGTTATTATAGTCAAAGTTTTCTCAATTGACTAAGTAATCTTATTAAATTTACCTAAAAGAGGGGGGGGCAACTAAGAAAACTTCCAAAAGAAAAACAGTAACCTGATAGTTGGTTTAACTCCATAGCCATAGTCATTCATCATCATTTATTTATTGAGTTTTTATATTGAACAAAATTTTTTAGACGAGTTCAACATATCATAATATGTTTGGCCAGTCAAATCGGACCGGTTTTGGAGGATTCGGATCTACCACAAACACAACTGGAACTGGTGGAACTGGTACTGGCGGCCTCTTTGGAACCTCTTCAACTGGAGGAGCCTTTGGATCGAGTGGTGGAACTGGTACCACTGGTGGGTTTGGTCAACAGCCTACTGGAAATGCCACTGGTGGACTGTTTGGCCAGCCATCTGCAGGAACTGGAACTACCGGTGGAGGATTGTTTGGTACTTCAACATCTACTCCAGGTCAGCCTCAAACAACTAATGTCTTTGGCGGATTCGGTACTTCGCCAACAACCACCAGCACAACTTCCCCGTTCGGGCAAACCACAACAACATCTAATACTGGAGGTGGTCTTTTTGGTGCTAAACCTGCTGGAACAACTGCATTTGGTGGATTCGGAACTACTACTACGCCTGCCGCAACTTCTCCTTTTGGTGCTGCCTCTACTGGAGGTATTCAATCTGGATTTGGTGGTATTGGTGCTGCTACTTCTCCTAGTACTCAAAATCAAGGAACGGCAGTGGTTCCATATGAACCATTTTCTGAGAAGGACACTACTAAGCCAAATTCTACGAATATTTACCAGAATATTTGTTCAATGCCGCAATACCAGAATTTCTCATTTGAGGTAAGCTATGATAGGGGCCTCTCGCTACGGTCAATAGGATCTAAGGCAGTAGTGACATGTATACTGACTCGTATTTTTTTTAGGAGCTAAGGTTTCAAGATTATCAGCAAAACCGACGATTTGGAACTGGCGTAGCAACTGGAGGTTTTGGCCAAGCAACTTCTCCATTTGGGTCAACTACTGGAGGAACATTCGGTACCAGCACCAGCCCGTTTGGATCTACCACTAACACTCAAACCTCGACAGGTACTGGAAATCTTTTTGGAGGCACATCGACTACCAATACCAGTCCCTTTGGATCAACTGCAGGTCAAGGAACCTCATTGTTTGGAAAACCAGCAACATCAACAGGTGGCCTTTTTGGACAGTCCTCCACTACTGGTACATTTGGTGCAGGAACTGGAACTGGCTTTGGTAGCACCAGTGGTGGTGCTTTTGGCCAATCTAATACTGCCGGCACATCTGCTTTTGGTGGTGGCGGTGGTGGTGGTGGTGGATTTGGAACTAACACTGGTGCTACTGGGACAGTCGGTGGGTTGTTTGGTCAGACAAATAAACCTGCTGGATTTGGAGGTGGTTTTGGAACTACTGGTAGCAGTACCACCGCTGGTTCGCCTTTCGGAGTAGCCGCCAATACTGGCACTACTAGTGGTGGGCTGTTCGGAGGTGGAAATACAGCTAATACAAGTGGAGGGCTTTTTGGTTCGAGCAATGCTGGTGGAGCTACAAGTACGTCACAATTTGGAACGACTAATACTACTACTGGTGGCACCGGTGGATTTTCTTTCGGTGGTCAGCAGAATAAACCTGCTTTCGGATTTGGCACTGGAACCTCGACTAACGTATTTGGTCAGAGTACAGGAGCAGCTTCTACTTCTCCATTTGGTCAAACTGCAACTACTAATACTGGTGGTGGGACAGGGCTTTTTGGTACTTCAAGCACTACGGGTAGTACTGGTACTGGATTATTTGGTGGTACTGCTCAGAATACCACAACCAATACTGGTGGGAGTTTTTTCGGTCAAAATACAAACGCTGCTGGTGCTAGTTCTGGAACTGGCCTTTTTGGTCAGTCTACTGCTGGCATCAGCACAGGTTCTTCTCCTTTTGGGGGTCTGACAACTGGTGGTCGCGGATTCGGAACTAGTACTCAAACGGGTACGACTGCTACTGGTTTATTTGGCAGTAGTACTGCCACCAAGCCTGCTGGTAGTTTATTTGGAGGAACTAATCAACAGGCTTCTGCTCCTACTACCGGGGGACTGTTTGGAGGTACCGGTGGTGCTGCTAGCACAAGTGCAGTCAAACCGTCATTTTTCGGCACCCCTACAACTACTTTGAACAAGCCTGCTGGTAGTTTATTCGGAGGTACAGGAACAACAGGAACGACTGGTACTAGTTTTGGAGGATTAACTGGTTCGACGACTACTGGAGGTGGATTATTTGGACAATCTGTTAGTCAACCACAACAAGCTTCTCTTTTCGGAGGTCAAACTTCACAGCAGCGTCCTGCAGTTTTCTCTCAGCAGCCGACAGGTATAGGTGGTGGTCTCAGCAGTAACCAATTCAATAATAGTCAGTTACTAGCATCTGTGGATCAAAATCCATACGGATCGAACCCTTTGTTTACTAGTGTTAGTGGCTCATCGGGGTTGACATTTCAACCCGGACAATCTACTGGGCCTGTAGCGACGCCATTGTCCACGCCTGCCTCAGCTAGAAAGAAACAGGGTATTGTTTCCGCATATAAACTGGCTCCTAAGCCATTGTTTTCACCTCGACCAAAACACTTAACCCCTTCGCCCAGTCATCGACCGTCCATAAATATTGGCCCTGGTGAAGAAGAGAATACAAGTGCCGTCGAGAGTGAGGAATCATTAATTAAGCCTGTACGACCCTCTTCCTCTGGTGGCAGTCCTATCGGCGGGTCTAGTGTGTATAGTTTTCACGCTGATGAAGCCATCTTATCATCCGATGCCTTCGCTTCTCCCCACACAAATGTCCGTAGATTGATAATTGACCGACGACGCACCCCTAATAGTAGTCTTTTACTTGAGGATGGTGGTCCCGGTGAACATGGTCGGTCTTCTCGCGACGCTAGTCAGATATTAACTCCTCCAATATCGGCAGCTCCAGGCTTGGCAGGAAACATTCCTGGACTTGACCTGAAGGCGTCATCGGTATTATCTCCATTAGATAATTTTACTAATAATGTACCCGGAACGCCATCCCCTAATGGAGTTAACCGGGCCTCTGTATCTCCAGAGAAGAAAAAAGAGACGCAGATCCTCAAAGACGAGGATATTGTGGATGAAAATGGATATTGGATCTCACCCTCATTAGAAAAGTTGAAGCATATGCCTTTAAAGCAATTGGAATCAGTGAAAAACTTCGCTGTAGGACGTAAAGGTCTAGGATCTATCCGATTTGAGGAGCCAGTTGATTTAAGTCAATTCTCTGATGTCTCGAAACAGGTCCCAGGCCGAATTGTTGTTTTTGGTAAAAGCTCTTGTGTTATTTATCCCGATACCGATCATAAGCCTCCCATAGGGTCGGGTCTTAATGTTAAAGCAACAATTTCTCTAGAAGGTATATGGATTACTACAAAGGACACACGTGAACCAGTAAAAGACCCCAAGCACCCTCTTTATGCGAAGCATATCAAGCGATTGAAGAATCTAAAGAATACTGAGTTTGTTTCATGGGAAAAAGAAACTGGTACTTGGGTGTTTAAAATCAATCCTGCTGCTCAACATTAAGTGTAATTTTAGATTTTATTTTTTTGATAATTCATTCTTTATTTCAAAAGTATATAGCATTTAATAAATTTAATAAATATTGTGATAAATTTGTTGGTGACTCTGTAATTTCCGCACCAATTTCTTCAGATCACCGTTCTGCCTCCGACGGTGCATGGTTTGGTTTGGTTGTTGTGGTGCAGTTTCCGGTGCGAAGTGAGCTCAGATGATAGAATAAGAAATAATAATAATTTGCCCTAGAAAACGCGAAAAATACATGTCTATATTATAAATAGTCGGAAACACTACAATCATCACCCAAACTCAGTAAAGTAACCCAGCCTTCTTGCTTTCATCTTCCCACATTAATTTTGCAGTTAGCATATTTCTGTAACGCCTTTAAGAAGACTACATAAGAAACTTCATCATTATCAGGCAAATAGAAAATTTCCGATAATCGGATTTGCCATGGAGGAAATCCTTGCAGGTCAATAGTAGGCGAGAAAAGAATAACTAAATCAGGCTCTTCCAAAACATTGCAAAGTTCCTGGTTAATTAATGCTAAAGAAAGATCCTTCGAGGATAGCTGACGTTTAAGAGCTAAATCCGCCAAAGTTCTAGATAATTCGACTATAGCTCCACGACCATCACTAAGTGATACCAAATTAATTTCCAACTGATATTCATCATGGACATCACCATTAGAAAAATCAACTCTGGCACGAGGTACATTTAATCGGAAAGTTGGCCTATTGGCCACACCAAAGTAGCTTTCTAATTTATGAGACACAGCTCGATATAAATCATGGATGGGCATTGACTTCAAAACTCCTCTTTTCTCAAAAATCGTTAAAATGGATATCCCTGCTCCCGTACACCAAGCCGCTATTTCACCTGTCTGATCTAAAAGACCATCAATACCTCCACCTTCTTCATTTTCAGCTTTGAGATCTAGTACTACTGCCACATGTCGGGGGATTTTTTCAAGATCAACTACATCACTCCGAATCAACTGAGGAGTACGATTATGATAAGAAGCCACCATAGAAAGTCGAATTCTGAATCTATGATAATAATAAAGAACCCAATGATATGTTGAGTATGCTAAATAAAACATATGAAGTATTAATTTTAATATCAAGTATGCAATATGCGAATAAAGTGGGGCATCTACTGCCAATTTAGAATCTCTTGTGACACCAGAAGATACCAAGACACGAGATAAAGTTGATGATAAACGCCGTCCCCTATTTCTTATTTGTTGTTGTTCTTGTTGTTGCTCATCACGAGAAGTAGATGATGTCCTACCCGTGGATGCAACATTACTATCATGAAGTAACGACATTAAGCCTTTAAAAAACTATTATAAACCATACAAATACAACCACAGAGTTATAGTATCCAAAAACTGAACAGCCTAGAAAGAAAAAAAAAGATCTCAACCAATATATAAAATATATACTGACAAGTGAAAATAAAACTGCGTGTTCATTATTTTATATGAAAGAAGAGATTTGATCTGAGATCAACATTCAATTTAACGATCAATTAATTTTAGCGCCGTGCATCACGTGTTTATGCTGGTGTTAGCGCACGAGCAATTATTTAGCCAAGCTGCGGATGCGGATATTGGTCCATGTCGACCTGGTTTATCGGCATTTTAGTCAGATGTAGATGCTGTGGTAGTAACAATAATAATAATTATAATAACATATCATACGGAAAATATATATAAACAAACCCCTCCCAGTTAAAAATAGCATAAAAGTCATCCTCGTTGCCAGTCACCCGGCAATTCTTGTATTTGTTGTATTCATGTCGAAGTAGTAGTTAATGACAATGGCAGCTGTTCAGTTCGTCCATTACGTAATGACAGTGAATTGGATGACATAGATGAATGAATAGCAGTGTGTAAACTACCTGGGGCAGATGAATTACTACCATTATTATGATGATGGTGACGTGGAGATGGCCGGAATAATAGCGTAGTACCAGTTGAAGCTTCTGGGGCACTTGCAGGCGATCCTGTAGGAGAATTGAGACCGCCACCAGAGACGGTTGCAGAACCACTAAATTGACGGGTATGAGCATGACTAACAGGGAGTTTAGATGGGTTCACATAATCAATCCACGCAGGGTCCTGTGAAATCTCAAAACTCACTGGGGATGCAGGTCTCGACGTTTCTCCCCCGAAATTAATCGCTGGAGGAATAATTCCAGGAACAGTTCCCACACCACGTCGTTTAGGAATACTCAAGACAGAATTATTATTAGTACCACTGATACTGGTTCCACTATCCTGACTGGAGGAACCACCAAATGATCCATTCATTGCACCATTTAATGATCCAGAAGAAGATGATGATGATAATGTGTTGTGTATATTAAGATCTTGTTGCCCATTTAAAGCATAATTCGAAGCAGATCTTGTCTGAACAAGTTTACGCTGCATTTGATTAATAATAACCTTCTCTTTCTCAAGTCGTGCCTCTAATTGACGTACGCGTTCAGTTGATTGTCTGATTTCATGGTCATTTCTCTCTCGCAACGAGCGAAGTGCTTCTCGAAGAGCATCTCGTTGACTTTCAACTGCCTTTATTTTTTCACCAAGTGGACCACGCGTGGAATTTTCTTCAACCAGATTCTGAAGTTTTTTATTTTCCACTTTCAACTCCTCGATTTGCTTCAAAAGTTCGATCGGATTACCAGCAGCAGTTAGAAGTTCAAGGTCAGCCACATGAGATTTAAGTTCAGGAAGAATGCCATTTTTAAGTTGATTTGTTTCTAGCTGCAATTCTTCAAACTCATTAGTAAGTGCTGATATACTTTCTTTTAATAATTGGACCTCTCTCCGTTCATTATTATATAATCTCTCCTTTTCTGCTAGATTGTTCTCCAAATCAGTCAATTTAAATTTGGTATTTGTAAGTGTATCAACTGCTTCATCACCATCATATTTCTGTTGAGCGATCATCCGCTTTCGACGTTCAAGATCTAATTCTCTTTCAAGAATAAGTAATTTTTGTGCTCTTTCCCTTGATTCAATTATTTCTGATGTTTCTCCTGTCGCTGCAGCTGTTATTGATGTCGAATCATCTTCACCAGATTCCTCAATTCCTAATTCTCTACGAATAGAATCAGCTAACTCACTAGTTACCAATCTAACCTCATCTAGTAGGGCCCTATTCATAGAACGTAACTCAGAAATTTCTGCCAATTCTGATTGTGATAAGTTTTTACTGATGGTGGTATCCAAACTATCAGCAGATGATAACATAGTAGTGTTACTACTATTACTACTACTGCTGCTACTACTACTTGTACTAGGAGTTACATTTGAAATATCAATTGGGTCTGTCATAGTTGAAGCAGTAACCATTGGACCATGAGGATGGGTTTGAGATAATCGAGATGGAGGTCTTGAAACTCTACGACCATTATTAGAAGAAGGAATACCACCTCCATTTGGATTTGGCGGATATCCGTTTGGATTAGGGTACCCATTTGGATAACCATTAGGATTAGGATAACCATTAGGATTAGGATAACCATTTGGATAACCATTTGGATAACCATTTGGATAACCATTTGGATAACCATTTGGATAACCATTTGGAGGATATTGGCCAGGCCCCGTCATTGACATTGCCCGTTGTTGATTTGAAGGTAAAGGACCTACGTAATTGCCAACACTCGGTGATCTTAACCTTGGATCAGGAGAAGGGTGAGGCATCTGCCTATTTGGAGGTTGAGAGGGTGGTCTTTGATAACCAGGAGGAAATGATCTTTGTTGTTGACTTGGAGATCCAGGGGGCCCGGCAGGAACAGAAACAGGGCCAGGGACAGGGGCAATACCGCCACCACTAGGAGGACCATTAGAACCATAAGCAGGATACATTAAGCCATCAGAAGACCTCAATGCTTGTTTACGAGCATTAGTAAGATTTTTCCTATATTGATTATTTGGAATTGCCTGACCAGAGGCATTGACGTTTCGAAGTGTAGGAATAATTGGAGTAGTATCAAATCCAGCACCAGACATTGTACTTGAAATCGACATTGTTCTTCCATTATTACGATCGCCATTACCACCAGGAGGAACTGGAGAACCAACAGTTGGATATCTATCCCTATCACGTAATCCAGTTAACTCAGCCATTGAAAGATCTGGTATATCATCAGGCCTTGCTCCGGAGCCACCGCCACTACCATCCTCATCGAAATCATCCATATCACGAGATCTCAACTTTTTTCCCCAAGCAAAAAATCCTCCACCGCCGCCGCCATTAGCACCTGGCCCTGCAGAGGAACTAGAAATACGTCTACCAAAGGACATAGCACTACTTGCTCTACCAGTTGTTCTTGAATTAGGGCGTACCATTTCTTCTTGAGATTGGAATCCGTTAGATGATGACCCTGAAGACATAATCATATCTTCTAATTCTTGTTGATGACGAGATCTTGGCATTCCACCAGGGCCAAAATTGGCACTACTATTAACAATACCGCCAGCATCTGGATCCACGTTAGACATAATAGTAGAGAAGCGATTATTGATTAAATATCATAAGATTGAAACAAATTAATTGGTCATGAAAATTTTCAACAATAATATATAGAAGTCGGGATATAAAACCACACGATAAAAAAACGAATGACTGCTGTCTCTTAATTGGAATGATGGTTTCTCTCCTTTAGCTTTTTTAAAGAATTTGAATTGTTTTTTTCTGTTAATTTGAACCAGGCCCCTTTTCGAAGTTGATGATACGATGGTTGATTGGTTTTCTTCAATGATCAATTAAACTCCTACCGGGAGATGCACAGTCCTAGTCTTTTTTTTTTTTGAAAAAAATAATGAAAGAAACAATCAACTACTTTCAAAAATAAATAACTCTATAATAATAATAAATGATTCATAGATTCACTGATTCATATATGGAATGAAAGAAAAACATTGAGAAATGTTCAAGAGAGATAGTAGTTTTTTTTGGTGGAGTGTGTTATTCCGCATTTGACTTTTGTTAACTTTCCCTTTCCCCTTACCCTTTTGAGCTAAGCACCTTTTGACCCTGACTGGACCGAAGTCTAAGCCACTAGTACTAAAATGTTAGAGAGCTGTTCCAAAATTAACCCAAGGCGAAAGTCCGGAGCGGCGCTCGTGCGTCGGCATGTCGCACCACGCGTGACAAAGGGGTCAAGAAGTAGAGAAGTATGTAACTAAATGTACGTTCATTGTACTGTATGAGTACAGTAAAAGTTTAAATTTGATAGATTAGATCTGGTCTAGAGGATGAGTATACATGGATGAACTTGAAGAAGACTTACTGTAGTTAGTTTAAACTCTTCGTTCTTCCTGCAACGGCGTCTATAATTGCCGACTCCAATATTATTGCATTGAGTAGAAAAGTCTTCGCCAAAGAATTTGACGTATACATGAATACATATATTCTGTACCCCCACTCTCTCTAACTATAACCTGATTAAATTAAGTTAAAACTCAAAAGACAATTTTTTATTTTCATCTAAGGTTACATTTGAGTTCAAGCTTTTTGCTTAGTGGTGGCAGTCGAGAACAAATTTACATAGTTATAAAACGTTAAATTAATGTTAAATTAATGTTAACATTAACGTTAACGCCTGATGCCTGCCTTAGATCTACACGAAGTCAAATCATTGTAAAACACCAAAATGGCTTTATACATGTTCCAAGTACAAGTACATGCCCCATTCAGAAAGGATGCTGACATGTAAATTGTTAGTATTAGTATGTAAGCAATAAGTGACGTGTTTAGTTACAGATGGTGACTAAAAAGGTACAGTACGTACGAGTCCACTGTTGCAATTGAATTACAGAACCGACTTATGTATTATTAATGATAATAACTACTTATATATTTACTTGTTATATATATATATATATCTTAACAATTTTTTCTCTTTTAATGGTCAATATATATATATATATATATTTCGCTTTACGGTCTTAATAGTCAATTCGTTCAAAGCTTTTGAAAGTCAATTCATAAGTGCTAGACCCAGTTTACATTGGCTGCAGATTCAAGTCGGACCTCCGAAATTCTCTCCTCCCGTAGATCTTTTCTCGATGGGCCCGGCCGGCCGCTGAAGGCTGATGCCCGTTCCTTCTTCGCGATCTTCAGTTACCCAAAGGCCTTACAGTAGTAGATTTCTCAGCAAGTCGAAATGGATAACCTTTGAAAACCCTGAATCTATATGGGAAAAATTGAATGAAAACAACCTATGGCCACAGGTGTGATCATGGCGGTGAAGAATAAATCTCGGCAGAGTTTGAAAGCCGGCAAATACAATAAATGGTAGTTTTTGATCGTGATGTAGATGATCAGAATGGGAATTGTACAGTGTACAGTACAAGTAGTGTATAGAGAGATTCCTTTGAAACAGAGTGATTGAGTAATGTAATATAGAAAAATCAAAAAATCAAAAAATCATCCTAAGCAAACAGGATCTGAACCGTCGGAGCCGATGCGAGAAAGCCAACTTCCCATTTCTGTCAACGGACTTCTGGGGAAGTGGGATAATGATAGGGTCTAAACAATTAATTAAGTGAGGCGGTGGGGCTGCTCCAGATTCCGTAATGGGTACAATATATATACAGTTTCTGGGCATCGAATGGGGATGGAAAATCGTGGAATTATTTTTCTTCGTATTTGACGATATTAAATAATAAATCTGATTTGCCTGAGAAGCCCCATATTTTGTCATTGGTCGTCATCCTGAAATGAATGCTGCTAATCTAATCGCCGTCTTCATCATATGCCGAGTCTTCCGAATGGAATCTCCGATTTTTTTGGGTACATTAAAATGGTTAGTCTGGTGGGTGGAGGCGGGGGGGATTGATAGAGAGATAGCTAATCGTTAATTTGGCCCACTCCTTTGTTGCTGAATGCCCTTGTCCTTAGTCGATACCAGGGAACGTTGACGACAGACGACAGAAAGCTCCATCGACAAGATACGATATTTACATAGATTTACATATACTATAATTTTAGTAAAAGTGGGTGAAATTAATTCGCATTAATTGCCGCCCTTAAATAGACTAATATATGATAGCCACAGAAAGAAATGAAAGAACATGAAGGTGGTTATATCTACAAGATTAGTAAAGATCGGATCATGGCTATTGCGATCACGAAAAGTCTAGCGGGAGGAAATATCTGGTTCTGCGACCAGGCTTGGTATCCGATGCTGATAGTTAATAGCTAGGCACACTGCCGGACCGATGGCGGCATTAGTTGCATATCCTAACAGACTCCGGCGCGTGCGTTCTAATTGCCAAAGCTACAGAGTAGAGTCAGTTCATGGTCCTGGAGGTGGTCCTGGAAGTGGTCCCGGAGAAAGGGAGAGATAGCCTCCAGGTATTCATTCTATCATAGACTCTAAAATGCGAACCTTCTTTCAGTGTACTGTTTGTATGAAGTCTCACGCGAAGTATATTCGCGTTTATTACGTAATATGCATAGTCAACATAGTAACTTACGTGTAATAGGGTATGATACTAAATACAATTCAAAGACTAAAACTAGCAGGCACAACTTCTGTCGAGGATATTACCGGCTCTGGGTAAAATTACTAAAATATAATCCATATAAGAATAATACTCGAAATTATCACACTAAGAATAATATTCGAAATTATCACTCTAAGAATAATATTCGAAATTATCACACTAACGAAACACAACGCGTCAAGAGTCAAGACTCAAGTGGCGGCCCACGCGTCATAAATTAAAATATGTTACATCACTTGTTTCTTCTTAACAGATTTCCAAGGACGCGTTTATTGTCATTACTTCAGGTTCTTATTTTTAATCTTTTTTAGGATTTAAACTAACGGTTGTTTGTTTATACAGTAGCCATGTCTTCTTCTTTAACGGCATTTCTTGCTACATTTTATAAAAAGGGCAAAGATCTTGATGATGGACTGGTAAAGAGCTATCCAATTGTCAAACTTCAGGTTTTGAAGGCAAAAGATTTACCTGGTCCTGATGGTGTTGTTGTTAAAGTTCGAATAACAGTCTCTGATGGGGAATATTTTACTCAAGCGATTGTAAATGCCTTAAATGGTGGAGATACAGCTTCTAATTTCCCTCCAGGGTTGATATTGGAAGTTAATGATATTGATGCTCATATGATGCAAGAAACAAAACTTGTATTGGTTGTTCGTTCTTATAACAAACTTGAAACGACTGATATTATTGGAAATCCTCTTCCAGTTGCAGAGTGTATTAATACAGATGTTCTCAGGTCAGGGAGTATGATCATTGTTGAAGGACAACAACAGCAGCAACAGCAGCAACAGCAACAACCATCAAAGCCCTCAAATACCTCTACCTCTACCTCTACAGTTCAATCCCGTTCTCGTCTTCCACCGCCTTCTCGTTATGCTGCTATTTTACCTATTGAAGGGTTATCTCCTTATCATAACACCTGGACTATTCGAGCCAGAGTTAGTAATAAATCAGATATTCGTCATTGGCAAAATCAAAGAGGTGAAGGTAAACTTTTTAACTGTACTTTAGTTGATGAATCTGGAGAAATTCGTGCCACTGGATTTGGCGAACAAGTTGATGCCTTTTATGACTTGTTAAAAGAAGGTCAAGTCTATTATATCTCAAAATGTCGTGTTACCATTGCAAAAAAACAGTTTTCAAATGTTCAAAATGATTTCGAGCTTATGTTTGAACGAGATACTAATATTGAACTTTGTAATGATCAAATTGATTTACCTAAAGTCAAGTATAATTTCAGTAATATTTCCAATCTAACTTCGGCTGAGAATAATAGTACAGTAGATTTGATTGGAATATTGAAGAATATAAACAATGTTGAACAAGTTGTTTCTAAAAATACTGCTCGCCCTTTTGAAAAACGTGATGTTACATTTGTTGATGATACAAATTATTCTATCAAATGTACTTTTTGGGGTAAACAAGCATCGGATTTTAACATTCCTCTAGAAAGCGTGGTTGCTTTGAAGGGTGCTAAAATTTCTGATTTTAATGGTCGTAATCTATCTGTGTTAGCTTCCACTGGTGTATCTATTGATCCGGATATTCCTGAAGCTCACAGTCTTAAAGGTTGGTTTGATGGTAAAGGTCGAAATGAAACCTTCAATGGTTTACAAGCTCCTGACGGTACTGCTGGTACAACTAGGAATGATGAGGAGAGGAAAAATATTGATGATGTTCTCACTGAACAATTAGGAATGGGTGATAAGTCCGAATATTTTACTGTTAAAGCCACTGTAACTTACATTAAAAAGGAGAATTTGACATATCCAGCATGTGCTCAGGGAGATTGTGTTAAAAAAGTTATTCAAGATACTAGTGGTGAATGGAGATGTGAAAGATGTAATGTTTCAATGGCCCAGCCTAGACATCGATTCATTCTTAGTGTTGTTATATCTGATCATACTGGTAATATTTGGGTTTCTGGCTTTGATGACGTTGGTGCAATTTTACTAGGTAAAACAGCTGGCGAAGTTTTTTCTCTGCAAGAAGAAAATCCTGAAGCTCTTGCAGAAGTTTTAAATAATGCTCTTTTCAAGGAATATATTTTCCGTATTCGTGCACGTATGGATACTTTCAATGATCAACAAGGTGTTCGATATCAGGTATTTAGAGCGGTTCCAGTGGATTTCGTAACTGAATCTGCTCATATTCTGAAACAATTAGTTATTTAATATATATACATCAACAAGTAGAAGTATAAGTATAGGAGGTAATTAAATTTTATACTATTTTACATGGTTAATCGACTTTCTTACTTCAGGTCTTCAGGTCTATAATGAGTCGAGGGCTACCTTCCAGCTCGACTGCGAGAGAGATAGTCTTCACATTGATATTTTATCTCTGACTTCCTACCCGCTGGGGGAATATTTCATGCATAGTCAGTTATTCCCCTACATGCACTCCAAAAGTTCTTGACAGCGCCGTTTGTTTCACGCGCACCCCGTAAGTTGAATATCCGAGTCACAAACTGACTTCGCAAAGTTAAGTCTCGACGAGCCAAATTTCCCTGTGGTGACTCGACCAGAGATCGTACAAACCAAGGTTTAGTAACCATTGGATAGTTAGCTATTAGCTTTTTGATCACATCAGAATAATATTCAAGGTCACTTCTAGCAGCGTCACCAGATACTTTCTGAGCTAACGTCTCTACTAACAACGGTCCAACAGATTGAAAGGATTCCATACGTCTGACCTTTAGATTCTCATCTTTGAGATCGGCATCTTTGACTATGAAAGTAGACCAAAATTTTGAACTTGCTCTCAGAACAAACCTATCGGACGACTGAAGCATTTGAGCAGCAAAGCCTATCATTAAACCCAATGCAGGGGCTGATAGGAAAGCCTCAGGGTAGTGACTCCATATTTGGGTCAAAAGTTGTAAATTACCCACTTGTACATCTGATTCATACTCAACCGATATTGTTCTTTGTGAAAAAAATGTTTCCAATAAAGAAAATATGTAATTCGAGCCAAGTGACAAATTACCCACAGAACTAGAAGTCACAAAGCATGAGGCGAGATCCACAAGGTTTGAATAACATGTGGGTGGACCAAGCTGATATTTGGCAGTAATAAATGTAAGAATGGTGTCGGTAGGGAATACAAATGGGTTACGGACTACTTCAGAAAAACCACACTTCAATATATCGCAACAAACCTCACAGATTTCTTGGTTCTCATTAAACGGTTTGCATTCTATTGTAAAGACTTGTAGGATTCGAAGTATCTTTTCTCGGATTCTAATACCAGAAGTATTCCAATAATTAGCAATTTCTACTAGTTGGTCAGGAGAGACATTATTAGGTTCTTCTGGAGTTCTCAATCCTCTGCCCACATTAACAATACATTTCAATAGGGATATAGTTCTTTCAAGTAACGGGGGATCTATACTTTTACTAGTATTTGTACCGTTGTTTTGTATTACTACCAAATCCAATTGCTCTATAATAATCGAAATGATTCTATCAATATACAAATTTTTATCCTCCAAACTTTCAAGAGCCTGAATCACGCAGGAAATAGCATTTACTGAACGTTCATGAGCTGTAGCTAGAGTTGTAGTATCATAAATTCGCATACTAACATAGAGATCAAGAAAAGATGGAAGTAAAGAAGTCAAATGATTTCGACAGGAAGAACACAACTTCTGTATTGATCTAGAAGCTGTCAACGATAAATCGGGGATCTCAAGAGATTTGAAGAGGTAACTTAGTGTGGCAGGCAGATATTGTTGTCCCTCTGGTCGTTCAAAAAAATTATCGAATGAGCCAATCAGGCTGACAGCAGTTTGGCGAACTCGTAGATTCTGACAAGATGATAGATCTTCCCATAGAGACGAGCTAAATATCGATTTAACAGCATTAAATTCCTCACCCGAGGTTCCAATCATATCAGACAATCCATTAAGGCAATATAAAGAACATTCTATTTCTTGCCAGTTCATATTGTCAAGGTGGTGTTCTTGAGTCAGATTCTTCATGACACTATTTATAAGAAGTTCGAATAATGTCGCACTTACTAACGGATATACTAATTCTAGGAAATCACAAAAATCTTGCCTAAACGTCATAAACTCCTGCCAAATATCCTTAGACCATGATTGAGTTATATTATCAGAAGGTAACTTGATCCTATTCCAATAAATATCAATGACTCTGGTTACATAATTCGTTTGAGGTTGATCACTAGATATAGTACCTCCTCCTACAATCTCCTCAACAAAATCATTCCAGAATTCAAGTACTTCCATAGCCAAGGTGTCGTCAACTATTGGTATTCCTCTGATATCCGAAAATATTAAAATATATTCTAATAAATTGGTAAATTCTGGAGGAGATGAGGATGGGTCAAGAAGATAACTTGGAACGATATGTTCTGTAAATGCTATCAAAAGGCGACAGAACATAGTGCTGCGTTCATCAGCTACATCCTCTTGTTGAACTTCAGTAATCACAGCTGAGCCTACTTTAAGTAAAAACTGATATAATCTATCTCTGGCCGTCCTATGTTGCCAAATGATTGATTTTTTATCATATTTGAACATATCGGTCACAAGTTCAATTGTAGTTAAGAATACCTGTTCATCAAATGGTGATTCCAAATAATAGATGAAATACATTAAAAAAACTTTTAGATCTTTTTCAGCATCAGGAATTTTTGAGAAGTGATTAATCCAAGTAGCAGTTGTTTCAAGAGCCAACACGATTATATCTGAAGTATTATTGCCTAGATTCAATTTATGAATATTATTATTGTTGCCAGTAACTATCTTATCATTTATTTGGCTATCGAGTACTACTATAGACAGACGACTGAAATATAACATATTATGGAGAAGGATCGACTCCAACCGTATATCTTTATTATCCGGTAAATAACTTGATCTTAAATCATCAATTAATGTTTGACAGAATTTAAGAGCAAGAAATAAATCATCAGCGGATAATTGTAAAATCAAATTATCAATCGAACTCTTAGAAATGTTGTCGTTGTCATAATCACTGGAAATTGGTTTAACAATCGGCTGACCAGTTGCAATAGTTGCAATCACTGACAGAATACAATCATTCCAGAATTGTGGGAATTTACAGAAAAAAGTTGATAAAGTCGATAATAATTTATTAACCACAAATGGCTTAAAGTGACGGGATTTCACAACCGCCAGCCATTGTAATAGTTGTGATATAATTTCTTCAGGGTTCACATCAGGGTTGTCTGTATCTATACCATTAACTTTGACAGTAAATGTCAAAGCACCAAAGAACTGACAATTAGCAGAAGAAGATTCAAGCAATCGATTAGCTAATTGCCAGCCATTTGGTGACTTTTGTATCCGTTGTAATTTGAATTGAGCTGTCCTTATAATTTGAGGATCATTATTAGGTCTATAAAGACTTTCTACCAGCTAGAATGTTAGTAACAGAGATCAAGATCGCACCTGCCAGACTTGTAAAAAAACTCACCCCAATAATTTGAGAGAGATCAGATAGATTTTCCATATGAATCAATAAATTAAACGAAAATAAAATAAATAAAACAGGTAAAACAGGTAAACAATAAAAAAAATAAAAAATCGGAGTTTAACTCGGTAAAATTATTATACAGACCCCCAAACGTGCATGTGTGAGGCGCTCAGGTCGATCGTTTAGGTTTGCCAGTGTTAGTATTAAACGTAAAAGCTAGCTAGCTAGCTAGTCCACCTAATAAGGCTGACGAACACTATACGTAGGTTAAACGACAGGCGCGCCTAACATAGTTCTATTCAACACTCATGACGACGTATACTGGAATTGATCAGATACAGGACACACTTACTTAACTAACGAAAGGGGTTAAGTAAATGTTATAATAAAATATATTATAGTAGCTTCTCAGTTAGCAATAAAATTAACAATGAATAAAAATATAATAACAATAATATGAATGACCCTGAATCTACTATCTACTTACCTTCTCAGTTATGAATTAGTGAATTGATTAATATAATCAAACAGCTCTAAGAGAGAAAGTAAGATGGAGAGAACAAGGGAGGCGCCGACAATATAACAGTGAAAATTTCACACGGCATAAAGTCACGTGAAGTCAATAATATGACGTCCGTACATGTATCACTAACAGGCTTGCCTGTGCGCCCACCCACTTAGAAATCAACAATATTCATCGATCGTTTCTCTAAAGACGCTTTTGTTTTGGCGGTGACCTTTCGCAATTACCGAGATATTATACTGCATGTCGAGTTGGAGTTGAAGTAAAAGTGGAGAGGGGCAAAGTGGGATCAGATTTCTGGCAACAGAATCAGTTATTATATCTTTTGGCAATAGCATTATGACTTCGATCATAAAAGCAACGACCGGCCACCAGAAGCAGGGATGTAGATTAAACTTTAAGTTACGTAATTATATGGGTTGGGGCATATGTGCCAGATCGATCGATGGAATCTCCCCAGCTTTCGCTGTGTTGGAGTTTAATCATTTGAAAAAAGAGCAGGACTCCATTGGAGTTCGTCAAAAAAATTCGCAACTATTATTGCAAACCATGAATTAGGCTCAATAATTTCCTTGAACAACAGCTTCTCTTCCTAATCTTATGTTAATCTTTTTTTGTTCAAGCAAGTAGATACGCTACGGTGACGTTAACGTTAACGTTAAGGTTAAGTTAACTTAGTTCTTTTTTCACATGAAGCCCTCGAAATTTGTTCCTCGGCTTCAAGCATGCATATGCATTTACATCTGTTAACTTAACGTTAAGTTAACGTTAACTTAACGCTAACACTACTAACGCAAATGGATGGTACCTGTCCTGTACAAACTGGAACCTAAAAAAACAAACGTTTACCTCACACTAATGTTGTAACAAACTAATTTTATTAGCTTCTTTTATTAACTTTTAGTTAACTTAAAAATAACAGTAACTTTTACCAGAGCGCCCCCACACTCAGAATGGTCGATTACACGCATATCCATCCCTGTCCAGCAGGGCGGGGAAGGGACTACTGTAACGTATGAAAATGAAATTATACCTCTGACGTACATTACATTTTGAACCGAGATACCGACCGATCTGGTAATCATCAATCTTACCATCGACATCCATCTCACATCTGGCTCTGTTCGCTTTACTGAAGTCGTGTCACTGTAGTCGTGTCACTGTAGTCGTGTCACTGTTGTCGTGTCATGACAGAAAAAGAAATAAATTGACAAACCTGCTTGCACAGAATCGAGATTAATATATAAATCTTGATAGACCCGTCCATTTTTCTAAGATCACTATAATAATATTTAAATAGTTTGAACGAGCTGTTGACAATTTCAAACCATTGGAATATTTTATTTAATATACTAGTCTTTTGTTTAATAATAATTTTTATTTCATTGAATTGAATTCTTCACTACCTTTCATCATGTCATATCCAATATTATTCCAAATTATACTAACAGTCTTTGGATTAATATTAATTCTATTTATTCGTGAATTCATTATCGAATTTCAATATAAACAAAAATCTAAAAAATATGGAACTTTCTTACCTCAAACTTGGTTAGATAGACCATTTGGATTCCCATCAGTAATAAAGCTTCGTAATGCTAATGCTAGAAATCAAACTTTGCAATTCTTTCAAAGATATATTATCAATAAAGAATTTTTAACTATTCGTCATCAAACTACTTTTGATTTGAATATTATAACTGTTGATCCAGAAAATATTAAAACTGTACTAGCGACTAATTTTAAAGATTATTCTTTAGGCATTCGTTACAATCAATTGTTCCCATTATTAGGAAATGGAATATTTACTCTTAGTGGTGAAGGTTGGAAACATTCAAGAGCAATGCTTAGACCTCAATTCAGTCGTGAACAAGTTTCTCAACTTGATACTTTAAATGATCATGTTAATATTCTTATTAATGTACTTAAAGAGAAAAGTCAAAATGGTTCACAATTCTTTGATGTTCAAGTTGAATTTCATAATTTAACTATTGATACTGCTACAGAATTTTTATTTGGTCAGAGTACTAATTCACTTTTAGATTCTAAAAAATTGGTCCAAGGTCCTACGCGTAAAGTTTCTGCTGGTGAATTTGCTGAATCTTTTACTTATTGCCTGAATAAATTATCGTTAAGAACTCATGTTGGTCCTCTTTATTGGCTTGTTGATTCTTTTGAATTTAGAAAAAGAATTTCAATTTGTCATAATTTTGTTGATTATTTTGTTTTAAATGCTCTTGAAAAGCCTCTTGAAAAAGGTCAAGAAACTCAAGGTAGATATGTTTTCATTAATGAACTTACAAAAGAAACAAGAGATCCTATTGTTATTAGAGATCAAGCATTTAATATTCTTTTAGCTGGTAGAGATACAACTGCTTCTTTATTATCGTTTATTATTTTTTATATCTCTCGTGATAAACGTGTTTGGAATACTCTTAGACAAGCTATTTTAGAAGAATTTGGTACAACCACGAAGTCAATTACTTTTGAATCTCTTAAAAGATGTACTTATCTTAGTTATGTGATTAATGAGGTACTGAGATTACATCCTATTGTTCCTTTAAATTTTCGAACTGCTATTCGAGATACAATTTTACCTCGCGGTGGAGGTCCTAATTATGATCAACCTATATTAGTTACCAAAGGTACAAAAGTTGTTTATACTGTATTTGTTACTCAGAGATTAAAACAATTCTGGGGTGAAGATTCTGAAATTTTCCGACCTGAACGATGGTCTGAAGGTCACGTTCATACTTGGGATTATCTTCCTTTCAATGGTGGTCCACGGATTTGTATTGGTCAGCAGTTTGCTCTTACTGAAGCTGGCTATGCACTTGTTCGTATTCTTCAAACATTTAAAGATGTTAATTATACTGGTGGTCCATCATATGAAGATTTACCTCAATGGACTAAACTTACTGCTTCAGTTGCAAATGGAGTTCAAGTTTCTTTTATTCCTGCGTGAAAGTGACAACTACGGATGAAACTTCACCATTGTTAACTTATCTTTATTTATATGTTATGTAAAATTACGGCTTGAGTAATAAATTGAATTGAAATACATTTACTACTTGTTGGCTGATTCTGGCGGAGTCGACCAAGTTCCCCCATAAGCGCAAACGTCTAGACTCAACTAACTTGAATCTATACAGTTCCTAAACAGCTTTCATATATTTGCTTGTCTTGTCATCAACGACAACAACAGCTGAAGCGACTTCGAAGTTGTAGCTTAAATAGCATAATTAAAATTCTAAACCTTATATATATTAAATGAATAAATCGCCGATAAACTAGTTAGAATTTATTGAATGAAGTTTGTTTAATAATCTGCGAATGAAGCACAGATTTTTTTACTCATATCAAAACCAGTCATTGCTTAAACGGGGTGCTTAAAAGATTCGATTTAAAATCGGGAGGGTTGGAAGAGGAGTATGGGCGCGGTATGTTAACCTTTCGTATGCATTGCATTAGCAACCTTTAATTTATAAATAACCTAACCCTTTAAGGTACATGTATATATATTTGCAGATTAAATCATGTGACTTGACCTTTTGTTACCCTACTGAACGGCATCAGATGCACCTCCCACATCTCCTCCACCTCTCCACCCGAGTGACTTCATAAAGAAGATAAGCGCTAGCGCGTTAGCCCCCACTGACTGCCTTATTATAAACTGAAAGAGTACGTACCATTAATCTTTTCTTTCTTTTTCTGGTTTTTCTCCCCATTTGACTCCTTTCTTCTAAATAGAACCTACCTGTGTCAATTTACTGGTGGTGGTTCTCAACATTTCAAGACGCTTATGAGCTACCGGGTTAGATCTTGGCATTTGAATTTCCCCCACTTGTTTTCCAAAGCAGCTTGTTTTTCTACTTCTTCATCATCCACCAATACTAAAATGGTCGTTGATATATCATCCAGACTTAGTTCTCTTCGAAGTCATTTGACAAAGAATAACATCGGATATTATGTTGTATTAACCCAAGATGAACATCAAAGTGAATATACCAGTGATGCTGATAACCGTAGAGAATTCATATCTGGATTCACTGGATCAGCAGGTACTGCAGTAATTGGCCATTCTAAGGCTATATTAGCTACTGATGGAAGATACTTCCTTCAAGCAGCTGCTGAATTGAGTTCTGATTGGGAATTAATAAAACAAGGAGTTAAAGGTGTCCCTACTTGGCAAGAATGGGTAGTTGGTGAAGCATCTAAAACAGGTTCTAATATAGGAGTTGATCCTAAACTTATTAGTTATTCTGAGGTAAAGAATATCAATTCTCTCTTGGCTGCTAAAGGCGATAAAGCATCATTGATTGGATTGGAAGAAAATCTAATAGATTTGGTTTGGGGTCAAGATCGTCCTTTGAGACCTACGACTCCTGTCAGTTTACTTGACATCAAATATACTGGTCAATCCTTCCAAGACAAACTTAAACAACTCAAGGAAGAGATTGTTAAAAAAAATGGCACTGCTGTTGTTCTAAGTGCTTTGGATGATATTGCTTGGTTATTTAATTTACGTGGAGAAGATATTCCATATAATCCAGTTTTTTTCGCTTATGCAATTGTTTCTAGTGATGGCAAAGCTTCCCTATATATTAATAGTGAAAAGGTTCCTGAGAAAATTGCAGAGTATTTAGAATCTGGATATGTTTCAATCCGTCCTTATGAAAAAGTATTTGAAGATGCTGTTGAATTAGGTGTTGATCTTGTTAAGATCAATAATGCCCAAAAGGGAGATAATAATGGTGAGGCTAAAAAATTACTAGTACCTAGTGTAGCATCATGGGCTTTGGTTAAAGCTCTTGGTGGACCAGATAATGTCAAATTAATTGAATCTCCTGTTACTGTAGCAAAAGCTGTAAAAAATGCCGTTGAAGTAGAAGGTGCTAAAATTGCTCATATTAAAGATGGTGTTGCTATAATTCGTTATTTAGCTTGGTTGGAAAATGCTCTTAAAGTGGATGGCCTTGTGTTGAGTGATTATGAAGCCGCTCAAAAATTACTTGAATTCCGGTCACAAATCGAACATTTTAAAGGGTTAAGTTTCGAGACAATCTCTTCATCTGGACCTAAAGCTGCTGTAATCCATTATAGTCCACCCAAGGATAGTAAAGAAATTGTAAAATTGGATCAGATTTATCTTTTAGATAGTGGTGGTCAATATTTGGAAGGAACGACTGATACGACTCGTACTGTTCATTTTGGTACGCCATCTGAAGAGGAGAAGCGATCGTATACATTAGTTTTAAAGGGTCATATCGCTCTTGCTACAGCAATATTTCCTGAAGGATCCAATGGGTATATGCTGGATACTTTAGTTCGTGAGCCATTATGGAAATATGGACTTGATTATCGTCATGGAACTGGTCATGGTCTTGGTAGTTATTTGAACGTGCATGAAGGGCCAATTGGAATTGGTTTCCGAGTTGCTTATCAAAGTACTCCTCTTCAAATAGGTAATGTTATATCGAATGAGCCTGGTTATTATGAAGATGGCAAATATGGTATTCGTATTGAGAGTGTAGTTGTAGTGAAAGAAGCTGATACTCCATTCCATTTTGGGGATACCAAATTCTTTGGATTTGATACTATTACACAAGTTCCTTTATGTTCGAATCTTATTGATTTATCACTGTTAAATGTTGAAGAGAAGCAATGGATTAATGAATATCATGCTAGTGTTTATAAGACGGTTAGAAGTTATTTCAATGAGGAAGATCCTGCACTAGAATGGTTACGTCGTGAAACATTTCCTATATTTTAGGCCAAGCTGTTCAATATATATAGATAGTTATATAGAACTAGAGTTACGAAATTTATATAATTGCTTACTAGGTCGTTTTGCTAATCCAATTTTCAACACCAGATAGTGACCAAAGGCCTTTCTCATTTGCAAAAATACAACTGCCTATCCACCTAATGTGAAATAAAATCGCATTCTGGAACATCGCATGTTTCATCTGCAGACTTTTCATGTAAACTGCCCTGCGATATTCGACGCCCATGTGCTAATAACGTTAAGTTAAAGTTAACTTATCAATCATGGGTTCAGTGCGCCGCTGGCGGTAGAGCCGCAGCTCTGCCAGCTCTTTTAAATCTTATGCTCATGAGTCCTTACCCTTACATGCCTCCGACTGCCGTTCACTTCGCTGTTCTGAATTTCGAGAGCAGGACATCGGAAACAGATCGTAAGCAGATCGTCAGAGATTTGTGAGAAGATTAGTTAATTTAAACCTAACCCACCTCCAGTTCAAATATTAATTTTTAGTGATAAGAATCTGTTTCTATATTGAAAACAACTTATTAGTCTTCAAGAAGATCCACAAAAGAAAGCATAGAAAAAAAAACAGTATAGATAATAATAATTTGTAATAATAATATTGTTGATCATGTTGAATCGACCAAATAGAACTATAGTTGAATATATAGAGATAAGAACTGGTAGTTATATCCCGTATTGGGATATTTGTTTAAACATCAGCGTTTGCAGTGGGAGAACTTCACAGATTTATCGCGCCGCATCCCCATATGGTTATCGAGTCGGATCCGAGGGTCGTCCATATTTGTAAGAACTTAGTAATCAACTCCCAAATTCGTGGTATTCGTGCGGCTAATATCAACCAATCATTAACGATCCAATTCAAAAGCAGCTTAGATTATTTGCTATCGACACAGTTCTGAGCTACGGGTTAACCCGGTTTCCACTAAAGCTTAGGTCATATGTAATCTCTTCTCTCCGCTCTCTCCACTCTCTTCCTCTCCACACACCCGCACCCACCCACAACCCACTCGCAAATTAAAAAAACTGTCAAACCACATAACCACATATATAACAGCATCCATCTCCGTGAATTGATTAAACTTAACTTTTTACGACGATTTAGATAACGACAACACATAACATAACTTATCAATTTATACAAGATTTCAAATACTTTTCTTGACAATTTCAGTTTTATAATTGAAACAAGTTGTTTTGGTTTCTGGCCACGAGGAGTTGTGACCGGATATGAATATATATTGAATTGCGGTGTCAAGGTTTTAATTATAAAGATTAGTCTCATTGTCTTTTTGTGAGTGTTTTTTCTTTCCACTTTCATTCACAAATGCTTCTTAAAGATCAAATTCCTAGTCTAATTAGACTATCTGCTAAGAGATATTTACAAACTGTCCCTGTGACTCCAGTATCTAAGATATCTCCAAGTGTGTTTGGATCATTACCATCATCTTCGGCATCACCGGCTATACAACATAGTAGCGGATTAGAATCACAAAATGCTGTAAATGCCACTGTTAAAGCATGGGCCAGTCATAGTCTACCCGATAATGGAACATCATCTCCTCATTTTACTAGAGCAGCTAAACCGTTTTCGAAAACATCTAAGCCTCTAACAAAACCTTTTATTCCTCCTTCTGTATCTCAACCTGAACATCACCAGAAATTAGCAAATTTGTCAACGATATCACCAACGATTTCACCAACGATTTCACCAACGATTTCACCAACGATTTCACCAACGATTTCACCAACGATTTCACCAACGATTTCTGAAAAGACCATCACCACAGAAACAGCAACGACAGAAAAAACGATTTCTACACCAATCGCTGCGGTAAAGCCTAAGAGAAAATTACGTCCTCGTAAAGCAGCTATTAATTTATCACCATCAGCTGTGGAACACCTTCATGCACTTTTAGATTCCCCTGAACCTAAACTTATCCGTATTGGAGTGCGAAATAGAGGTTGTTCAGGTTTAACGTACCATTTAGAGTATGTTACAGAACCTGGAAAATTTGATGAAGAAATAGCTCAAGATGGCGTCAAGGTATTAATTGATTCAAAAGCACTATTTAGTATAATTGGCTCAGAAATGGATTGGGTTGATGATAAATTAGCGAGTCGGTTTGTCTTCCATAATCCCAATTCTAAAGGTGAATGTGGATGTGGTGAATCTTTTATGGTTTAAAAAAAAAATATTTGTCTATTCATTTGAATCTTCCTGGGTCTGTGGTTTTTTTTTGGCATTCCAGCCTAGTGATTATAATTCATCTTGATATGGTTCACCTGTCTCTCATGGTAGCTGAATGATCTGCGTTGGATCCCGTTATGTTTTGGAGCGACGCTTAGTCGACCAGCCGAGTAACAATCTATCTATTCCGTGAATAAAGAACTACTAAGTTAATACAGAATTACATAAGTGGCTTAGTAGTATTTTTGTCTCAAATAGTCATTATAGTATATAGTATATATATATATATTATTACATAGACATGTGTGGTGTTTTTTTTTGAAAGACTCCACCCTTTTTAATAAAACATCAATGCATCTGATAAAATAATTAAACAAAAAACAAAACAAAACAAAACAAAAATTAGATAATAATCGTCATAATAATAGTAATTCAATAAATAAAAAAATTGATTCCTTTATATCATCATCATGATTATGCAAAGGGATCATAATCAAAATCTAAAACTTCAATATAAGTCTCATTATCACGTTTGACTGCCGCAACACAACGCCTTTCATCAAAACAAACTTGCCAAATGCCACCTAAATCAACCAAAAGATCACGAACAAGGTTACCGGAACGAATATCCCATAATTTCAAAGTCTTTTCTGATCCAGAAACAACCTTGTTTTCATCATGTTGGAAACAAGTAATAGCTCCTTGATGTCCCTGAAGTTTATGTAAGAAAGCACCAGTCTCAGGATCCCATACTCTTAGTGTGGAATCGGCAGCAGCAGAAACCAGTGTAGTTCTATTCAAATCAAGTAATCCAACCAATGAAGTATGGCCTTCTAAAGTATATAAAAGAGTTCCAGTTTCAATACACCATACTTTAACGTACCAGTCCATACTACCAGAGATACACCTGTTTCTTTTATGATCCAAAACTGCACTATAAACTCGTTGAGCATGACCTGTGAGCTCCCATCTACATTCACCAGTACAAACATTCCAAACACGTACTGTAGTATCATATGATCCAGATACCACAGTATCTCCATAACCAGATATAGCTCGAACACTATTAGTATGACCACGCAGTGACCTTAGAAAATAAGGATCATTAACATTACCTTGTTCAGTACTGTCATCTCCTCCTATTCCTCCATTGCCTTGTTGTACCCCTGCCCCTGGATGACCTTGATGTCCTGGTGGTGGTACAATATATTCCTCATCCACAGATGGTAGCCTCCACATTCTCAATGTAGCATCTCGTGAACCAGTTACAATAATTGGCTCGCTAGGCTTATAAGTCACTTGACCAGTTGTTCTATCAGTATATGGTACCGGATCAATGATATCCAGACATCGAACTGTCGAAGTGTGACCATAAAATATATGGGTACAACGACCCTTTTCAATATCCCAAACTCGCACAGTACGATCTGTGGCCCCAGATATAAGTGTTCTCTTATTAATATATTTCAGTGCCCATACTCCGCCATCATGACCAGTAAATTGATGAAGAAGTTCTCCAGTTTTTGTATCATAAACATTAATAGTATTATCATCAGAACCAGTGATAATTCTTTCATCATCAAATTGAAGACAAGTAACCACATCACGGCCATGACCTCTTACTTGCAGATGCTTTGGACGAGATTGACGATTCATCCAATTTTGGTGAATAAGACATTTACGCCGATAGATGGCCTTATATATATTAATTTCACTGTTGAGAGAACGAGGTATTTCTCCAATACCCGTGGCAGCGGCTGTTCCACCGGTACTGGTCAAACCCCAAGAGGTGTAATCCCATTTCTCTTTCACTGCCCTGAGATAATCAACAGATGTAACTCCAAAATCATCCTTCTCTAATAGACTCTTCCAAACCCATTCAGACGAATCCACTATACTCCTCCAGCTTTTAGATACCTGAGCTGCCCTACATAGGCTACGATGATCTAAATAACTAAGAATGTTATAAGATAACTCAAGTGGTAGAAGGCTGAGAAAATCACAACGCAGTGAAGGCACAATTATACTTGACATTATCGACAAAGTAGTCCTATCACATCTTTTAAGAAGATTATATAAAACATATCGTTTAAGTTGTTCAGGAAGCTCATCAAAATTATCAATAACATCAGGGATATTAGCGAAAGATGCTTTTGCACTCTCGGGTTGGGCCTGAATAAGACATGACGATGCTATAGACTTTTTGTTGCTAAGGGCTATAACAGATGACGACAACGACGGCGAAAATGGTAGTCCAGACGACGAGAAATATGAATTAGAAGAAGGAGATGAAGATACAGACCTTGGAGAAGCTAATACCAGAGCAGAACTATTGTTTAAATTGCCATTATCATCTGCAGTGTCGCTATCACCATGATCATGACTATTTGCAGCGAAAGAAGCATCATCTTCAAAAAAAATAGGATGGTCATTACCGTTATTATTATTATTATTATCATTATTATCATTATTATCATTGTCTTCCATAGGCGAGGCAGAAGGAGAAGGTAACGACATATGTGGAGATCCATGGATTTCTCTTACAATCATCACTTCACCATCGTTATCATTACCATTATCATCACCTTCATTATCATTGTCATCACCTTCCTCGTCCTCGTCCTCGTCATCCGCAAGGTCAACCCGGTCTACTGCCTTCTCACGATTAATTATATTGACAACTTCAACGTCATCAATTTCCTCGTTTAGTGAAATAGTTGCAGTAGAGTTACTGTTATCCTCTCTGGCCGGTGTAACTTCAGATATATCTTCAGAACCAAATCGATCAAGTCTATATCTTTTAACTGCACGATTCGCAGAAATATTCGCATGGTTGTGGCTGTGGTTGGCAGTACCGGAATTAATATTAGTTATAGTAATACCACTTTCACTATCAATCGATTCTAAAGAAGGAATATAATGCTTTACTGTTGGTCGAGAGTTATTAGCCGGTGGAGATGCTGATGATAATCTTTTGGAAGGAATCAAAGTATTGTCAACAAGTGAAGAAACAACCATTCTTGAAGATTTTGGTTTTGAAGACTTCTTTTTTGAAATAGGCATCATTGACGAGGATGATTTGACCTCACGAAATATAGACTCAACACCATTATGAACAAATCGAAAAGATTGAAGATATGTAGGAGTTGGTTCTCCAGCCAATGGAAATTCATGACTAGACTGAGATCGAGGGATTTTTGTTTTTTCCGATATAACATTAATCATATCATTTATAGGCTCTTCGTCGTTATCATCGTGATCATCCTCCTCTTCATAAGCATTTTCAGCAGTAACGGATGATCCTCCCGGGCTTGCTGGGGTTACTGGAATCGCTACTTCAGTCTGACCAACATGCACATCGGCGAGAGGATTCATAGAAGTTGCAGATTGTAAACCTATCATCTGAGATTTAGAAGGCATTCCATTGGTCATTTCCAAAGAAGAATTCTTCAACCATTTACGGCCATTATCCAATGCTGAGGATATTTTGGGCAAATCTCGACCAACCACATCTGAGGTAATCACTGGCATTACCGACATTTCTTGTGTTTCTTGTAACTGGGTTCGAGTCGAACCAGTCGATCCAGTCGATTGATTATTTCGATACCAATTTTGTGAATATGCACTATTGCGAACTGCTTCTCCAGCCCCTTCTCCTCTTGTAATATTTTCACCCGATGCGTCCTCCATAGTATGTTAATATGCCAAAAGAGTATTTACAGAGTTTCGATGCTATATCATATAATAATATAAGGCCCCAAACAAAAGAAAAAAAAACTACCCGACTGTCGTTATAGACTAAAATATTTCTAGTTAGCATATAGTTATCCTCCGAGATCTCAGATGACAGTCATGTCAAGTCCTAGACCCCTTGGCCATCCTTAGGTTGAATGCGGTCATCTGTGTTGTCTCTGCCTATGATAGTCGGAACGAGAGCTAGATCACACTAGATCGCGCCAGATTTAAACCTGCATCAAACTATGAGATAAAAGAACGGCGAAAGTTCATCATCACACAACCAACGATAAACAAAGGCAATACACACGACTACAACCAAGTTCAAATAAAATCATCGACAAAGTAAGGGACAACAAACAAAATAACGAACAAAAACCAACTACAATCAAAGACTTCACAAAAGGCAGACCAAGAACTCGAGCAAAGCGCTGAAGAACAGCGTCTATGGCAGTGCCCCCAACCATTTAAAAGAACCGTCAGCTGAACGAGATCCAGAAACCATTAAGAGCTAACGACATAATACATACCTTTTTCAGATTTTGTCTGATCTCATAGAGAAGTTTTCCTTTCTAGACTTCCTTATCTTCAATATCTCTGTTGTTTGATTCGTTCTCCAAGATCCTCACCAAACAAACACACACAAATATCTTTAATTTCTATATCCTTATAACTTCTTTTTCTCCGTTTAATGAATGAAGAGATATATGAAAAGTTTTATCAAAAATATCCTCCTTCCAAGTTGTTTCTCTAAGAGTCTTGTTTCAGACTTGAATGACAGGGAGGGGTGAAAGAGCGAGAGAGTTTTGTTGGTATAACAAGCCCAAATGGACGTTTACCTGCAAGTTAGTCTGCCGTGTCGAGTGTTTAATGAGTGGCCCGGCCCTACTGTATGGTATGGTTAACGTACGTACGTACGGTACCGTTAATATTTTTAATAATTGTTTGAACTGGGATGCGGCTGGATTTGGATGATTTGGGTAAAAGATTGACATATTTCACAACGAAATATGTTAATTCTCGTTTTAGCGATGTTATAATAAACAAGAACCGGCAGCAACTAGCAGAATGCAATAGTAGAGTAGTAGTAGCAGTAAATGGTAAGATTGATTTAACGTTATTTAATGTTAACTTATTATTAGTAGTGGTAGTATACAAGTTATAGCAACTTGGTCATGTGCCAGACGTTAAAATCTAGCTTTGAACAAATTACAATAACGTTAACAACTTATTATCCCCGTAACCCATTGCTTAGCTACTACATGCGTATATGGTTCATTATTGGAGAGAAAATAAGAAAATATTATCTAATTACAGTGAGACTCTACTCTGCTGCTATCAACTACGCACTAGATAGACAGCTGGGGCCGACAAGATAAGAATCATCAGACTGTTAGAGTCAGTTGATTAACAAACAACAAACACCCAGTGATTGTCAGGCTCCAGTCAGTTATGAACCCCTAATCTTCATCGTTGGATTAGGCACTTTGCCCCAAACCTGTATTTCACTGGGACACTGGCGTGAACAGCCGTCCGGAGATATTTCTAAGCCTGTCGACGATGGATCGATCTCTCTCCGCCAGTCGACCGAGGGTTAGGTGACTATCCGTTATAGGAAATTTAAATTTCACCCGCTGCTCTTCTCCACATGTTGACTCAAGCTTGTTAAAGTAAAGAATCTAACAATGTATGTTCCACGGTCAACGTTAATGTTAACCACTTCCACCACAGACAAAAAGTTACCTGCATTTACATCTCGAAACAAGCTTCATAGGCAACAGTTTTTTCGACTGGATGCAAACAAAATAACGACCAACATATCCGAGTGAGCTCAGCTTCAGGAGGTAGAAGATTGGCAGAAGATGGGAATAATCGACCTAGAAAAGTTGGGGCGAAATCATAGACCCTTACTTCTCGCTCAATGGTTAAGTAGTAGTAATACCAGTCCATATCTAATCGGTCCGGAGCTTTGCCCCGGTCGCCGGAGTCATGCGAAGAAATGCGCCCCATAAAATGCGGCTGAAAGCCTCACAGGCTCACACTCCGCATATTTATACGAATCAGGCGCGATTGCGTTAAATATTTGATTTGATTGATCTTGATAATTCAGACACATGAATGTCAAAGTGATATATATTTTGAAACAATTGCTATTATGAACTTCACGCATTTCGAGAATAAATCATAGATATCCTCGTTTCCAGAATACCATATAATGCTTACAAGAGTAATCCATCCCGTCAGGAAGATCATAAAAACTCCATCATTGGTATCCTCCACTCTTCGAGTAACAACGATAAGACCAGTCAATAATTTTCAAGTTCGAGCAGTTTCGTTATCTTCAATTCGTCATTATTCAGATGATCCATTACCTATAGCTAAATATCATGAGCTTGCTGATCACACTTTCGAAGTTCTTTTAGAGGGATATGAGGGATTGGCTGAAAATATTCCCGAAGTCGATTGTGATTTATCCGTAAGTAGGAACTCATGGGGGAAATGGCTTTAGCTTGTAGTACTTTGATCAAGCAGCATCAAGATCCAGCTGCTCATTCTGCTCATTCTGCTGCCTGCCGATAAGCGCTATTGTCACACTTTGCCTGCTCCCCGTCTACTTATCCAAATGATTTTCAATCAGCCTTGGACTCTAATGTTTGCCTCTCCCACGAGATACCTAATTAAATTGAAGTGGGTTCTTGAAACAAGGGAAATAGATTGATAATTTTCCAGCTGCGGTATCTCCAAGCGTAATGAGAGAATGAGAGTAAAGACAGATGTAAGGATCCGGGTGGTATTTCGCTCGGGTTTTCCTTTTTTGAGCTAGCCAGCCCCCTCGTCACCGGAGGCTGAGGTAGGATGAACGCAATAGTATCCGACTCAACTGACGACCAACTAACTTTTTTTTAGCAAGGTGTATTTACTTTGATATTGCCACCTATCGGTACATATGTGATAAACAAACAGCCCCCTAATAAGCAGATCTGGCTCTCGAGTCCAATCTCAGGACCTAAAAGGTACGATTGGGTGGATGGAAAATGGGTCTATTTACGCGATAATTCGACATTAGGAAACTTATTACGCGAGGAGACCAAGATAGTTTCCGATGCCAAAGGTTGCGCTGCTCTCAATGTGGATGAGGTGGATTAAATGTTAAACGTTTATTTTTCGCCTTCGTCTCTGTTCTGTTCTGCATGGCTAGATCATCGTTTTATTTCTATGACTACTATTTTTTGTCTTGATTTTGTAAATAGATTGAGTAAATGTATAATTGAATGAATATTCAATTCCATTCCTTCATAACCATTCCTGAACTATACCGCAACCGTATGCTAGCGCTGGAAGCTTCAGTAACAGACCCCACAGATGTTACTGAGGTGAAGATTCTCGGGCATAGTGAGAACTAGGGATATGCGCCAGCTGCTGGAAGCAACAAGAGAATCTAAATTAGTAAATTTCAATATTTGTTGAACGTGTTGACTTTTAATATTAACGAGACTCACATAAGTTTCCCCTGTCATATCGATATAACGATCGATCGAGAGAGTTAATGCTGCACGTGTATTAACATGTGATATGAGATAAGCAGTTACATAATCTGACGTTTTTGCTTATCGGAGTATTGTGCGTTCCAATAAAACCCTAATATATTATTTCGTCAGTTAATATTTTCTTATCATTCATTTATTAATTTTCGAACTTTGAATTTAGTTTATTTTATAATATCTTTGATTAACGTCAAGACTCAAGATCTTAACTAGCACGGACTGCTATTGATACTTGTCAGAAACAAGTATTGGATACTACTGGATTCAATCTGGAATCCCTGTTAGATAAGCTCTTCTAACAAGGTAGTAACCCCTATTCCTAACTAGTTACAATCGTGACATTCAATTGGTCGAAAGCACAGTATTGTAACAGAGAAAAGTTTTTTCAATGCTAATTATTTTGATCCTTGAAGTTAACATACGACGTTTGAGACCGGAGCCGGATACAAATTATTAATGTACGGCAAGCGTCGGTGCTGTGCGCTAGCCGACGAATCCCATATGCCAATATCTATCTATCCACCTAACATACTTGACACACTTTACTGATTAAGCTCAATTTGACCCCTCTGTCCTCGTATTGAGGGTTTCCTCTGTCGCCGAAACTCTCATAGGGGTCGCCCCTCATTTGGAAGCTGCGGAGGCTCTGGCGATTGAGATTCTGGAGGTCTTAATTTCCGTTGCTGACTGTCTTGATTATATTTGTTTAGCTGGCCGGAGAGGTGAATTAACTTTTTAGTTAGTCCTCAGATGTGATATGATCTGAGTATTCCCGTTATTGTAACATTGTTAGGCTATATGGTGTATTCTGTTCTCGTGATATATCCATAATTGCTTTCTGCCGCCAACAGGAGACTTTTAAGGCTATCCAGGGTGTATTAGATGATATGTAACATACGGTGGTGACCGAGGACTTGATTAATGAATATCAGGCCTGGCTTGGTATCAGGTTAGATGTTAGTGGGTCTATTTGTCTCGCTTGCCGTGCTTCATCGGTAGTTGGTCTGTTACTGTCTATGGTCCCTGATGTGTGTTTCAATATTTCTCTGAGCTGGAACAGGATATGAATTCAGTGGAAAGATTGCATGAATATTGCGCTTTGCCCCCGTTGAGGACGATGTCAAAACAAATCCCGCCGTCATTGAATTAGGCAATGCCGAGTTTAGGAATGTCTCATTATTTTATAAGGAATTTCATTTCTGTTTAATCTGGCAATCTGTGTTAGATCACTGTTTCGTGAATACGATTTTACTGGCAATATCTTTCTATCACGAGTATATATATCAAGAATTTGTCGTTAAAATCTGCCCGAGTCTGATGCGGAATTGTGGAATCTGCTCAGGAGATGTAATCTAGATCAGAACGACAAATTCAAGCTTGAAGCAGAAGATAAGGGCAATAGATCGAAGCTATTGGTTGGATTACTGGGAGCATTATTGCAGAATCGGAAGGTTTTGGTTCCAAAATATTGATCTCGAGACCGAGAAGCTTATCCTAAAAGTGATAGTGAGACTAGCGGTATTACAGTAATCATGCCCATAGACTGAAGTCGGTTCTGTCATACAATAAAGTTATTGTTCTCTCGGACGATGCTATCAAGGAGTATTCATTAGAGCTTTTGGAGGATAACAAATCTGCTCTCCATAGATATAGCCATTTTAAATTGAAGTTTACATAGTTTTATAACAGATCTATAATACTGAAAGTGAGGACTTTATAGCTAATAATGTATTCGATAACATTTAAGAATCAATTTCCTATGTACCTATAGGTCAAACTTAAAAAAAGCACTTTCATCTTCCCCAAAAAATGGAGAAACTCTCGATTTGATGTACTTGCTGGTATCTGAGAGTTTCTCAGCCGATTCAGGATGAGCTTTCAACCATTTCTCTCTTTCCTGTTTCCAGTAGCGTTTCTTAAGAGCGAAGCCCGCACTATACACGTCTCGCCATGAACTATTAAAATTCGACAATCTATCCTTACCATCTTCACCACCCCATCCTACTTTCACAACCTCATCAAAGAACTGATTGTCATTAGGATACCAAGAATGCCAATCCTTCAGATTTCTCTTTCTTCTTGAAATCTCCCATTCATCTCTCTCTTCCCGTGAAGGAAGCGAAGCATCCTTCGAACCACTCCAAAGCTGTGCCGTAGATCTGGCCTGATATTCCATGCCTCGCAAAGTTAAACCATCAGTGATATAGCCTGCAACAACCAAAGAGGGATCCTCGTTCCACCAGGTCGTGAGGTAGAAGTTCTTTAGAGAATTATTCGATAATATTCCTCCGTGCTTGCTAGTGTACTCATCTAGAAATGGAAGCTTCAGTGTATACCCGGTACTAAAGACAATCTTGTCAATATTATCGACCGATGTCCCATCTTTGAATATAGCTTTGATAGTTGACTCTTTACTTCCTGGTTCAAAGCGCTGCACAACACCCTTAGCCTGAACAAAGGGCTGGGAAAATGCTTCTACTACTATTTCCAGGACACCATTTATAGACAGATAAATGCTTTCTGCAGCATCCTTGATCAGGAAAATTATATCTGCAGAACTAATGGACCCTCCAATGAGTAGAACCCTTTTCCCAGAAAAATCTTCTGGATTTCGATACGATACTGAGTGTGTGAAAGTTCCTGAAGTAGTTATGGGTCCGGTTCCCGGAATCTGAGGGACAAAGGGAGAATGAAACCTTCCAACTGCAACGTAGATGTAGTCAAAATCAAGAGGTGCTTCTCCATTAACTGTGATCTTCCACTTAGATCCAGGGCCATTAACCTGTTCGATCTTATCCACAGAGGCATTGTATCTCACCAGCTTCTGTCTATCTCCAGAAAAGAAGCTCTCAACGTAGTTAAAAATAGTTTCAACCGGCACAAAGGCTTCGTCGGTACCAAACTTTTCACGAACTTTTGCGGCGTAATCAGTATTCGGGCCGGGACGTTCGATCTTCTTTGTAGAGAAACTCATGAGCTCTGGCAAAATATTTGTCTCAAGGCCGGGGTAAATTGTTACATCAGGATTAGGGCTGGGACCAGCAAGCTGATGATCTTGGACCCAAGTTCCACCCGGTATACCCCGTCTTTCAAAGACTTGAATGTTCTTAAATCCATACTCTAGAAAGGCTTCCAGAGCAACTGCTCCAGCGGGCCCCGCTCCAATTATAGCAATCCTCTTATCTTTACTTTCGTTACTAGTAGTCATGATTGAGTAAATAATTATCAGGGGGGGAGATTATCAAGGGAAGACCTTAGTATGTTATATATATGACCATGGGCGCATCGCCATGTGCAATTCTGTGCGAATCGCGCCATATTTCGGAAATATGCGCTGTGCAGAATCGAGCTATCAGATTGTTATTTCCGGTCACACCATGTTCAGGGGTAAGCCATGGAGATTATTGAGCGCGAGATCTCGTTATCTAAACTTACTTTTTAAGTTACAGTTCAGACAACCAGCACCTTTTGAAACGCCAGTGATATAATCCGGAAATAATATGTAGATAAAGAAATAAACCTGAAATAATATATGCTATAGTAGCTATACAACTATAATAACAAGAATATCGAGTACAGTATAAAGAAGGGAATAGAATTTTTTTTTTTTAAAGAATCAATATAAGAAGGTAAAACAATTTAGTATAAGAACGAGTTTTTTTTTTCTTTTTTCTAATTATAGGGATACACTAACTATCACTGCCAAAATTTCAACTGAGCAAACTTCTTCCGAGAAAATTTGCTCACTCCTTGCTGGAACACCAAATCTAGTTCTTCTAAAGTAAGCTGCTTTGTTTCCGGAATAATAAAATAGCTAATAACGAACGCGGCGAAATTCCAAGATCCATAAAAGTAAAGAGCTCCACTAGTAGTCATTGATTCAGCCATCTTAGGCCATGACATACTGAGAACAAAATCGAGAGTCCAATTTAAAGCCATACAGGTACTGACTCCTAATGCTCTGACATTAAGAGGATATGACTCAGCGTTCAGCGTGAAGCTTACTGGTCCGATTCCCAGGCCATATGCCAAAACAAATACGTACATCGAAGTCAATCCTGAGCCTAATCTGGTGGAATCTTTATCAATGTAAAGACTAGCTCCAAGCCAGTACAAACTAGCACCCAAGATTGGGAAAGTTGACAATAGCATGATTCTTCTTCCATAGCGATCAATAATCTGAGAAGAAGCAAAAGTTGCCAAGAAACACCCTCCGCCAATACCAATACTACCAGCAATAGCCGTCTGTGAATCAACACCGGAATTGACTAGAATGGTGGTAGTATAACCTACAAGGACGTTTACACCACAGTACTGTTGCATGAAGATTCCAAAGTTTGAAACTAAAAAGGCGAACCTAATTCTAGTATCGGTGAAGACAAGTTTAGCTTGTTCTGCATAAGAGATTCTCTCCAATTCATGCTCTTCCTTTAAGGATTCATACAGAATATAAAAATCTCTAGAACCCAAAAGTGGAGTCTTCCTCAGTTTCTGTAGCGAAGTAAAAGACTTAATACCCTTATTATGAGAGAGAAGCCAACGAGGGGACTCAGGAGTGAAATAGATCAAAGCACCAGTGATCAATGGGGCTACACATGACGAACCAATCATGAGTCGCCAAGAAGCAGATCCAGGAACATTCACAAATGCTCTATTCATTATTGAACCAAACATCACACCAAAAGCGATAAAAGTCTGCCAAAGCATAAGGAAAGCTCCTCGGCAGTTAGCAGGAGAAGATTCAGCAATCAGAACTGGAACAACAGAACTATTGAGGCCCATTCCAATTCCGAGAAAAAGACGAGCTACTAGCAATGATGCCCATCTGTAACTGAAAGCCTGCCATAGAGAACCAGAAAATCCAATTATGCAAGACAAGAAAACAACATCTCTTCTTCCTATAAACCTGTCTAAAACGATAGCAAGAGGACAGCCAATAAGGGCAGCAGCAAGGTACGGGGCAGCATTGGTAACACCAAGCACATTAGGATCGGTGATATTAAACTGCTTGGTATATTGAACCTGAGCACCACCCACAGCTGATTCGTCCATACCAAAATTGACAGCAGCAAAAGAAGCTACAACTCCGACGAGGATCATCCTGAAAGGCTGAGAGATAATCGGATGCTTAGTCTCATTTTCAAGAGCCACTCTATCGTCCTCCGCATAATCCGTGGTGTTGATAATATCCTTATCGTTGGCAAGAAAAGCTCCCTGCTGTACCAAGTCAGAAACACCCTGCAAGTCTGGGTATCTCTCCAAAAGTAAGCCTACCTCCTCCGTGACCTTCTCCTTAGGCCGCAATGCCTTGAATAGAGCTGACTCTAAAGAGGACTGCTCTACATTCACATCAACTTCAGATACTTTCTCGCTCATATTGAAGATCTCAATGTGAAGTCAGTAATATTTAAAACTTTATAATCAAATTTTGATTTGAGAAGAAATAATAAATTTAGTGTACTAACTAGGACCAGACCATTCTCGGACCCTTCTCGGACCCTTCTTTTTTCAGCGCATTTCTTCACTTTATATCTATGAAGAAGAAGACCTGAATCATCAAGGAGAAATGAAGCATGGACTGACTAATGCTGAAACCCTTACGCCATTGCTGCTATAATTCGACAATGGGGGTTGTTTGGCCTTGATATGTGTAGACATTTTGGCGTGGATAAAAAAATCCGCTGAAGTACATCATGCCCAGGGTAATAGTAGATCTTGATATTACCTATCGATAAGATATGATCGACGGCTTCTCTATCAAAAAAAAGAAATTGGTTTTCAGGTACGGATTACAATCTCACATAAACGTCACGTGCATTGAACTCATAAATAGTATAATCGTATGATTAAGAATTAAGAATTAGAAGCTAGGAAGTTATCCATCAATTGAGATCAACAGATCAAGGAAGTTGCCGGACAATCAAAAAGAGTGAGTCAACTTGATAAAAATTGAGGAATGTGAAGACATAATTCCGTGATTAGATATTTCCGTCCGGCAACGGAAATATCTGGGCTCAACGGCATCCGGCAACGGAAATATCTGAACGCGCGCCGAAAGATAAGAATTGCTGCATTTAGCTCCGTTGTGATTACATGGAGGATTGATCTGTAGGCAGAGTTGTAGCTTCTCATGTTGAAAGCGTATATAATGTTGAACATGCCACAAATTGCGCAATTTATCGAGATAATTGCTAAATCTACCAATCTCGTGACTTCTCCCCCAGAATATCAGGTTCTGAATATAAGGGCACACAGTCCCCAGCTTCTTAAAAGCTATCTACAGCAATCTGAATCAAATTAACAATGACCATTGAAGACTTAGATGCAAAACATAAGCTGAGACCGTTTAATGAGGTTACTCCAACCAAAGATGAATCTATTCAGTTTGTGCACCTTAACGGTGTAGACTTGTCGAAATATAAAGAGGGCCCGGAAGGATTAGAAGCCAGGAAGGCTTTAGCGAAAACCTTGGAAGAAGCTGTTCGTACTTATGGGTTCTTTTATATCATCAATCATGGTATAAGCCATGAGACACTTGAAAGACTCAAATCTATAGGACAGGCTATTTTGGAGCAACCAGATGAGATTAAGAATACGTATCGATCAGGAGCTCGTATTGCAGATGAGGAAACTAAAGATAGCCTGGGTGCTGAGAGAGGAGATGGCTACAAGCCAAAGAAGTATTGGGCAATGCAGGAGGGAGTACGAGACAATATTGAACTGTTCAACTTCCGCGATCTACTTCATGAGGAGTACGTTGGCTCTGAAGAGAAAAAGCTTCCTGAGCCTGCTCGCGATTATCTTCCTGAAGTTGCTGCTTATTTCAGACACATACATCTTGATATTCTCCGCAAGCTTTGTACGCTTTGTGATATTATCTTGGAAATTCCCGAAGGCAGTCTTTGGCAAGAATTCAAACTGGTTCAAGGAGACCGAAACAACTCAGGAGGAGGATTTGGAAGATTCATGTTGTATCATGGCATGACAGAAGAAGAAGAAGCTAAGACCGATAATACGTGGCTCCGCGGTCATTCGGATGCGACAGCATTCACATTTATTGTGTCACAGCCAATGGCAACGTTACAGATTCGAGACTACTACACTGGAGAATGGAAGTACGTTCCTTACGTTCAGGATGCATTGTCTGTAAATATTGGTGATGCTTTTGAGTTCATGACAGGTGGCTATTTCAAGTCTACAATCCACCGAGTGGTAAAGCCACCGGCTGATCAGCTGGATAAGAAGCGTCTGGCTATTATTTACTTCTGCGATCCTTCGTTGAATACTATTATTGATCCGGAGGATTTGAAGTCGCCCAAGCTGGCAAGACTCGGATATGACAAACCTGAGGAGTGGCACAAGATCAAATACCTTAAGTGGAATGAAGAGAAGGGCAAGCTCTTTGGAGACTCAAAAGTGAATGACTCTAAGGGAGATAAGCCTAACAATGTTTGGTTGTATGGTAGGTTAGCAGAGAGATGGCATCAGGATGGTAAGACCTTGCCAAAGGCCCCAAACTCCACAGAGAAAATTATCAGAGAGGTCAAAGCCAATTAGCTAGTCTGTATGTAGATATATTTTAAAAACTTGAAGATTATTATCGGATATGATGCATGAGATCTAAGTTTGTATTTTTGCCTCTCGTTCCACCTGCTTCTCAAATACGAGTGGCTACGGCTCTGAGTAGTAAGGAAGATTGAAGATAATTGTTGCTATTAAGAATTGGGCTTTCTTATCGTTCTTTGATTCGGACTTCTGGTAATCTTAGGGGTAAAGTATGACGGAGAGGGGAACTGCCATTAGATTTAACACTAGGCTGTCTCTAGCCTTCATTGTATCCTACTCTTCGATTTTCGGCCATCGCCACGTCTATCATTCAGATCCGTAACTCCCTCTGAGAGGACGGATACTGCTCGAGAACCTCCTAAGCTTTAGTAGCTGCAAGGAAGTTTTCTGTGCAAAAATTCTGCTAACAACGAAAGCTAGTTAGTTATACACAAAGGTTAGGTTCTGGTAGTAGGAATTTCTTTAATATACCTGACTGGAACTGACCAATTCAGATAAAAGATCAAAAATTTGACTCTAACTGGTCATTATTGCATCCACCAGGTACCATTAGCCAGTTTTTAACACCAAAAAATGTCAAAAATTATGTCCCGTTTGAGCAATAAAGAAAATTGAGCCTTTTGATGCTTTTGAATAAGGATATTTGCTTAAATCTGAACTGTTGTCGCTCTTAACGTTATGTGGTAAGTTAAGGCAGAAGAAAAATATGTGAAGGCTATATTACTTTCATCCCAAAATTTCCTTCTAAAACTATAATACTCCCTGTACGTATTGAGATCATAACCTTAACGGCATGAATGAAAGAAGCACTCTAATTTAAAGGTACATGTATATATAGTAAACAATGCCAAATTGTTGAATGACTTAGATTAATATTCTATTATTCTCATAAAAATTTTCGCTCTGGAACAGTGAAACACTGAAACTCGCTTAATCATGCTGGCCTTGCAGTATTTCTGCTCGTTATTAGCCAGCTACTGCCTATTGTTTTTAAAATGACAAATCATTATCATTGCAAAAGCGAAGATTAATTAAGGTTTGAACTGTTCGTTCGAAAGTTAAGGGTCCTAGATAGCATTTCGGCTTTTTTTCTTCAAGCTCCTTCAAGCATTCTGAGATCCAAACCTCTCAACGTGGTGCAGTTTGATGAACTTCCTTATGAGATCTTGTGCATGATTCATGATTCTTGGTGATGACCTGGGCCACCTACCTGTGCTGTCTGAAGTCTACTGGTCTCTTAGACTAGAACTTCGCCAACAGTGGTTGAAACATAATATACCATTCTACAGAGTGTAGGGCTTGACTGATAGCGAAATTGACCGAAATTCAAGACCATGCTATGGGATATTATCGCATAGTTGATGCCTACTCACCCACGGGCCCTCGAAGGAATTTGCACTACAACCACTATGACGTTCGTGTGCTAGATGTATTCCATCTGTCGTCAACGCTTTTCTTGGCAATAGTTATAAGCTTCGAATTGCATAGTGGGTATTATACTACTATACTGATGATTCTAGGTTCATTCTAGATCCTATTTATGATGATTTCTCCTTTGAAGATTTTGAAACGGCTTGTAGAGGCCCGGAAGACATTCCACATTGAATTTCCAAGGGCACTGTCAGATTTGCGGAGCAGGCGGAGTAAGATGGATTTCGATGATGACCAACTTATAGCTACTCTGAGGTCTACCAGCTATGCTTCCCTTAGAAAGCCAAATCAGTCTCTGACAATTTCATCCCCTGTCGGAAGTACTTCTTCAGCTGATGGAAGTGATTGAAATTTTCAGATTTCTAGAAAGCTTAATGCATAATGTTAATGCCTGGTATATCAACAAGCTGACAACAACTAACCTAATTCCACTCAACAATTGGCGATTTCCAATCGATGCTCTTAATACTGGGTATGTTAATTATATATAACGTTAGTGATGCATAAATACAGTTAACTTTAACGTTAGTAACTTAAACTTTAATTTCTGGGGCGGGCATAATGCAAAATCCGGCTCACTTGCATAGTGCAAAAATGTTTATTTTCTTCTTTGTTACCCGTACCCTTAAATTACAAAAAGAAAGTTTTTGTTTTTCCTTAACTTTTTTGAACAAGTTTGCCCTTACCCACACACTTTGTTTCCGCTTAAAAAAAAACGTTTTCCTCTTTTCTGGCGCTAAGAGTAGTATTCCAGACATTTTTCACTCTATCATCCCGTACATCAGCGAGGAAAAAATCTTTCAAATGAATAATTAATTCCATTGAAGGAGAATAATTGGAGCTAAGAAAATGATTACAAGCACAGAAAGACAGAGGCCACAGAGGTATCTTTGATACAAGGACAACAGTCCAATAAGTGCTGAAGTTCGACTGACGAAAATTTGTAGTGCTAAAATGCTATTCTACATAGATTGATCGATTGGTCGATTGCTTAATTGATTTCTTACTTACTTTATCGACCTTATATCGAGCCGTCTGGATCTGTCTGGATCCGTTCAGTCACTTTTTTACTACAGGAAGTTTCATCTTATTCTATAATTTTCGGCCAGACCGCCGTATACTGAAAAGGGGTGGGGGATGACCAAAAGGTGGGGGTATGAATCAGTAACTTTTCTAGTAAAAAAATCTCTTTTTCTTTCAGCATTTCCTAGAAGTTTCCTACGTAGTAGTAGATTCAATATTAATGTTTAATAACAACTAATGAACTAGGGCATTGACTTGTCATTAACTGAAATCTCGGGACATCGTTTTGCTGGTCCGATAGTTGACCAACATTACTCTGCGCCCGATTTTAACAGCAGCATAGATAATAGCGCCGCGGTTAGATCCGCCGTTTCATCCGAAATCGTGTTCGATCCCGATTCGCCCCGCGGATAAATCAACGGATATGTATAAGCTAAATATCCGGATATCTATCCGTGCCGACCTCTAATCGTAAGTAAAATTTATGTGAGAAAAGTGCCAGTACGGTACAGTACACGGTGACTTAGAAAATTTAAATTACTACTAATCTATTGAACGTCCTCTATAGCTTCATTTTCGCTTTCAAGAGCTTGTCTTTCTTTTTCAAGAGCAGCAACTCGGCCCTCCCGCTCTAGTTTTTTATCACCCAAAGAAACACCAATCTGCCTAACAAGAAGCCATCCCGGAACTACTGCGATAGCCCACAGTCCAAAATTGATATACACCCCACCAACCTGAGCGATGATACTAATACTGTTCAATCCATAACTAACAGCCTGGAATGCGGATTCAGTTCCTCGCAATAAACCAGCGAGACGCACAACTTCCGCTTCAGTGCGGGCCAAAGATCCAACCACGAAGTAAAGATACATATAATTAAGCTGAAAGCCAGCAACCCAAAACAAGAGGAGGGCGAACGCCTTTCCGAATCCGCCATCAGTCCAGTCATATGTGGGCTGGGTCTTGTGGAAGTCGGTGACCAGAATTGTAGCCCAAATCCACCAAGCACCCTGTAATGTCAAAACTGTAATAAAGGCACCCCGAGCTCTTGTAACAAGACTAATCTTCGTTCTGTCTAGAAAAGCGCCGAGTATATTGCCTGAAATAGCTGCAATAATACCCGAGAGGAAGGAACCCAGAGCTCTAGAGCGAACACTGAACCATAAGGATAGATACGTAAACATCACAGCTTCGGTATAGACAGCCTGGGCAATGAGTGGAACAATGAGGAGAAAGTCTTTGCGGAAGAATAGTTTCGTCATGGTCTTGATCTCAACCCAGCTGCTATTAGGGATATCCAGATTGACCGGAACTCCATCTTTACGTTGAACTTGTGAAGGCTTGTTAAGAAGGAGGCCAGCAAAGGGAGCCAGACCCTGAAGAATAATAAAAACAATGTAAACCTTATCAGAGACCTTTCCAGCTTGGCTGTCGTTGGCGTTGATGCCGAGGTTAATAGCACCTCCGAGAATCTGCCCACCTACACGGAAAGTGAGCCAAAATCCTAGAAAACGACCCTGGTTATAAGGCTCGGGATATGAAAGCGCGATAGCTGCCTCGGCCATCCAGAATATGCCAGCAGATAATCCACATAGAGCGGCACCGAGGAGTACAAACCATTGAGTCCCATAAGCACTATTTGTATAGAGACCGCCTGCATAGGGTGCGTACCCAAGAGTCCCAACGATTAGGGCACCTTTAATACCAATACGACGAACAATAGCACTGGAGAAAAAACAAGCGATAAGCCACATGAGACCGAAGGTCAAAGCATTAGAACCATTAACCAGGTATGGCTTCTCTTCACCGCCGGCTCCTAGGGAGTTCATAGCACCCCATATACCCGGTGCAAGGAAGTTGCAGATACCGAGGATAACTGCATTATAGATGGTTGAACGGTACCACTTCGCTATGAGACAGTTAGTAAGCAGAAAACAGATAGAGATTTGTATAAATGTGCATACGTTTTATATTTTTGTGAATTGGAGGGTCATCAATCTCGACGACTTGGAAGCCAATCTCCTCCGATTTAATAGGTGGTGTTTCTGGATCGATATCTGACATTGATTAAGGTCCTGCAAAGCTGAATGTCTCGAGTCGGCAGAGTATGGTCTGTTATCAGTTACTCACATGTCAGATCAGCCAGAAGTTAGAATATATTTATACTTGCGAAGTGCTGAGCATCGCAGTTTCCCTACATGGCGTGCTTGGCCGCAGATACAGCAATTCGACGGAATTATAGTTTTTGGACGGAAATATGGCGGTCTGGGAGAGGATACATTTGCTCGCACGCGATATTTGAAGGATATTTGATATTGTAAAATAAAAGCTCTCACATATTCGGAAAGGAACGATCTGAAGAAGACCGCATGTTGATCCCTCGCTGATCGGCGCTTAATACCTCTATATCTTTGATTGTCGCTGATTATCCCAGTTGGACTTGATTATCATTGGCTCAGTTTTGGCTCTACCATCGTATATTGGTAGAAAATAATGTTGTAAATAGAGCAATCAACGAAAACATCAAAAAAAACCATCAATTTATCTAAGTAAATACCCGATTAGGAAAACAGTTTAGGCCATCAAGTTTGACTCAGTAGATCATTACCTGAATAGGAAATTCTCCGGATACTACTGTTTGCCGTTTCAATTCCTTGGTTACATCTGATAAAAATGAGACATTTATCGGAAGCAGATCTGACAAGATAATTGCTGAATTCAGATTAAGTTAAGTTAGTCTCACAAACATACCTCCGTGCATATGCAGGAGATGAAACAGTGAAACTCTTTTGTTGCGATCTCACTGCACGCCTAATACAATAGCCGATCAAGTTGCAGGATATATTTAAAAACCGATAGATGCTCAGTGTAGAACGTGCTCGGCCATCAGTATTATGTTTTGTTGCAAGCTGTTGTTTAATTGAAACTAACCGATAAGTTGCTCCTTTATTAACTAGATAGCTTAGAGTATGTTCACCTTGCACCCTTAACCTAGGTTAACGGTATTTTAGGGCCTTCGGTGTAGAGTGTGCTAGACAAACATGAGTTCTATAGTAGGGCCCTGGCCTTAAACGATTGGTTAGATATAGGATGTGTGTGATAATTTAATAATTATTTTATATATTTTATACTTAACAATAATACAACTATGATCAACAATAACTAACAAGAATTCAATATCAAAAGATATATATTTAGAAAGAGAATCAGAATAAAGAAAAAAGGAACAAAACTCCTTCTTTTATATTCTTTCCCTTTATTTGTCACTCGATTACAAGACCCCAGAAACTTCAGAATTTTTTTTTTTTTTTTTTTCTTCACTGTATATATTATTCCATATATATGATCGGAATCTGGATCATTAATATGCGGCTTATGTGGCTTTAGAATATTCTGTTGATGCTTGAGACTTTTTTTTTCCAACACCGCTGCATACCGTATTTGGATTGTACAGAACTGTACTGTACAGTACTGTACATGCCTTCCGAATCTTTTTCCCAAATATCGTGAAGAGTACGCATCCGCACGCGTGGGAAATTAAAATTACGTTGATGAGGGTCAGTTCGCCGTTCGGGGGATTATCACCTCAAAAACAGAAACGATTACCCAACCACTACCTTCCTCGAAACCGATCTTGGGCTTAGCAAGAGCTAAGTGTAATATGTTTAGGAATTGTCTCGTAACGTTTATATAGCCGCCAAAATTAGTTTCTTCTATTAGCATATAACGAATCTCGAATAATTCACAAAATGATCACTTTTGAAGATTTTTTAAAACTTTTATTTTCATAAAAATCCTACTTACCAAGTTACCAATCTACTAATTATTTAAATTATTTATCAAATCATTTTCAATTGATTTTAACATTTTGTTGAACCTGGTAGAACCCCTGATATTAATGTAGGGTTTAGGTGTATTAACTTATTTGTATGATGTTCGAGCGACATCTATAATCGGTCCCTAATGAACTACGAACAAAATGTAATGTAATTTTTTCCTACCATTGCTTCAATATAAATCCCCAATAATTGTTTAATTCAGGGAATATCTTCATATTAATATCTGACCATAACAATGCCATTCTTTATTCGTTATGTTCTGTTCTTTAAAACACTCTTCTACTGAACTATTATATTTAACACTGGTTCTCTTCTCATCGTATTAACTGGATTGTCACTGGTAATTTGATTCTGTAAACATGACAGTTTTCTTTTATTTTTTTCTTCTTTAAGTCATCTGAAGCCACACCCTGTTGAGCTATAGCTATCTTTTTTTCCGCAATATTCATATTAATACGGAGAAGTTAAAACCTAGGCCGAAGCCCATCATCATGCATTATACAATCAACAAAAACTTGTTTAACGTCCCTTTTATTGACGTTAACTTATTCATCCCACTCTGCCGAGAGGTAATCCCTTTGCCTTCGGGGCCTCCAGCTCTCATCACGCTCAGAATTTTCTCAATCGCTGTTTCTCGAGCTAAGTAAGAGCTAGGGGTGCTCCTCTTTGCCCCAGCAGTTGGAGGCAGTGCGAGAAAAGAGGCCCTGTTCCACGTTCTGTCCCCCAGCTGCCGGTCTGTAACTCCCACAGACTCTATTCAGACAGGCTTACGATCTGTTTTTCTATCGCAAAGTTTTGGAGCCTTTCCCGTTCTGCCAATGGAACTTAGAAGGAAAGAATGGACCATGACCCTCCCTCCAGTCTCTGTAGTCTTCGAGAGTATTGAGAGAAGGGAGGAGTATGTGGGCAGAACCACAGTCGATGGGCTCAAGATTTAGGATCAGTCTCGGACCGAGTGTGTGTTCAAGAAATCAAAGGGTAAAGCCCATTTTAGGGCGGGTTATAATTTAACTCTAGCTATAAAAGAAAACGTTAGCAGGATAGGAGATGGATAGAAGAATTTCTCGAATAGTTTAAGTGCTAATGTCAAGCAAACAGTAGTACGCACGAACGTACACGTGTACGACGTCGAATATTTTTTTTTCGGCTGATGTTGAGTCACTCTCAGAGTCAGGGTTTGTCCTTGGCTAAACAGAGTCCAACAGAGGTAAACTATGGGTTAACCTAAGTGAACGACGTTATATCGAGATATATATCGATCGATATTGCACGGCAGATTGATGGACATTGGACACTGGTCCACTGGACAGGCAGAAGTTCAGCACTTGACTCATAAGTCAACGGTAGTGGTTAAATGGTGGCACAGGCAAAATCAATAGCAGAGTATTTTTCAGGTCGATCTATTCCTTTCGCTTTGGATAACTTACTCCTAATGTTAATTTAATTGGAATGGTCTGCAATGTACGTAGTCGTCGTGGCAGTGCAGTAACCCATTTTATGATTAATCAAAAGATGTCAAATATCATTTCTATTAGCTGGGCCAGCTGGGTCTTAACCACGTTTGCCAAGACTGTTATTCGCTTCGAATCCCCGCCCGCTCCTCCATTGTCATGCAGTCGGAGTTACAGAACCTAAAGTTTGTAAACTGCAATTCAGCTTGTCAGAGGTTCCTCAAATCTGCAGGTGAGCAAGCGTCTACTGTTTGGATGGAAAAATAGAGTTAGTTAACTATAAGTTAGTTAGCTAACTCTAGACGGCCTAACCGCCCTTGGTTCAGTAGTATCGGTAGCCCCTTAGTAACTTCTGCTTTTGAACAAGGACCTACCGGAAACGACTATTCCATTAGCAAAATATCAGATACGTTCAATACTAGCTAGACTACAAATGAGTTATAGAAAACTGGGGGTCACAGACGCCTAAGCAACTGTTGAAATCAAACTCAAATTCCTCAAAGTTTACAGCTCCATTATACACTAATAGGCCATTCTTATCAAGTGTGAATTCCTCCGAAGTCGCAGTCTCATCAGTAGAAAATGTGTCCTGTGAGGTAGTAGAATCAGTATGATCACTTTCGGCATCTGTACTACTTCCAAGTATAGGAACATACGAGGGAGACACTTTTGAATTCTTTCCCAAAAGTTTTGAAAGCACAGCATGAGCCTTAGCAGAAGCACATAATGTGTGGGCTCGAATATCATAATAAAGACTCCACGAACTCTCCAGAAGTTCTTTCTGCCATTGCACGTTCTCCTCAACCTTGCCAATAAATAATGCCATCGCTATTGCTGCATGGAAACCCTTGTTATGAACGAATGTCCAATGTAACGGAACAAATAGAGACATTGATGGGTCATTTGCAACATTCAACTGATTTTCCATCAAGGCTTTTGCGGATTCAAGACACTTCTTCTGCTCTTCGTGACCTCCCTTACTCAGCCAGGGCCTGTAATAAAGAAACCGGCAGTAATGAAATAATGAATCCAGTATATACTTTTGAAAAAGAATTGTACCAGGGTGTCCAAGGTTCTGCTTTAAAGCCTCATCATTGTTCAACTTCAACAGATCAGGGATTTTTTCCCACACACTTTCAATCTTTTCAGGAAGATTTACAATTGCACTTTTGTTTCTTTCATGATAAACTAGATCGGAAATCTCAGATTGAAGTAAGCTCAATCTGAACTTGGCATGTTCAAAATGCTCTATAAATAACTCAGGTATAAAACCTTCTTCCACAATATGGCATCTCTTTTGAGGGAACGGATTGAAATAGAGACCTAAATCAGATGAAACTGCCTGACCCATACTATACAGAACCATAAATAAAAGCTGTTGATGTCCAGACGTCCGAGAAGTTTCACGTCCTAGACCCATGGACTGCGCCATATTTGATATCATACCATAGATATTCCAAGCCAACCAGTTACGAGTGCTACCATCATAGCAGATAAAAGCAAAAAGTAGCAAGAGAGTTAATGCCCCAGAATCATCATTTGTACTTAATAGACTCACAGAAGACATGCAATATTCAGCACAAGTAATAAAGTATTCTGAAGGCTCGGCAATGTATTTTGCCGCTGCTTGATAGACAATATGCCCATTCCTATTCAACGTCTGTCTACACAGCTGTGACCGAATACTGACAAGAAGCTTATGACTTCTTGGAAGCAGTCGCACTGCAAATGCCATAATAAGCCACAGAGTTCCAAAAAGAATGGAATCATTAGCACTAACTGCATACATACTACTAGACCGATCATTAAGAAGGGCAATAAGTCTATCCCAGTCGATTATATGATTAAAAGGATCTATCAGGAGTCTGTAAACCCTCACAAGGTCAATCATTATACTTTGGTCGATTGCCAGTATGGGGTTAAATTCATCCGAGAGACTTCCGTTGCTGCTGCCATGAAAACTACCGATAATTACCCGACCTCCTAACTGACTGTTATGACCACTAATTCTAGTCGATGGCCGGGCACAATCAAGAGCATTCTCTTCTCGCAAACTGTCAAAATGCCTCAGCGTTTCTTCAATATCGCAGTCGATATCCCCAATGCTAGAATATGAGCATGTGGGACCATAGAAATAATTTCTACCATTTTCGGCACGGTCGTACTGATAATCGGGGGATTTTGAATGAGAACGGGAGGTCCTGATTCTAGATTCTTCAATATCAGACTCTATTAAATTGGTGTCATTGGTCAATAAGGACCCCTTAGTTACCGTCTTGACATTTGCTTCGCTTGGGAGGTACACACACGACACCAATCGCTTTCTACATCCTTTACACGGATTTCCACGGTCACACTAATATTTTAGGTTAGTAACAATCTTCTCCTCCAGTTGAATTATTTTCCATTTCTTACCTTTATTTTCAGTTTCTGGCAGTGAAGACATGAGTATCTAATTCTAGTTTTTCGGTTCATTTCTGACAGTCAACGGTCAACGGCAGAAATCCTGATTTTCCGGTACATTATATTTCGAATTCACAAACGTTACAATATTGCGCACAAATTAAATATCGACACTCTTGACAGACATATCATGATCGTCAAGCTGTTGTGTTCTTGGGTAGAAGAGGATTTATAAGCATATATATGTATGTTATAAAGATTAAAAAAACATCACGTCATAATGCGTGAGAATTCGAATCATATTCACATCAACAGTGATTCGACACTTATTGTCTAGTATTCTCAGACTATTATTATTACGCGAGGCTGTTGACGTGAATGAAAACAAGCTCCTGGGTGTTTCCAATTTGATTCCAGAAGCATCGAGACATGCCAATGGCTCAACGGGCTGAGAAGTTCAAATCCCTCGGGATCCAACTTAGCTTAAGGCATCGCAAATCTTGATTCATAAACCGATGACAGAGCCGAGCTAAGCCAAAGGATATATCATCATTCCCTTAAGATTCTCTTTTAGGAGCTAACTGGCACTAGGTAGCTAGCTATAGGGTGATATAGGGAGAATTCAATGATCAGGATTATGAGGAAGCTAGATCTTTGTGGTGTAATTTCCGCACTTATTTTTCCGCGAATTCTCCATAACGTACGTACGTACCCTTGCACTCTAGTCACCTGATCGGTCTTCAAGCTGCATGCATCTTTTTTTTTTTTTTTTTTGTTTTTCTTCACTGTATATTATTCCATATATAGGATTACGTAAACAAAAATAATTAATCTTTATATGTCCCATGCAGGCCGGCCGGAAGGGCTTAAGTTAACTTAACTTAACGTAACCTTAACCAGTTGACCTAACTTTAACGTTAGTTACAGATCCCCAACTCTAGATCTGCGCAACCGGTGGCTGGTCTTAATAATAATCAACGTAGTTGAGAATCGAGAGTGACACCCAACAGAGACGCACGGTGACGTCTTCGTCTTTGGCCGTTCCATCAGGGAGAAGCAACTTCAGACCCTGAGGTCTGGTGGCTGGTCTTCTTTAAATATTTATTCTTGTATCAGCATACACTATTAAAAGATGTTTTACAATGATATCAATGAGGGAAAGCTCCAAAAACACACATACGTTCGTGTTTGTGTCCATTTCGAGTGCTTTTTACCGTCCTTCGGGAGTCCAACCGTCAGCACACCTCATGCATATGCCGAGGCCGTCACGCAGCTTTTGACTTCCTACCGTCTAGGCCAGGGCCGTCCGGTCGGTCCGCTGGTTGGTCCTGCGGACTCCTACCCCGGTATGGCTAAAGCCTAAACAATTTGGCCAGATGCTTGTCACAAGATCAAAAGATTGGGCATTATTTGCAGATTCCACCAAAGGCAGTTTTCTTTTCCCGGATTTTTGGCGAGTTGATTGGTTTTCCGGTTAGGTATGGTGCTCACTGCTCTGAGGTGGGTATTATAGAAACGTAATGAATGCATACACATTTTGATAATTTTACTAGGTTTTAAAAGCTGACAATAACTCTGAACGGATTTCTCAGCTCAATACTTCAGAGCTGTTTATCCATATCTTCCGCCGATTAAAATGAGCGACAAATTATTTCCTAGTTCGGGATGATCTGGGGTATTAGCACGTTAGGTGCCTAATCACGTCAGAGTACGGGCGCCTTTATGACGTCTACATCTCTATACAACACCAGCTAATAGCTAACGTTATATAATCCCATAACTGCATTACTGCATTGGCGAAACTTTCGCTTAATGCGAACACTCCGTCTTCGCTTTTAGAATGGTTTTCACAAAATCAGTAGCAATCATTGGTGGCGGACCTAGCGGACTGGCGGCTGCCAAAGCTCTCTCAGAAGAACAGACATTTGATTCAATTGTAATTTTTGAGCAGCAGTCCCAGCTTGGCGGTGTTTGGAACTACTCTGATCAAAAGACAGGCGGTGCTACTATACCTTCTGTCAGTCCTGAAAAGTACAAAGAAGAGTGTCCAAAGTATGTTTCTCCAATGTATGATAATCTTGAAACCAATGTGATTAAGGATCTCATGGCATACAAGGACTATCCGTTTGCTTCTTCCATTGATATACTACCATCACGAGACGATATCTTACAGTACGTACTCCAATATGCCAAGAGCTTAAAGCATTCGATATTTGTTCATAATAACGCCGCAGTTGTTGATCTTCGAAGGCTTGGATCAGAGTGGAAATTGAGCTATAAGAATTTGGTTTCACAGGAGATTTTTGAACAATCTTTTCAGTTCGTCGTAATAGCAAATGGCCATTATAACTTGCCTTACGTTCCAGATATACCTGGGCTAAAGGAATGGGCAGAGGTCGATGGTGAATCTATTTCGCATTCCAAATATTTCGTCAATAACAAGAAATTCAAGGGCAAAAAAGTGCTCGTGATAGGCAATGCAGTCAGTGGGGTTGATATATCTTTTCAGCTGCTGGAGGTTACCTGGCCAGTTTATAGATCTAAAAAGCATGAGCCCGTTTTGAAACCACCGGAAGTTGAAGATATAATTGAACTTTCGGAGATTAAGGAATATAGCGTATCTTCCCGAACGGCAACAACAGTGGACGGTACTGTACTATCAGATATAGATCACATTCTATTCTGTACAGGCTATCTTTATAGCTTACCCTTTCTGAAGATGTACATGGATGGCGAAGATGCCCTTATTACGGATGGTAAAATAACAAGACGGCTGTACCAGCAAATGTTCTATATTCCTGACCCCACTCTTTCTTTTGTAGGTGTTATGAAGAACATAATACCTTTCCCAATGGCGGAGAGTCAGAGTGCTGTCATAGCTAGGGTTTATTCAGGACGGCTCTCTCTTCCATCTGAAGCTCAAATGAGAAAAGATGAAGGTGAAGAAATCATCAAACGGGGTGGTGAGTCCAAGTTCAACACCTACATAACGCCAGCAGATATTGAATATGCCAGAGAGTTAGATTCCTGGGTTGATAAAGCTATACCGAAAGGCTTTGGATTAAGAGCAGAAGTATGGACTGACGAGAGGCAGCAAGTGCGCGCAAATGCTTTAGATATTAAACTAAAGAGGCATGCCGAATACTTTGAGAGAATCAAGAGAAATAGAGAGGCTCACGAAAAATAGCAATCATCCCTGGTCCCAAACCTTTACAGCATGAAGAATATAACATCTATAGGTTTTTTTTCTTCCGTTCAATTCCAATTGCCTTCTAAAGATGGTGAAATTCCTCATAGAAACTTTCAGATATCGCCATATTTTTAGATTCCTCGGTACCTACTATTACCTATTCCCAGCCAGTACCCAGCCTCAATTGGTATCAACTAGAACTTCTTTAGAAGGTGCTTGAAAACTGTTGGAATTTTTACTAATAATTTGGTTTGTGGACAATGTGGACCGACTCTTATATAGTCATTAAGTTGAGTCCATAACTTAAACAGTTTTATTTGAAACAAACCTTAGCCTTAGCCCTAAATACAATGCTCTACATAGATCATCAAATATATTCACAAAGCTCGTTGAGTCCCGTGTACACGGTACTGGCGCAATGCCGACTTAATAAATTAGTCTGGAGACTGCAGATCGATGGAACCGGTACTCTCTGCTCAGAGCTCAGCTCAGCTGTATGAGCCGAAAATAGAAGAATATACGGGGGGAGATCAGGCATTAGCTGTGTGGCTAACCCTCACCCTGACCAACTCTCTACTGTCTCCACTCGAGACCTGTGAGTAATCAATCGATTCTCCTTCCTCTAATTTGTATTTCATCTAGAGCTTGCATTGTACATCATTTTAACATTTCATCTTTTAGCTTATCACTAATATCATATTTCAATTGTTTCTTGAACTACTTGAGTTTTGTCTATAAATATCTACGTATCTTTGTTCATTTTTGTTTTCATTCCTCATAGAATTTGATATCTGTAAAATCAATAATAAACTATTCAAATTATTCGATTTGTCCGATTTCTTCTGGAATATATAAATCGACCTACTACCCTCGACTATTATTAAGAATTGCTCTAGGGGGGAGAAAGGCCCGCAATATTTGATATTTGATATTTGATATGTGATATGTAATATATTAATAATGATTAACAACATCTAAGGGTTAGGAACCTACGGCACTCCGACGGCGTCCGAGCGCCTACGTATAACTGTTAAGGTTAAGGTTACCGGTGATCTATGCATATGCATGCACAGCATGAGAATGTTAAATCCAACTCGGAGGTTAGGGTCATTTAGACATAATATTTCTGAGGTCGATATTTCTACTGGCATACCTTTAAAAATATATACCATTAATTATAATACTTTACTAAAAACTTATAACTTATTCTCCAAAGCAACATCTAATATTGTTTTGGGCTGGCGATTTCCTCTCAGCCATAAACGAAGCGTCTCCAATTGGAACTTAGCATGACCAATCACTCCAACTCCGAAAACTAAATCAAGCTCCTCAAGGGTAAAGTTTTTAGTTTCAGGAACAAAGAAAAATATCAGCACTGTCAGCAATGCTGTCCAACCCGCATAAAACAAAAACACTCCGATGTTTCTGATTGAATCAATCAAATTCGGCAGCGTGAATCCTAAAATCCAACTGAAAAACCAAGTCGTGGCTGTAGCAAATGCCATGCCCTCAGTACGAAGATACAACGGAAAAACTTCAGCGCTGTAAGTAAAGGGAACGGGGCCCGCTGCGATGCCATAAAAGTAGACGTAGACATAAATTCCGGTAAGAATCAAACCAGTACTCGTCTTACTGCCTTCAGGGGCTTCGAACGAAAATCCGATCCAGATTAGGAAGGCCACCATGACTGGGAAAGTAGTCAACAGTAAAGCCCTTCGCCCTACAGTGTCAATCAAGGGAATAGCAGTTAACGCTCCACATACAGCTAGGGCCCCAAATCCACATGAACCAGCCAATGCTGAATGATCATTGAAGCCTGCTGCAACTAAGATTTTGGATATGTAGAAAGTCAGAACATTGACACCACAGAACTGTTGTCCGAACATTAGAACCCACGCAGCAACAGCAGCAGACCGGTTTCGTCTCACAGTGAATAATTCCACATACTTCTTATAGAAAGGAGGGTTTGCAGTTCCAAAGTTCTTCTTTCGCTCTTCGTCCTCAACTTCAAGAGATTTCAATGTGTAATAAAAATCTCGGGAAGCCACCAGATCATTTCTCCTCAGTCTCTTAAAAGCCTTCAGAGCATCCTTGTGCCTACCACTTTTCAGAAGCCATCTCGGAGACTCAGGCAAAAGGAAAATAATGAGCATTACAAAGATGGGTGGAACGAACACTGAACCTAACATGTATCGCCATGCATTCTCACCAACATTTAGAAAAGCAATTCCCATTACAAACCCCATCATTACTCCAAAAGCAGTAAGCGTCTGCCAAAGCATAACCAAGCCCCCTCTAATATTAGCGGGAACACTCTCAGCAGTATAGACTGGGACTGTAGCGCTCTTCATCCCGATTGAAATACCCATTACCAATCTTCCAACCAACAGCACCTGCCAAGATGGAGAAAAAGCTTGCCATAAACCGGAAGCTGCCGCTAACAAGCTTCCAATAAAGATAGTAGGACGACGACCAAAATACGCATTTAAAGGAATTGCAGCCCAACATCCGACAATAGCTGCAGCAAGATAAGGAATTGAATTGATGATACCTTGGATGTTGGCATCATATGAAGAAGTACCATCGATATTAAATTTGGTCACGAAGAACAAGCTAGCACCGCCAACAGCAGACTCATCCATTCCCTGAACAGCTGCTGAAACAGCACTTGAAGCTGCCAGGAAATACAAAGTGTAAGGCTGTTTCCAGCGGTGTGTCTTTTCTTCAGCAATAGAGTCTAGTTCAGCTTGAGAATAGGTATATTCTGTTTTTTCAAGGATTGTCTCATTATGCTCCGGGAAATTAGCTAAGATTGCACCTCGAATCAATGTTTCCCCATCTGCCTCGAGTCCATGATCAGACACAATATTCTTAGCTATAGAGATAACTTCATCAAGAGAATCCACACCAAACAGAGCATGTTTGACTGAGGAACCGTCCTGCTGTTCAACGTCAAGAATGGGTTCTTCCTTTTTTTCCGTCATTTTTTTAACGCTGATTTACACAGCTTTACGAGAGTTAGAACCGCACCATACCTGGTATATATAATCTTATATATCGAAAATAAAAAAAGACCATGTCAACCCCTGGACTTATTTCCGTTGGCATCGGAAATATTCGTCAGCCATATCTGAATCTTGGATATAACGGATTGTTTTTCAAATTTTTTTTCCCCGAACCCTTATCGTTATTGCGCAATTCTTGATCATTATGATAACAAGCATCGTCAATCAGCAAAATTCGTCTATCTGCTACAGCATCTAAACACCCCTAGAATTGAAGTCAATATGCCGATCTCTCGCTGATCGGCGCAATATGTACCATCTCCAATAACGGTTAATCGTGATTTAATGTCCCTAATTCCTTGCTTTTCGCTGATAGTCCCAGTTGTTACGTTTGGCTGTACAATTGTGTGTTAGTAGAAAATAATGTTGTAAATGGAACAATCAACGAAAAAAATCAAAAAATCGTCAATTTACTAAGTAAATCCCAATTAGGAAAACAGTTTAGGACGGTAAGATAGCAGTAGATCATTACCTAAGTTGGAAGATATTCCTAAGATTTACGGAGATATCGGCATCATCACTACCTCTGCATGCATTACCGTCCCTAGGAAATGACGTGAGAAAAAGAAAGAGGAAAAAGGGAAAACGGAACACATTCATGCACCAGTCCAGAATTGGAATTTTTTAGATTCTCCTACGAAGAGGCCTAGTAATTAGTTCCGTGATAATTAATTCCGTCTCACAGGATATCTCCGTTCTGGCCACTAGAATGATAACATTCATGTCAACGGATGTTGCGAAAAAATTATGCCTGGACTAAAAAAACTGGAACTAAAAAAACGTTAGTAGTTTTTCACAATACTACAAGTCATACCACTTCTAGAAATATGCAACGAAGAAAAAATTAAGAGATCTGCGGAGAGAGAAGACAAGAGAAAATGACTTGCCAAGTCTTCTAGTCCGAAAAGATCGTGTTCCTCGCAGTCATGATCTTCAGCTGCAAGAAAAATACAAGAGTCTTATGTAGTATCATCATACCTGTTTGTAAGAAACTTAAAAAAGGGTGAACCCGAAGCTATACTGTCTGCATATTTAATTTTCTCCTCCATCAGATGGCGGCGAGTCTGAGTGGGAGTAAAAATTACTAGACCCAATATCTAAGCACTGAGCAATAGTCCATAATAATAATGTTGAAATACAGTCTAGTTGAGCTCAATATAAGAATAATATAATTAACTATAGAAAACTGAGATAGAGATAGATACTGGACAGCTTATTGGTTGTCAATTGTTCTTTAATAATGATGATGAATCGGATGGATAATGTCAAACCCAACATACGATGGATAATATGAGTGGGAAATCAAGGTGTGTTTACTTGTTTACTTAGTTGTTTACTTAGTGTTTCCTTACTGATCTCGAGAACTTCCTATCCTTTATATGTTGGAGCGGCCCTGTTCACATGCTAAATCAATATCCGTCGATCACTCCTCGTGATTTTCGTATTCCTAGCTAGTGTTTATAGCCGAGGCTATTCTCAACAGCTTATCCAATCGGCAGCAACCATTTTGATAGGTAAATTTAAAAGCTGTAACTTTAATTTGTTTTTCCTTATCCAGATAGATCTAGATCTCTTATCGATATCGACAGTCACGGGAACTGCAATCTGGCGCTAATTGTAGTAGGATATTTTTTTTTGTTTTCCACGATAATACAACCATTTACTCTACACAGTACGTATCCCTTACGAGCATTCAAAATGAGCTATAGATCTGAGATCCACATCTGCCCAGAGTCCAATCACATTTGTATCGGCAACCTGCGAACAGACAAACCCAGCAATCCCCTTCTCTCTGTCACACCACCACCACAAATTAGGCAGCCCTGCCCAGAATCAAGTTCCTTCACGACCTGTTCCACCACCTGACAGCATGAACGTCAAACCCCACCCTTGAGGCTTGCCGGGATTGGGGTAAAGTTCAGAAATGGGATTCGTCAATTCAGGTTGGCATCAGGGATGCCCTTACGGCCGAAATTGGGGAATTCAGGGATCTGATTACGGAATATCTCGTCAAGAGTGCTCTTCTTTAGAACCTGAACACCGCTTTTGGGTGATGTTCTTCCATTAGGTAGAACTGCAAGGATTTCTTTTCGGTTATAGTAAGCCTGTAGTCAGTTTAAGCCCCAAATATTTACGGCAATATTCCTGAGGTTTCCCAAAGACACCAGCTCCACCGCTGTTGAAGCTACCTCTTCTAGGGTGTTAACAATCAATGGATGTCTCAAGGCATGGTCATTGTGAGTATATGTCCCATCTGGGTTCTTGAAATTCATATTAACAAGGTTTTTCTTTATTGATTCAGTCGGGCAAATGAAATGTTGTGCAATCCCAATGGCTGCAGAATGTTCTTCTGAATGTAATCATTAAGAGAAAGGTTTGTAGCTCTTTCAATAACAACACTAGCCCAATCGATATTGACCTAACTAGTCAGCACATATGTCTAACTTAAAACAAATATTTACTTACCCCATATTCCCAAGTTTCACCAGGCGTTCCCCTATGGCTGTTTCATATCAAAGATATGACCGGAGAACTCATCGAATCCAATTGGCTTGCTACAGTCTCGAAGCTTGCTATTAAAGAATGCATAACCGAATCCAGCTGATCATTTCTGTTGGCTAAGTTAAGGAGCTCTAATATATATGTCGTCAACTTACATGTATGATTGAACAACATTCGAAAAGTTATGCGTCGTTTCTTCTCCACCAACGTGCCATCATCTTGGCGTACCTTAACATCTTTAAGTTCCGGGCAAAGCTTTTCGACCTGGTCAGCGTCGTCCAACTTGAGCACTCCTCTTTCTTCGAGTTGCATGGCAGCAACACCAGTAATCATCTTGGTACAAGAAGCCACCCAGAAAATGGAATCCAAAGTTATGAGTTCAGTAGACCGGTATCCTCTTCTTCCAGAGGCATGTTCAAACCGCTCATCACCATCCTTGTCCACTACTACAACTACCACCCCAGGGATTCCAAGATTGTCATCTTTGGTTGCGGTATCCACCGACTTTGTCAAATTGCTAACAGTACTTGCGGAAAGTTTATCAATGATTCACCAATCTTAACTGAGGCATAGTTCAAATCCTGGGGAAAGACCTAGCAGGCATAATGCGATGCTTTAATACTCAAGCCACCTCGGATGGTGGATGATATCATGTCCACATAGTACTTCCAGGAAGAGGGGTTGACCCCGCTCTATCGTTCTTCACATTGAATGTTGTATGATATATATATACACATTGCCGATTTTGACTTCTTTACAAAAAAGTACCAAAATGTTGGAGTCTTAGTGTGGTAGGCGTCTGAAGACCAATACATAAGTTCATTTTACAAGCATATTAGGAGGCTGTTTATAGGATCAAGAAGGTTTTTTCATATAACATGACGATTTTGACTTCTTAAATTTACCTGGTACCGTCCTAACCCCACGTGAATATGGGGGGTTTTAATGGGCCTGTCAAAAAGATGAAAACATGAGATATTATTCAGAATATAAATTTCAAATGATTCGTTGAGAGATATTTAATCGTTATTCAAAAAAACTCAAAAAAAAAGACTGAGATTTGACTCTTTTTTCCTCGGACTAGTACGAACAATAACATGTATTTTTTGACAATGGCGGTTGCCGCTACGAGGTTTTAATGGTGTTTTAAAAATTATTCATTGCTAATAGGAGTAACATTCGAATTATTGGTTCTTGTCCAAGTACTTTTAGTAGTTGCCTCTTCCATTCTTTGTTATAGGCTTTTGTTTCTATTTTTGATTGGCCAAAAACTGTTCCGCTTTCACTTATAAACAATAGATGATTTGATTATATTGTCATATCTGTCTAATAACCTACTGAACAATCACTTTTCACTAGAAGAATAGAAGAATAGAAGAAAATCCAAAATAAAAATTTCGGTTAAGGCTCAGCGATTTTGAAAATGACGCTTCTATTTCGAAGACAATTTCTTTCAGAAGCTCGTGAAGAATATCGAAGGGGGATCCTGAGAGAGTAGTATAACCCTTACACAATATACATCACGTGCTATCCATGCTCTCGCTTACAGCGTTCCTCTAGGGTTTGAGAGGCAGACACAGCGTTTTTTCTAGCGGTCCTCAGGTGTTCTTCGAGATTTGCCTTTAGACAAACAAAGCACCACTATTTGAAATCATGGCACTGGCACGTGGAAAGAAAATGGTAGTTCTAAACAATAGGATGCCTTTAGGTTAACTTTGCGTAAGTCAGTTTTTGGGAATCTCTACGGAGTGTATATGATTGGAGCCACCACATTCTACATGCTTGTCCTTAGCGGCGAAATATGATTCTCCCTTTCTAAACTAAGCGAATGTATATTTATTTAGACTTTTCATTTTCGAGTTCAGTTGTTTGATGACGGGTTAGGGCGATATGTGTTAATGGATATCGACTACGTTAACGTTACTACGTTAAGTTAATATGCAGTTGAAGTTTCAGTAGCTAGGAGTCCGCTGGCTAGTCTAGATAAGTGGCCTCGGGCTTAGGCCATCGCCGGTAGCAGGCTAGCACCCCAATTATTAATCAAGGTTAAATTAATTTTATACTCAGATTTTGAACAATCTAATCTCTTCATATCTCATCATAGTACAGGATTTCCACGGAATATGTTATAGATAAGGGTTTGGGTATTTTGATAAGATGAGGGATGACCATCGACAATGATAGAGTGTCCTTGTTTAACCTGTATACGTTAATTATTATGATTTAAATACCAAATACCCGACTGTCTTTTCATTCGATTCTGTATTATTGATGAATTTTGACCTATGACCTGTCATTTTCGGTCCGTTTAACTCCAGTCTGTTTCTCTCACTATTACACCACAACAGGTCTCATTAGAGATCGGCCCATGATTGGACTCGGAGATTCATTCGTATCGCCATTGATTTCATCTCAAGGAAAGGATGAATCCGGTCCTGTTGTCTTCTAAACACACTACTTTTTTTGTTAAAAGGGTACTCAATCTTAGTCAAAAATTCGCTAGTGCTATTCTTAAAAAGCACTTAATCTTTATCTCGTATCATGACGATCATTGTAAGGAATGTTAACTAGAATAAGATGTCACTTATAGCTCACATAGACAATAATCAATCAATCGATATTATTATACTTCGTTTCATCTCTTTCTCTTCTCTTCTTTTAATTTAATTTATTAAGTCTCTTTGGGCGGAGATTTATTATAGGTGCCTTCTAGTCAACGAATGTCTAAAAATAGGGTATAATACTTTGTGCAATTCAGAGACGAATCACCTGAAGTGACTTTAAGGCATAGAGAAGACATTAGACATTATGAATACACCCAAATATAAAGAAAAATGAGTTTTAGACCAGAACATTAAGCTCACAGATTTTTTTTTAAAAAACTCGATAATAGACTGATAATCGACAAATATCACAATAACGGGATAACGCTGCTTGCTGAGCCTTGCTTGCCCCATGCATGCCTAACGTTCGTACGAACGCGACTGGTGCCTCAGCTTCACGGTGTTTACATCTAGCTATCGTAGCTCGGGTTTCTCTCTCCATCTTCTATCTCTGTTTATCTCTGTATCTTGTACGGGTCAATAGCATAGCATAACAGTTATTGTAGATTTCAAAAAGAGCATTATTGGGGCAGTAACCTTGGAGGGAGTTATAACCATTACTTGAGCACTGACATTGGATAGTATCTTTGAGTAGTGTTTTGGAAGTAGTGTTCTTGAAGTCCTTTTATATCTTGTCTTAAAAGCGTTAAGGTGAAAGTTAATGCCTCCATATTAACTTTGGCTACCAATTTTTTTTTTTTTTTGAAATCAACACTCTGTAATAATATTATTAGTTCATGAATTGGTTGTCTTTATATGAAGTCTGACCATGGTCATTACTGGTATTAAACAACACGTAATAGATTTCAATATCAACGTGGAAGACGAGATCAGCAACGGAGGAGGTGAATACGAATTGGGTTTTGATATACCCTCAAAGTTTAAGGTTAACAATTCGGACAAAGTGAATGAAGTGCGTGAAGTGCGTGAAGTGCGTGAAGTAGGAGAAAAAGAAATAAATACAGTGAATCAATCTGAAAAAATATATTCAGAGCAACACGAGAACGGTAACAAAAACGAAAACGAAGATAATAACATCGACAATACAGAGAGTATCAATAACAACGGTAAACCTGAGAAGACTGACAGTGATATGACTACCTTAGCTCCAAAAACTTTGGAAGAAGTAAGCAATGGATCTCAACAAAAGTCGATATCAGATGAAGCAAGAACTATATACAAACCTCAATATCTTCCTACATTGCAGACAACAACAACGTTTACAAATGCAGTGTCTAGTACGACAGATACTCCATCAGAATCAAAACAATCCGGTGGAGGTCTAACTGAAGAATCAAATAATCATACTACTAAGGCAGTCACTACTATGAGCAATGCCACCACGTTGCCTGCTTTACCAAGACGGTTTGACCTTCAAAGAGATAGCAAACGGATTGCTAGAATATCAGGAACGAGTCGTAGTATATCGCATTTGGATGATATCCTTAATGCTGGTGGAGGTGAAAGGTTACCTGAACGAGTAGCTTCAGCTATGGAAAGACCTGTAAGTTTTGGGCTAGATAGATCCAACAGCCCTATAGTAGCGGCTAATGGCAGTGGTGGAGGCAAAAGGGCTGTATCTGGATCTTACAGTACAAACACTAATTTTGGCTCTCTTGAATATGAACGTCCTCGTTCAGGTCCACTTTATAGGTCTATTCATTCTCGAAATGTGTCTCAAGTTAGTGACGGAGAACTTCCTATCAGAAGAGGAAGCAACGGTTATAGGATAGGAGAGACGCTTGGAAATAATAATGGTTATACCGAAGGTAATAGCGGTGGCACTGGAACTAATAGTGTTGGTGGATATAGAGATGTATTTAGTGGAGACTATTTCGACGATACTGAAAGTCCTATTGCTCGTAGACAACGTATTAGACATCATTATCCTTTAACCCCTGATACCAATCGTAATATAGGCGAAGTTGCTGCTCGTAGGATCAGCAGCTTAGAAAACCAACGAATGAGACTAGATTCTTCTCGTTTATATAATGGTCGACCAAGGAGTTTCCATTCTTACTCACCGTATTCTGTTGCTGATGGTGGAGATATGTCAGTTTCTCTTCCTATTTCTACATCCTTTAAGCCAGAGAGACCTGAAAAATCGGTCCCAAGTACTGATAATAATTTATTGTCATCACCTGCGTCCTCTTCATCATCTTCGTCTGAACGACGTAGAAGTCATTCTTATCAAGCATTAACTTTGGATTATATGATGATAAGACAAACATTAAAGGCTCTAGAAGAACGAATAGCTTTACAGGAACGAATCCAATCTAAGCTTCTTGGTGATGAAGAGCGGCCAGATGAAATACTAGAGCTGGAACAACTACAAACTGCGACTCAGCAAGACTATAATCAGCATAAACGGAATCTTTCAACAATTTCTGCATCAAGCATTGTATCACAGTCTACTCAGACTGAATCACAGTTTGAACCGGAAAAGGACTATATTTCTAAAAGCGATTTACAAGGAGCAACCTTATCGTCTCCTGCTAAGAAAGCAACCTCGACATGGATTGTACTTCAGAGGACATTAATAACTCTAGCAATTATATTCTTGATATTATATGGGTAAGTGGTTCAAAGGACCTAGCTGGCCATTGACTCTGTTCCTAAGCGAAGGAGTAGATCTCTGAGTTATTTCTGGCTGATGTTCAGGTCCAGTGTTTTGGAGTTCTAATTCCCGAGCGAAATCAACTAACTCTTCTAGTCTCTTAATATATATCCGTCGTGAAGAACGGAAGTTGTTGGCTCATTTAAAAGAATTAGGAGTTGAAGAAGGGTTCATTATTGAACCCTTGCCTGAGTTTTTCAGATAATAACGACAATTATTAGCTCGTGATGTTGAACTGAACATTCTGTTAGTATTTTCATTTTTATTTTGCATTCTCATAGCTAATCTGTATTTTTTCTGCATACTCTAAATCAAATGGACCCTGGTGACTGAGGCTCTGTCTAGAATCCTTTCTTCTTGTTTTACAATGGACAATCGGCCCGACGGCTGGGGCATAAATTAGCCCCAGACTCCTTGGTCTATCCACACCCCAGCTACCTCCAGTAACCCCAGCTATCTCCAGTAACCCCAGCTACCAGGCATAGACCCAGACCAGTTCTATAAGAGACATAACTATGTATACGAGAAAATCGCTTATTGCTTATATAAGCCATATCATCCGTTAACAAGTGAAATAAACACACTGACCACAGCGATTTCCATTCTAAAACTCAAATTTTGAATTAAACTATCTATTTAACTATGAACACTGACACCAATCATAATGAAACCCACTTTCAAATATGAAGAATGCCGAGAATAAATACGCTATCTATCAACAATGTAAACTACACAATTCAACTCAATTTCATTTGTTGTCTACGTAAATTGTGAGCCAGAAACACCCATATTCTTACTAGCTATTCTCTATTGATTGATTGATTAACATTTATTGTCTACCAATAAGCCAGTAACATCTTACATAACCTTTGTTCCTAATGAACTACATTTTAGACTAAATTCCTAAATTCTTAAGATGAAAACCCAGTGGGAAAAAATTTGGATGAAATAATCTAAAATACCGAGGGCTTTACCCCACTCTCCTTAAGTTGAACAATAAACACAAAAACGAAAGCAAAATGTAATATGATTTTTAAACATTTTTAAGAGGCAGTCTTAGCATTTTTCCAATAAATACTTCCACCGCTTCATAAATGTTTAATATCTAATTCAGGGGTTCTGACAGGGAACAATAACCGAACAAGATCCCTTCAATTCAATTCAATTAGTAAGTTAGTCTATTTGAGCCCCCGATAATTGAAATAGTTGGAATAATATTCTTATATCGAGGTTCTAGAGTCGGTGCACATGAAGTATGAAATTAAGCTAGATTTTCAATTCAGACAATTTGGCCGAGTTGGTCTAAGGCGCAAGGTTAAGGTCCTTGTCTCTCCGGAGGCGTGGGTTCGAATCCCACAGTTGTCACTATCTTTTTGTTCAAGCTCGATCAATTTATTTCCTTGAATTAAGAACTTTTTTTTTTGAGTTTGTTGCCTCAGATTGTTAACGAATTTGACCCGATGAGTGCTCAGCTTGAGAAACCAGAAATAACTCACAGGAAGAATGTATAGCTGAATTCCTGAACCATTTGATTCTTACCCAATCAAAGCTGCAGTAACGTAACTGTCGGTTAACTTATTAAAAAAAACGTCCATAAAACGTTGCTATTGCACTGTCTTACGTTAACGCTAACGTTAACGTATAAGTGACGATCTTCTCCTCAATCATTTACTCCTCACCTCGGCTTCGAGTTACTCCGCCTTTGCACAAAGGTATCACTCCTCCTTGATCCTATTCGCCAACTTTGCTCAGACCCAAAGTTTCGCCACTATTTCTGCCACCTGCCAGGGTCCTAGTTTGGCACCTAGAGTGACTATCGCTTAAGCTACCCCGGACATTGACTCAATACGTGTTGGATCCTTCTAAGTTGACTTTCGTTGGTTTGGACGGGGTGGGGTGGCGACAGATTGACAGCAGATTGGCAAGAGATTTTGGCAAGAGATTGATAGCCAAAGAGATAGAGGCAAAATATGCCCGGACAGGTAGTCTCAGAGAGTGTCGGGGAGGAGGCAATCGAGAGTTAAAAAAAATATCTCTGCATTAATAGTCGCCTCCGAATTTGAACGCTTATAGTTATCAAGTTTGAGACTGGAGCTGCAAAGATATTAATATATAAACAGTTGTACCCAGATGATTTAATTTTGACACTTGAATTTATTCTTGTAATTTGATATATTTTATATTCTTCAATATATAATTCATTTTGTTTGGATTGAGTAATATCATTGTTGAATTGCACAATTGAGATTGAACAATTGAACAATTGAATATTTTATATTGTAATTGATTCATTTTTAAAAATTGTTTGATTTGAATTTGAATGGAATTGGGATTGGAATTGGAATTGAATTGGAATAACAACTTTATTTCCTTGTTCACTCGGAGTTTAGTACTATTTCAATAGATATCGTATTTTCCGTGTCATTATGTCTTTCATATTCATCTCAGGTCTTTTACTTGGACTGATCTTCATCTGGGTCATCATTAGAGAATTTTATAATAGATGGGAAGTAAAATATCTGGCTAAAAAAAATGACTGTAAGCCCCCCTTCCATGTATCAGGATTTCCTCTAGGAATTGCATTCTTCTGGAACGTCTCCAGGCAAAGTAAAAAGAATAACGTACTCGATACTTTTCATAAAAGATTTGAAAATCTAGGTCATAATACTTTTTATGGTGAGATTGCTGCAATGGAAAGAATTATGACTCGCGATCCTGAAAATATCAAAGCTGTATTGGCAACAAATTTTAAAGATTATGACCTGGGTAGACGTCATCAAGCTATGTCCCCACTTCTTGGTAGTGGTATTTTCACGTTAAGTGGAGAAGGTTGGAAGCATTCAAGAGCAATGTTACGACCGCAATTTTCAAGACAACAAGTATCTCAATTGAATTCTTTACATCATCATGTTAATGATTTATTTGATAGTTTTAAGACTGCTCCTACTGATAATGGGTTATTTGACGTTCAAGAATTATTTCATAGATTAACTCTTGATACTGCTACTGAATTTTTATTTGGTGAAAGTGTTGATTCTTTAAAAAATAGTGTTCGAGCTGTTCAAGGTCCAACAATGAAAGTGAGTGCTATTCAATTTGCTGATAGTTTTAATTATAGTCTTAATATTCTTTCATTAAGATTACGATTAGGAAAGCTTTATTGGTTGGTATATCCTAAAAAATTCAAGCAAAGTATTCAAATTTGTCATAATTTTGTTGACTATTTTGTTTATCGAGCATTAGAAGAGACGAAAGAAGAAAATTCTGAGAAAATCTTGGAAAAGACCAATACCGAGAATCAGCAAGGCGATGAATTATCTTATATCTTTATTAATGAACTTGCCAAACAGACTAGAGATCCGGTCGTGATTCGTGATCAAGCTTTTAATATTTTACTTGCTGGTAGAGATACAACTGCTTCTTTATTATCTTTTGTAATTTATTTACTTGGTAAAGATAAACGAGTTTGGAATAAATTAAGAGAAGCTGTATTACAAACTTTTGGTACTGATCCTTCTAATCTTTCTTTTGAATCTTTAAAGAGATGTACTTATCTCAATCATACAATCAATGAAGTTCTTAGATTATATCCTATTGTTCCATTTAATGGTCGAAGAGCAATTAGTGATACTAAACTTCCAAGAGGTGGTGGTCCTGATGAAACTTCTCCAGTGTTTGTTAAAAAAGGTACGCCAGTTTTTTATGGTGTATATTCTATGCAACGTAATAAAGAATATTGGGGTGAAGATGCTAATGATTTCCGTCCTGAAAGATGGGAAGAACATAAAATTCATATGTGGGATTATTTACCTTTTAATGGTGGTCCCCGAATTTGTCTTGGTCAACAATTTGCTCTTACTGAAACATCTTTTACAATCGCTCGAATATTGCAGACATACAAAGATGTTGAGCTTTCCCCAAAAACCCCTGATTCGATGAAGAGTAAAGTACTTCTAACTGCATCTGTTGCTAATGGTGTTTGGGTTAAATTTGTTGAAGCGTAGGTGAAGTGTAGTAATATTAATCTGTATATTTATATTTATCTTATGTGACGTCAAGTCACCATTACGGCCTGGCTCAGGTACGGGGACTACCCGTACTCCTGTTATTTGAAAGGAAACTTAAAATATACAGCAAACCAAATGATTGAAGAAACTAAGTTTACCAGAACTGACGGCCACTTTCTCTGAAATCTAACCATTCTTCTCGATCTCTTATAGCACATTTTTGTTTCTCTACGTGGTCATTGAGGGTCCTGATATAACGATTCAGGTCGTGTAAAATATCCTCCATGGTTTCCGCGCTATAGCGGTTTATCAGAATACTGCTAAGTGAGGGCGGGAAACGAATAATTGCCGGGAGAGGTACAGGTAGAGCATCAGAATCAATAGGGTCAAACTCACCATTAAGAAGAAAGGCTGTAATCCGATTATCCAGCTCCATAATAAGATTTCTGTTTGCGCCAGTTGTGGCGATAAGTTTAGACATCTTTTGGTGTCTTCCAAAGATCTGTTTTGTCAAGTCCTGGTAGCGAGAATCCTCAGCAAGTTCAACATAACGCTGGTCGACATAACTCTGATCATCACCACTATCCTGATAGTCTCCATCATCTTGATTGGCAACACTTTTCTGATTGTCAATACCATCTTCGATAGCATGACGAGCAGCTGTTGCCGCCGAATTGATGTCTGCTTTTGAGGGTCTAGGTAGAGCGGAACCAGCTCCACTAAGAGCGCGAGCTTTATCAAACCTACTATAAGCTGCAAAGGCCAGTTGACCAACTGAACGAGCATGGGAGTCACAAAGATGAAAATCAAGAGTAGCCTGCTCTGCGTCAAGTTGAGCATTAATAAAATCATCCTCAGCTTCTTCAAGGACGTCGATAGCCTCTGCAACAGCACTGTTAGTGTCTTCAGCAGTCTCGTTAGCAAGTTTAAGAACTATTGAAGCCGAATATTGTGGAGTTGATGTAGTTGTGACAGTATTGACTGCAATTCTGCACCTAGCATTTGCAATCGCTGCCTCAACAACCTTAGGACAGGCAACGATTGCAGCAAGAATTCCCCGAATATAGTCATTGACTGTCCCATGATAACGCTGGTTAATTAGCGGTGATATTCGATTCAAGATTTGTCGCAAATTAATATTGCCTGAACTAATCTCCTCCTCTAAAATGGAAGCAGTAGTATTAATATTCCTCTCAGGAATCAGTCTAAACAGATACTTCACCAACTGGGCAGTATAATCTGGGTTAGCAGAATTCCGAATGTTGCGAAGACGATCATCCGAATCAACTGTGCTGTGAAATTTCTGTTCCTCTAACACTCCTATCCTTCTAACTTTCTTCAATATCTCTATCAGAGAGCTACCAGAAATCCTAGTTCTATCATCGTGTCCACCCAGGAAAGCAGCAGGCAAATCCAGCAGATAGAAATCGTGAAGTATCAAATTGTCACTATGATTTAAATCCACACGAATGACTTGATCAACTATGATTCCATCACCCATAACATTGCGAGTCCAAACTGAGATGAGCAAGGCCGCTATTTTACCATTATCGTCAAGTTCCATTTCGACAGCCAAAACGGCATTAACTCGACAAATAATTTTCTGTTTTTCTTCTTCAATCATATCGATTTGCCTCAACAGCGCCATTTTAATAGTTTCGGCTAAACATTGTGACATCTGCTTGTATGCTATCTCCATTATGAATATAGGCACATCCATTTCGCACCTGAATCTAAGATCAGACTGTAGGGCACCGTCGGGTTCTTGGCAATCTCCTCTATCAGTGAAAGCCAAACGCCCATGAATGGGATCTAATAATGGAGAATCTGGGTCGAGATGGGGGCACATCTTAAACCTCTTTTCAACCGAACTTAACATGCTGCGGATTATATAGGAACTGGCCGATTGATGAGCTTTTTGAAGGATTTTTAGAAGTGAATAGCGACCCTGCTGCCACTTGAGCCGGATAATTCGTTGACATTTTCGGAGAGCTTGAGTATCTTCTAAAGCTTCAAACTGTTTTTGATTCAAATTTTCCAAAAGAATATATCCTGTTTTCAATTGGAGAACTCTCTGATGGATTCGATCGGCAAGTTTAGTCAATCCTTCTTCACGAGAATAACTGAATACGTTTTCATTCCCAACTTCTTCCTTAATTAGTTTGATACGTTCCTGTAGAGAAGATTCTTCTTTTTCTTCCTCTTTTACTTTCCTTCTCTTATACTCAGGGGAATTGTCCTTCTCCATTGTGGTGGCAGTGGGAACAGGAAAGAGGATATACGTGATATTGTACGCGTTACCAGTGCTAACCGGGATGATAAACCTAAAGGTCTAAAATTAGCAGATCCCCAAGGACCTCGACAACAGTTAAAAAGAACTCAATTCGTGATCTTAATTTGCTACTATCGTTAATTATTTGTTTCTAGGCAATCTTCTGAAATTCTATTTATCATTCTATTTTATTATTATAACGCGTCTTATCTTTATTTTTTTATCTTTACATTTGTCAGGACAAATACTCAGAACGAGGGCTGAATAACCCCTAACCGTAAATTAAGATTTACCATACCATATGCATGCCATGCATATAACCGGATGTCTAGATAAAGTTATATATGATAACAGGGTTAGTGGATTCTCTAAGCATTGACCTATTAATGATAACTTACAAGTGAGTAATTCTTAATAATAGTCGATGGTATTAGGTAAATTTATATATTCCACGAATTGGTTGAAGTAACCAGAAGAAATCAGTTTACTACTGATTTTACAGATATCAAGTTCTGAGGAATGAAAATAAAAATGAAGAAAGAAGCATAGATATTTATAGATAAAACTTAAGTAGTTCAAGAAACAATTGAAATATGAGATTAGCGATATGCCAAAAGATGAAACGTGAAGATTAAGGACAGATTAAAAAATTTACCAAAAGATGAAAGACAAATCATCAGGAAGGTGAAAATAATAATAATATATATGATTACTCACAGAGTGGAGACGGCAGAGAGTTGGCCAGGGTGAGGGTTAGTCCTATGTCTGTTCTGGCAGCCAGTTGCCACTAATTTTGGTCGTCGACCTTTATATATCTATACCATATTAATTGGTGGTATTGTAGGGCATCTGGGTCAACTTTGTTAAAACCCCTGGACAATACTATGTCAATCGTATTATTTGTGGATTCTTCCTTTCCTCTGTCGAATCTCTTGGAGATATGCCTAACTCCTATTAGAGGTGAAAGTTGTTATTATTATTTATTAAATCTACTTCGATGCTCGCCCTTCAAAGAATAGGTGGGACACTGGATTGCTTACGTAATTTCAATATAAGTTTGTTTCGTTCAGTTTCTAGATTCCAGCCCTGAATTCACCACTTAAGGACACTGGGAAAAACCTCCGCCTGAGGTTCAAAAACCACCGCCAAAGCCTTCCTCTAGTCAGCCTGTTCTCCGCACCAAAGAAAGGGCTTCGGGATATTGGGAGTTCGATCCCACTTGCCGTCGATACCAAGTTGAAATTGACAACTTATAGGCTCCGATACCAGAATATAAGATAAACAAAATATAATATTATCAACTATATGGCGCTAACAATCCAGTGGACGAATAACAGATAACTTGAGGTGTATGAACTTCAGTAGTAACTATTAGTGCTAAAAGTCAAGGTTGTCTCTCTGACAGCTTGTCTACTCGATAGATAGATAGATCGATCGATCGATCTGTACAAATTGAGTCACGTGAAACGTATTTGGGAGGCCTGCCGGCCGGATCCCCGTCCAAAAGAAATTATGAAACGAGAGGATCTCGCAGCTAACCTTGTAACTGTTAGGTAAACACGTTGGAACTTTGTTACAAACTAGGATTGGATGGAGATTTCAGACACATTGTGCAGCCCTAGTTCAGTATTTTGCAATTTTTGTGTTTAAAATAATTGTTTCTAATAAGAATTATATAAAGGCTATATGTAGCAAATATATGTGTTGACCAGGATCCCTCTTTTAGAGCGTATTGTTTGTTATACGAGGATCCTTGGCAACTTTCACCTCTAACTCCTATTAATCTCAGCTCTGTACAAGCGTTGAGGGTGTCTCATCCGAGATCCTTTTTTTTTTAATATTTATTCTTTTATCAGTATACACTATTAAGACGTTTTTACAATAATATCAATGAGGGAAAGCATCAAAAACCATACGTTTTTGTATTCAGGACGAGTGCGTTTTACCATCCTTCGGGAGCACCAGTGCCTTCCTTCACACCTCTTCGGCCTCCTCATTACTGTGAAATCCCGTTGATAGAATATGAACTGCAGGCTTGGGGAGATAATTTAGCCGTGTGTACCCATTCAAACTGTTCGATCGCGATCGATATAACTTTAATAATGTTAACATTACTAACATCCCACCCGGCCCTGCATTAGTTCACTTTTATGAACTTATCACCCTGCATTAGCTTGATCTTTAACTGAGAATCACGTCTTAAAAAAAGATGTCTCACCAGTGGTGGGCCCGTGGGGAGGGCAAAGGTAGGGAGGGACCCCACATCCTTATAGTCATTTCGCTTGAGGCCAAGATATTGTTGAAGCCGATTATTACTCAAGGGAAACGGGTAATAACTAGGGTAGAATATGGTCTTAAGCGAAGCGAAGATTGGGGGGGGGGGGGGTCCAGCAGCCTGAGGCGCAATTTAAGGATTAATAAGGAATTCGAGGCAACTCAACCAAGGACCAGTTTTATTCAGGGACGTATGGCACTAATCAGGGGTTAAGGACGGCGTCTTTTTGCTACAGCCAGATATCAGTTATTATAATAATGGATGTGGACCATTCAGGCATGTAAACTTCTGATATTTAAGATTGCCCTCCATCAGCATTTGTTCTTATATTTGGTTTTATTTTTTTATCTGAAATTCATTCATTCTCTTTTAGATTTGCTGTTTGTTCCTTATACTTGCCATATACGCTCATAGATTTTAGGCAATATGGCATTAATAACAAAAGTCAATGAAGTAACAAAATAGGATACAATTAATTCAACCCTTTGACTGCTTTTAATTAGCTATTGTTTTCGTTATATCATTCATTGGTCTCATCGTTTATAATTTTTACATTTCTTGTAATTTATCTTTATTAATTTATGTCCCACAAAAATATGAATGGATCCTTACAATGGATATCCCAATACTAACAAATGCCTACAAATTGGAAAAAGAATCCAGCTATGATTCAAATGACCATTCGGGGCCTTCTCTCACGGTTTCTCTCCCACCGACAAACCCACATATATTTACCACGGGATCAATAGGTGTTGATCGAGATTTATGGACGTCAGATAGCAACAGTAGAAATGTCACCAGAAGGAGAAGTAGTACCAGTAGCAGTAGTCCCTCTGTCAATTTAGAAATAATATCTGGTCATCGACATGAACAAAGGTATGTGAAGAATGACCTTTATTCTATGATTATTCTTACAATTATTGGTATCGTTGTACGTTGTACAACTCTCGGACCTTCAAATATAATCTTTGAAGAGGTTGCAATCGCTAAATCAATCAACTCTTATTTCAAAGGAAAATTCTTCTTAACATCTGAACCACCGTTGTCCTTGTTAATATACTATTTCTTATGCCGTTTGTTTACCAACTATAATGGTGAATTCACGATTGAACAAATAGGTCAATCCTATACCACATCGTCATCGATATTGTTTCCTTATCAGATCCTTAGAGGATTTAATTCTATGCTAGGAATTATTTCAATTAATCTCACTTTCATAATATTACGATATTGCGGGGTCTCAAAACCATTTGCCTTTATAGGAGGACTTCTAATAACATTTGAAAATTCATTCGTAGTCCAAAATAAATACTTTCTTTCTCAGCCAATCCTATTATTCTTTATTATATTATCTATACTTTTATGGAAAACAACATGTCAATATAAACAGCTTACTTGGAAATGGCTTTTGAATTTATTAGCTTTATCCTTGTCACTTGGAGGAGCCATTTCTTCTCGTAGTTCAGGAAGTACTATCATGCTGTTTATGATATTAGCAGCAATGTACCAGTTATGGTGCAATTTTGCAGACATTAGGATTACTATCAAACGAGCCTTGATAGCATTCTATACTCAATTGATAATTATCATTATAATGCCACTGTTGATATTTATTGCAGTGTGGATGTTACATTTGCATCTTTTACCGAATTCCTCCGATAGTGATTCAGAAATGTCTGGGCCATTTCAATCAACTCTGATAGGTACAGATCACTTTGCTGTTCCCGCGCAAGTTTCATACGGTAGCTTTATTACCATCAGGCATGTAGAGGTCAATGGATATTTACATTCCCACAATTTGTTTTATCCTGCTGGTACATATCAACAACAGATTTCTCTTTATCGATTCAAGGACGTAAATAATGTATGGATAGTGGAACCTTCAAAGCCATTAGAAAATTCCGATGTCAATGAGAATAACACTATTAGACCAGTATTAAATCAAGAAATAATTCGTCTATTACATGTGCCAACAAATCGTCGTCTTCATTCACATGAATCCAAGGCTCATGTTTCAGATCAAGATTGGCAATATGAAGTATCTGCTTATGGGGCAGATGGATATCCTGGGGATTTGAATGATTTATGGAAACTGGAAATTGTTCAGGATTTCACAATCCCTGGGGTATCCCAACACCAATGGCAAGCTATTCGATCAATAGTAAGATTTCGGCATATGCTAACAGGCTGTTATCTATTTTCTCATAAAACAAGATTGCCACCTTGGGGGATGGAACAGTTTGAGGTAACATGCGCCAACCAAGGAATACTACGTAATTCTTTATGGTTTGTTGAAACTAATTATCATCCTCATTATAATCAATCAAGTATTAATATGAATGACTTTGTTAGTTATCAACCTCTAGGTCTTGGCGAGAAATTTCTCGAATATACACAAAAGATAGAAAACAAACAGTCTGATAAAGGAGAAACGTCATCATCACCTTATAACAATATTTGGGGACATTCTCCCTGGAAATTACCCTTCATTCCCTCAATTGTTTCATATGCCATCCTTTATGAAGGTAAACAGGTATGTTTATTCGGTAATATAGTTAATTGGTATTTAGCATTCACATCAGTTGCTTTATACGTGATATGGAAAATTTTATATTTAGTTTGTCTTCAACGAGGATGGTGGAGATTTAAACCATTTTCTGAACCGTTGGCTAGAGTTGACCATGAAGTTGGTCATTTGTTTGTGGGTTGGTTCATACATTTTTCGCGATTATGGCCAAGAACGAATGTAGATATTTCAGATTATCTTCCTGGATTATATTTTTCTTTGTTGCACTTAGTGGTGGTTAGTGATTATTGTGTGTCTTGGTCTTGGTCGTGGTCTAAGTCAAGATTAGCTTACCTTTCAAAAGGAATAGTAATTGGTCTTTGGATTTCAACAGTTGTGTTATTTTATTGGAGGTATTCCCCTTTAACAAATGGTGATACCTGGAATGAAGAAATTTGTAAGCAATATGACTGTGGAGATTGGAGATTCCAATGCTTCATCTATTCCGATGAATTTCAATCATTAGCTAAGAAAAAGGAAGAAAGCAGAATTGATAATAATATTAAAAGGGATGTAGATCACAACCAAGTCCACGACCACGACGACCAAGAAGGAAATATACAAAAAGCATTAGACACTACTAACAAAACGGTTAGAGCTATTTTACTACATAATTTGAGGGAGCGTGAGTTTGATAAGGATACAATTATTCAAGAAGTTTACACGGAGTTGAAAGATAACTCTACCGACAACGATATTTCCATTGATGTGACACAATTAGAATATGCGGAGATATCTAGTAGTATTCAGAATCAATGGGCAAGAATCACCCCACCGTCTAATACCATCAATAAGAAAGGTGATACCTCTGACTCTTCTTTGGATAAGAGCGATAGTGATACAGATAATGAAAGCTCTCAGGGTAAAGATGACGGCTCCCAGAGTGGTAGTGAAAATTATCAGACAAATGAAGGGTTCCAGATTGACGTGAATATTCAGAGTCAGGAAAGCTCTACAGCTGCTAACATCCATCAGAGCGAGAGTTATCGATATGAGAACTGTCAACGTGGACAAACCTCTAAATTTGGCGAGGACAGTCAATCAGAAAGCCCTCAAGGTGCTGAAAATCGTGAATGTGGTGGAAACTGCCAATATGATGAGAGTTGTCAATGTGATGAGGACTGTCAATGTGGTGAAAGCTGTCAGTGCTGGGCACCCGATAGGGATAACACCTGCTGGGATTTTCTAACATCTGAAAATTCAAAAGATGAATTATAAACTTGAAAGTAAAGAGTATCATTCCCCAACTATACTGTTATATCTCGAATTCAGCCACCATCTAGTTATGACTAACTTGGTGAGTTTGGGCAAATTTAAGTCGAAAAGAGATTATACATATACTACGGTATAATCTCAATGTGAGATACGATATCCGTGCAATCCCAAAACATAATATAACCTCAAAGTAACATATAACTAATATATAAGTACAAGAACAGGATACAACCAGAATCCATAATCATATCTCCCCATTCTCCTCCTCCTCATCCTCCTCCTCCTCCTCCTCCTCCTCCTCCTCCTCCTCCTCCTTCTCCTCCCTTCTTCTCCTGCTTCTCCTTCTCCTTCTCCTCTCCTTCTCCTCCTGCTTCTCCACCATTACCGGGAACAGAGAAGATATGCGGCTCAAGTGGTCTGCGCCTCATGAGCCGCTTCCAGATCGAAGATTGCAGATTCAAGTCATCCTCTCTTCCCTCTAAATCTGTCTGTTTCATTCGTTGCTCTTAGTTGTCAGAATCCAAGAATACAATGGCTAAAAGAAAGAGTAAATCAACGAAGGCACCTCCCCGTAAAACGCGTAAAGCGGAGACGACAGAGGGAGTTACTGCAATTGTTGAAGATGTCGATGAATCAGTTACAAAAGGTTCAGAAAAAACGGTGGAACCTACAGATGAAACAGCAGTGGCAGGGCCAGAGGAAGGACTAGTGGAAAATGAAGAACCAATAGAACCAATAGAACCAATAGAACCAATAGAACCAATAGAACCAATAGAACCAACCGAACCAACCGAACCAACCGAACCAGCAGAACCAGCAGAACCAGCAGAACCAGCAGAACCAGCAGAACCAGCAGAACCAGCAGAACCAGCAGAACCAACAGAACCAGAGCTATATGAAACAGATCAAGAGAAACAACATATCCAACATATCCAATCGAAACCTGGCCAGAAAGAATTAGCAGCGGAAGAAATAGAATACATGAAAGAAATGGAAGATATAGAAGGACCAGAACCAGAACTATATGGAGCGGGCCGAAGTAGAAAAGAACCGGTCCAATCAGACCACACAGAACTTGCTGTTGACGAAATAGAATATATGGAAGAAATAGAACATGAGAATTCAGTAGAAACGGACGCTGTGCCAGATGTACCACTCGAAGTTATATCCCGGTCTATACCAGAAAAAGCTCTTACAGCGACAGATCGTGCGCCGAGACCTCTGGTGAAGAATATTAAAAAACAGGCAACGATAAATACTCCTCAGCAGATTTCAAAAGCAGGGCCAGTTAACCAAACATTATATATCCAGAATCTCAACGACAAAATTAAAAAAGATGGTAAGTACCAGATTATATGTATCCTCGTTGAATCTAAATTATTTACTAACTCTCCTTAGATCTTAAGAAATTCCTTTACTTATTATTTTCCACTTATGGACATGTAATTGACATTGTGGCGTTGAAAACAGAAAAAATGAGAGGTCAGGCTCATATTTCCTTTGGTGATGTTGGATCAGCTACTCTCGCGTTCAAGGCATTACAAGGCTTTAACTTTTTTGACAAAGAAATGGTGAGTACAGCGGTCTGGTATCGCTCTGGCTTCGATTGCCTCCGGCGGCTGGGCCGTAGCCCCAGACCCCTAGCTCTCGCTACGCTCGAGAAATGAATTCGATCAGCACCTCCCAAGGCGAAAGCACAGCCCCAGAACTCTGGCACTCTCTGCGCATTTGATTCAAGCTCCACTGCTGGAACTTGAGCCTCCGAGAGCTGAGGTCTGGGGCCTGTCTCAACATCTAGAAATAGGAAGTGATTGCTTTTACTAACAGAATAGGTAATTGCCTACGCGAAAACGAAATCAAATGCAATTGCCAAGTTAGACGGAACATATGTAATGCCTGCTGCACCTAAACTTGCTGAGTCTAAGCTACCCTTGGCGCCATTTGAGCAGCATGGAGTGAAGAGGAATAGAGAAGACGATGAGGATGACTACTAGGATGTCCTGTGTACTATTTAATTTGTATAATAATTTATTTCGATTTTGATTAGACTGGAAACTCATTGCTAGAAACATGAGTTTACTTCTCTACTGAGCAGTTTCCAATTGCTTGAATATAACATTAACTACATATATATTATACGAAAAATAAATAAAGGCGAAGAAGAAGGTCTTCTCAAAAATATAATTTAGCTCCTCTAATGAGAAACTAAAAAGAACAGAATGTATATGAGACAGTAATGAACTTCGAGCATCTCCATCGAAACAGTAGTCGGGAACATAACAACTACTACATTCCATGCCTATTCTATAACGTTTGGGAAAGCGCTCTAGATCTAAATGGAGTTGGAACCGTGCTAGGATGAATATTAAGACCAACTATTCTTCCAAAAGTTTGTAACCAAATATATAAAATTTCAGCATCAACATGAGATTTACCTTGGCTTTCGGTTAAAGTCTGAAGAAATGGACTGGTTTGACACGGATGAAGAAAAAATGTTGGATATCCAAATAAGGGATGTTCACACTGACTAACAGATCCATGGACTGGTCCGTAATATTCTGGAGGGATAATAGCAGAGTAAATCATAGATAAATCAGTAATCATGGAATTATCATTTTCTCTATAAACAGAGAAATAAAGCACTGGGACATCAGGACTAGTAGGCCATGGTAATATATGATAAATTACACGTAAATTTGGATCCTGCGCCGAATTTGCTTTAATCTCGATATAGAAAGTTTGATTCTAAAACGAAGTTAGATAATTGTTACGGCTGGGGGAAGCTCCAGACCCTAGTTCTTGATTCGCTTGAGAACTCGATTCCTTCCCTCGCTACAATTGAGAATTCGATTCCTCCCTCACCTCAAGAGCTTAACTCGAATTATAGCCTCCACCGTCATCTATCATACGTACAATTTGTTTAAGACTTGATTCAATTGGTGCCGAGGCAACTAGCGATGCTAGGCCATGAATATCATTAATTCTATCCATTCTAAATGATTGATGAAAACAATTAATTTCAATTATTATAGAAAAGAAGGAAACAAAAGAAATAAAGAAAGATAACAAGAAATTAAGAGAAGAGGAGATAAGATAACAGGATCAAAATAAATCTCCCTCTGTGAATCCTCAACAAACGAGTTCAACAAAACCCGATAATAAAATTTCACTAATACATTTAGAAATTATATTTTATTACCGGAGAAGTTGGGGGAAGCAGTGGAAATAGGAAAATATGCATATCAAGCACCCCAGAAGGTCCCCAGAAAAATCAGCATCAGTAGCATCTCATCCTCACTTGGCCACATGGACGGATGGACCCATATATGGATATATGCTGTCGTTGTCCAAGACTAGGTACAGTAGTAGTACGTACGTATACGAACAGGTATTTGGCTTTTTTGTCATTTGCGGTCGCCAGTTACAAAATAAGCAAGTTATAGGTGTTTTCACCTTACATGAATGATGTAGAAACTATGAGCTCTAGGAGTAATCAATTTATTCAGTAGTCTCAATTGAATAGGTTATCTTTAAGTTATTAGTTTTTATAACGTAGAAGAGTAAAATATATTTTATTAGCAATAGTATGGCAAATTGAAATCTAAATGTAATGGCAAGTAAAGCAAAGCAGAACAAAGATAAAAAAAAAAAGAAGAAGATGAGTAGAAATTAATGCGAATTCAATGTGCTTTGTTTTATATGTATCGTGGCACTCAGGTAGTATATCAATGTCTAATTATGTCTTGTTTGGCACAACTAACTTCTGACTTAAAAGGTTGTGACGGGTCGAAAAGTATCCTTTAAAAGGAAATATAACTAGTCAATGACGGAGAAAGAAAATCGGTTAAGATTACATATATCCTTTATAAGGATCAAAATTCTGAGAGGACTGGGTACCCGTAGCTTAGGTAGCTGTAAGCCCCAGACGACATGTATACGTAACCCTACCTCCCTCGAGGTTATTCTAACAAGAAAGAGCTCAACCTCGACGAGCAAAGAACGAAAGGGTTTGGGCATGCAGACCGGGAGAGAAGAGTTCAATTGGGAGGAATGAGGAACAGTTCCGCACAAAAAAAAAACAAAAAAACCCTAGTCAACTCTCCCCCCCTCGTCCGATTTTCCGGGGTTTAGGGTTAGGACGAGAATCAGATGGTTCGTTCAGTCAGCCAATCAGAGGTTATTTGATTGAAATATAGAGAGCGACCTCTTTATAGGCTTAAACAATCGGTTCATAGAGACAACTAAGATCTCTCAGGGAGTTTTTACTTCTTCTCTTCGTCTCTTCTACTTATTTCAGTTTTAGTTGTTCTTCTTCTTTCTTTCCATTTCGAATTCATATCTCTCTTGAATTGGGTATTATTTAGAAAGGAATTATTCAATTAATTAATTGAGGTTTTTCTTTAATTTGAACACAAAGTTTAAGTTTGTTGTTTGTTTTGAAAAAGTTTCTTTGTGAGCTTGGAAAGTATTTCTGAATTTCTGAATTGTTGAGTTTCCAACTTTGTGAATTGGTTCATTCTTCATTTCTTCATTTAATTGTAGATAATTAAGAATTGACGGTGACTGTGAATTGAATTATCATCTCAATCCTTTAACTACTGTCTCATCATGTTTAAAAGATCTTTATCTTCTCTACCATCTATCGCATCAACTACTTCTCGTGGTGGTTTGAGATTCATTTCTTCTACAACCCCCTCATTAGCTGCCGTTGCTGCTCCAAGATTGAAAACTTTCAAAATTTATAGATGGAATCCTGATACTCCTGAAGAAAAACCTTTTCTTAAAGAATATCAAATCGATTTATCTAAAACCGGTCCTATGGTTCTTGATGCATTGCTTAAAATTAAAAATGAACAGGATGCTACTTTAACTTTCCGTCGTTCTTGTCGTGAAGGTATTTGTGGTTCTTGTGCAATGAATATTGATGGTCTTAATACTTTAGCTTGTTTATGTCGTATTGAACAAGATGAATCTAAAGATTCTAAAATTTATCCTTTACCTCATATGTATGTTGTTCGTGATTTAGTACCTGATTTGACCCTTTTCTATAAACAATATAAGGCCATTGAACCTTATTTACAACGGGATAGTGTTCCTGAAGATGGTAAAGAAAATTTACAATCAATTGAAGATCGTAAGAAACTTGATGGAATGTATGAATGTATTCTTTGTGCTTGTTGTTCGACTTCTTGCCCTTCATATTGGTGGAATCAACAAGAATATTTAGGTCCTGCTGTATTAATGCAAGCTTATCGATGGATGGCTGATAGCAGAGATCAGGCAACTGATAAACGTCGTGAAATGCTTCAAAATTCAATGAGTTTATATCGATGCCATACTATTATGAATTGTGCAAGAACTTGTCCTAAAGGTCTTAATCCTGGTTTAGCAATTGCTCGTATTAAGAAGGAGATGTCTTTTTAAGATCCTAGTAGATAATTAATTTTTTTTGTTTGTAAAAATGAGATAAAAAAGAAACAAAATTTGAGAACTGTGATTTCTAGTTTTAAGATCTTGTGCGATTCAATCTCTGCGCTAGTTGTTTCAGGCTATGCCCAGACCTCTAGGTTCGCTTTGCTCATATCCGGCTGTAGGGGCAATACCCAGATAACAGCTTGTGGCCTACCAGAGTACAGTTTAGAACTTGTTGGATTTCGTCTACCATTGCCAGCAAGTGAAAAACAAAAAGTCGATGACATAGGACTGCAAGTCTCCTTAACCTCGAGCGAAGCAAGCCCAGGGGTTTGGGGCATAGCCACAGAGGATGCCAAGCTAGAGGAATCCAGAACTAAAGAATTTACACATCGTAGTATTAGTGAGGCATTGTACGAGGTTCGCGCTCCTATAGTCTGGGGTGGATTTTCCAGAATGAAGACTACTCCATATGGGCGTGGACATGGATACCAAGTGAGGGGCATACCGTATGAGGGGTGGAACACTGAACACTGCTAGATAGCGGTTAGGGTAACATTCCTAAACATTAATTATTGTGCGGCTTCTTACATTTTTAACTGTGAGTAATTTCCATTTTAGGTATATTTGGTTAAGTTCCCCCCCTGGTAAAATCTTCATTGGAATGTGCACACATAATTTTTGGTGAAGTAATGGTGGGGTTAAAGAATTTTGTTGACTCTCTCTGTGGATATCAGCAAATATAAATTATCTATCAGATTAGAACACATATTAGCGCCATGAAACTGTTAGTTGCTATATATAATTTTCATCATCTTCATCAACTTCAAGCTTTAGTCTGTATCTACACATCTTAATATTAATTAATACTAGCGAGATAATCTAAGTAGATAATACAAATAAGAATACATTTGAATAGTAAAGGACTTTCTGGTAGGATAAAATACAAATCATCAATCTAGTCAAGGGTTTATTTAACGTGTCACCAATGCCCAGCCTTTATTATACTACAGTATTTTGTATTTCATCACTTGTCAAGATTCCAATAAGTATTAGTAGGAAATTAGCCCGTTTAGCTAGCGAAATAGATGGTTCTACTGAGACTATATTCACAGTAGAAAAAATAATAGATGAAGATGAAGGAATAGTGAAAGAAAAAACAATCGAAGATTTCGAATCCAATCATCAACCATTGAAGGAAATAGATAGAATGATAGTAGATGAACAAGGAGGTGGTAGAAGAAGAGAAGAAGTCAAAGGAGAAGAAGTCAAAGGAGAAGAAGTCAAAGGAGAAGAAGTCAAAGGAGAAGAAGTCAAAGGAGAAGAAGTCAAAGGAGAAGAAGTCAAAGGAGAAGAAGTCAAAGGAGAAGAAGTCAAAGGACAAGAAGTCAATGAACAAAGTTTATTGCCTGACGATTATTTATCAGATGAAGATTTAAATACTATAGTGGCCAATCCTATTGTTAAATCAGATCTGCCTACAGTCTTACCACCTCAAGTGGCCCAGATGATAACAGTTTTCTCCAAAGGATCAACATTATCACTTCGATTAGGAACTTATTTTGTTGAAACTATTTTGGAATCAGTTAGAGTTAGTACTTTAACTACCTTAGGAGTAACTAGACGAGTTGTAGAGACTATTCTATCTAAAGCAGATGAAGATACTCCAGGTGCTAATCGTTGGGTAACTTCAGGAATGAATGCAGTTAATGAAGCTGCTATAATGACCAATTTTGCTGTTTCTGTTTCATTTCATTTAGCTCGGTCGACTGTTGCTACATTCAGTTATTTGGCTCTTGATACTGTTCATATTTTAAATGCAATTTTTGGTTCTACTGAAACATCACGAGCTATAGCATCAATATCTTCTCTGATTCAAAAAGAATTAGGCCATGGTGCCGGAATTTACGCGTTATTTTCTTCATTGGCTTTCTTTTCTATACTTCAAGCTCGTGGTTGGAGGAGAACTTTAGAAAATATTGAAATGCATGTTTTATGGGATGTGGTTGTATTGGATAGTGGAGAAACTAGATCTCAACAACTTCATCCATTACAAAATCTCCATGATGCTGATGAAGGAACTATTATTAGTCATATTCCTCAAGGAGCTGAATATAAAGTGATGGTGGATGAAATATCAACAAAGACTATTACTGTTGATTTCACTGGTGGTGATAGTTCATCTATTCGGCAATTTTCTATTCCTGAAGGTGCTACTGTGCTTAGGGAAGAAACAAGTTCTAGAGCAGTATCGAATAATTCTATATTATTCAATTATAAAATTACATTTGAAAGTCGATCTCATAATTTTAGAGAGAGAAAGGGGATTATGCCTTCACCCACTGAAAGTCTGGAAATAGAATATGGAGCTGATGAGATGGAAATAGATCAAATTACTACCGCTGAAGTTAATAACAGATCAATAACTCCAGCTAGTTCAACTCAATTTTCATCTATTCATAAAACTGTTCGTCGTTCTTCATCGGTTTGTACGTTAAGAAGTATCAATGAAAAGGTAGATATTGAAGTTGTTGCTGATGATAACAGTAGTTTCATAGAAAAGAGTTCCATTCATTCCATTCTTGATAATGAACCAATTATTGATTATACTGATAATACTTCCTTCCCATCAAATCAACAGCCTAATATTGGCTATATTCAATTTCCATCAGGTCATATTACATACAATATGGCTAAATATGTCAGGTACGCATCAGCTTCTTATGGTCAATCATTCATGAAATTACTTGGGATTGGTTTAGCGTCAGTTACATTCCCTAAAGATGATAATCATCATGTTGAGCATTATGCGTTTTCTCATCACGCTCGCGTATCTTTAGATGATATTTTATTGTCAAGTTATACAGATGCTGCTATTAATGATAATTCTGGAATCCCCTTATTACATTTTGTAGCACTTGATCATGAAGCTAAAGCTGTGGTTCTAACAATTAGAGGCACGCTAGGACTCGAAGATATTCTCACTGATCTCACTTGTGAATATGAGAGTTTTGAATGGCAAGGACAACTTTATAAAGCTCATTCTGGAATGTTAAAATGTGCTCAACTACATACTCGTTCCACCAGTAGAATCTTACGAACTGTGGCAGCGGCTCTTAATAGATGTGGTCCTGAATATGGGCTTATTTTATGTGGCCATTCATTAGGTGGTGGAGTAGCTGCTTTATTAGGCATTCTTTTATCTGAACAATCAAGGGAATCTGGCCAATTTGTTACATCTCATAAAACTCCTCTACCAGCTGGTAGGCCCATTCGATGCTTTTGTTATGGACCTCCGGCTTCGATCTCACCTGCTTTAAGGAAAGCTACTAAAGATGTCATTATATCTGTGGTATATGGTCTTGATATTGTCCCATGTCTATCATTAGGATTATTTCGAGATTTCCAAGAATTGGCGACCATTTTCACTTCTGATAAAAAGAATGCTCTACATAAGATATGGCATAGATTACTTGCTCAACTGTCATCTCCATCACCAAGTGGTATTCATCAAAGTGAAGATGATTATTTATATTCAGTACTTAGTAGTCTGAGACAAGCGATGAAGAATGAAAAACTTGTCCCTCCTGGTGAGGTCTATCATATTAGTACAAGTACAGTTTTTGAGTCTCATGATGGTCGCACTAAGAAAGCTACTAGGATAGTAGGAACAATGATTGTTGATGTTGAAAAACGATTCAGTGAACCAGTTTTTGGTCGTGAAGTATTTCATCATAGTCCAGTTCATTATGAACGAGCTCTTAATATTCTTGAACAAGGAGTATCTGAAGCACCAATATCATAGGGTTATAAAGTTACAAAAGACATTATATTATATAGAGAACTTGGGTATTATTTTAAGTAAGTTTGATCTCCGGTTTCTGGGGCTCTGCCCCGTACCAATATCAAATGGCCAGAAGATTTGTGATCAGAGACTAGTTCAGTAATGCTGTAGGGATACAATCTATGTTGTAACGAGATTGATGTAGAATGGTTTCTGTAGTTGAGTTAAGTCTATCTTACAATCTTTGCACGATTTCCTCCACGTTTTTCTAGCTTTTCTTGACGTTTAGATTTCGCTTGATTGGTGTCAGTGGACTCCGCATTCTCGCCAGTACTCCTGAAGCTCGAATATAAGGAATAAAGTTTGTAAGCAGCGTAGAAAGGAATCTATTGTTAGTAAAATTAGTCGATGGAAATCAACGAACAGTGCCAGCCCCATATCTTGTTCTTGACACAACAACCACGACGACCTTCATCAAGAGGACCTCCCATATTGCACTTACCGATAAATACAGATACCATACGATATTACGCCCAACTATAATCACAAAGATATCACACAAAAACGTGACATAAATAACATCATGGAACCATTCAGTCAATCCGGCTTGGTTCAGATCATCACCTGGTCTAACAAGACTCCCCTTGGCATCATAAGTTGGCCTTCCCATTCTCTCCAATTGATATTGTAGGAAAAATGCCGGCAATGATAATACAATGTATGGTTTGATTGAATTTGGTCTTGATAATAAGAAGTAAGATAATAGAAAGAGCCCATTAACAACCAATGAAGCCAAGTGTAAATTCCTCAAACTTGTGTTATTGGCGATTGCCTGTTTTTTTGCTGCCGCGTTGGCCATTGTATATTTAGAAGATCGGATGACTGCAAAGATATCTGAACAGTCAAAAAAGAGATCAAGATTGAGAAGATCAAGATATGGAAGTGAAAAATCGCTTAATCAACCATTCAAAATAGGACTGTTATTGCACAGAAGTCTTTCGGTAGTTACCTCCGATGGCAGGGGAGTAACCCCAGCACCACCACGTTCTGCCTCCGTTGGCTGGGGCGCTGCCCTAGACCCCATGGCTCGCTTCTCTCGGGTTAAGTAACCCTCCCCACCCAGCAAATAAACAACTAGCTCCCCCCTCCCCCCCCTGAGGCACTGCCCCTGATCGTTCACATCTGGCGGGTGAGGAGGACGTAAGCCCCCCTCGTTAACAACGTATGGCTCATGCAATCGACACGCCGATCATCCTAGTATGGAGATCGTTCCATAATTATACCCTCTATGGACACTTTTGGGTATCTTACGTGCGGCGCTTATGCACTGTGGGAAATTCTCCCACTGCAAACGCTGATGTTCGCTAGATTTATAAGAGCAATAGTTATTTGTTTTAAACCATCACTACAGATACAGGAGTACTTTCGAAGAAGAAAGAAGCTTTTGAGCTACTGGCAATGGAGGAATTCGTAAAGCAGAGAATGAAATTATGAAAGGGCAAAGAGAAGATTATGTCAATTTAAGGAGGAATTACCATAAAAAAATAAAATAACATTTGCCCCCAGCCTAGAGTGGGCTAGGCAACCTTGAGCTTAATTACATTTATTTAGAAGGAGCTAGGGCAAGCTATTGTGTATAGAGGTTAGTATATCATCGTATATGAGGATTTATATATGCATTTTTATATTATAATAGACTTTGAAGATAAAAAAAAAAGATGTTTAAACAAATATCCCAATACGGGATATATCTACTAGTTCTTATCTATATATTCAAATCAACAATTATTATTATCTATACTGTTTTATTTTTCTATACTTTCTTTTGTGAATCTTCAGTAACTGCAGTTAGTTGACTTTACTCTTGGGTATATATAACTAACTATATTGGTCATGTCTCAAGAATGGTTTTTAGTTCTCAAGCCGTTTATTTCTTAAATATTGAATTGAGGTACTACGGATCTTTTATTAGTCAAAGCTGTGTTTATTTAACATTTCTTTAGTGATTCTATCTGTTATTATTATATTTAGGGACTAATTAGTTGTTTTCAATATAGAAACAGATCCTTATCTTCAAAATTATATTTGTGCTGGAGGTGGGTTAGGTTTGAAATTATCTAATCTTCTCACTGCACATACTCGCGTTGAAATAATCTACAGCTGAAACTTCCCCTGACTTACGAAAGAGATGATATAAAATGGCAGAGAGAAACTCAATGGAGCTTAACCAGTATGTGATATCCCTGAATATCCCGTTATAACTTTAACTTATACGTGTCGTTGGTTTCGTTAGAGTGGGAGGGATGTTAGCTGGGAATGATTACTTAGCCCGAATGTCTATCAAAGGGAGCCGCCGGAGGCACTGTAGGAAGGGGTATTTAAAGGTTATTTACAAATAAAAATACAATTAAATAGATGTATATGTATATGCATAATGTTCATAATAAATACAATGTCTTCTTTAATTCCTCGATCGTATCACAGGCCTTCTCAGTTTCTTGGTAGCAAAATATCCTACTCGTTCTCCTCTAGGATGAGGCCTTACTGTTCCCTGCTGTAAATGAATCACTTCAGCAACTTCTTCATCTAGAGCAGTTAAACTTGTCAATAAGAAAAAACATGCCTCTGCAATAGGAACTCTCAATGGGGTTATGGAAGACAACCAAAAATTAGGTGATTCAACACCAATTTGTAAATGAACAATCTTTAACATCCTACACCATTCTTTGTAATTATATTTCGTCTCTGGCTTTTGAGCTAATCCTTGACAAAGAAGTCGGATGTGTTTAGTGAGGACTAACATTCTTTTAGTATGAATCTTAGCCAATAATGATTGAGCAGATAAACTTGCTGGAAGGATTTCGACCTTTAAAGCAGGGTGTGGTACCAAAATAGGTTTGGATAGATCCATTGCATCCGGGACATGAACAAGGTCGATATCACCTTTTTCGAGATCAGTTTCAATGGTTGCCTTTGGTTCAATAGTGTCCGATGAAGTGGCACTCTCGATATGGGCAGCATCTCTTTTCATTAGAACTTGTGAATCAGCGTAATCACCTTCATCATCATTCTCACTACTCTCTTCGCTAGAGCCTCTGACAGCTATATTATTTATTTGATCGTCATCATTATCGTCATCACCGCCATAAGCAAAATCTTCTTCACCTTCATTATTAGAATCAGGGATTTTTTGTTTATCTTTTTCATTGACAACACCACCACTACCACTATCAGATCCATTACCATTACCACTATCAGTCCCATTCCCATTAACACTATCGCTACCATTACCACTATCGCTACCATTACCATTACCACTATCGCTACCATTATCATTATCACTACCATTATCATTATCACTACCATTATCATTATCACTACCATTATCATTATCACTACCATTATCATTGTCACCACCACTACCATTACCACCATTATTACTACTAGCAGTACTAGAACTACTAATACTACTACTACTGCTGCTACTACTACTGCTAGATGGCCAATCATGCAATAATGAATCTTCAATCGACTCACTAGAAGTCAAAGTAGAAGCAGTTCTCAAGAATAATGGCTGACCAGGACGAGAAGGAGTAGAATTAAAAGACTGTGTTCGTGAAAGAGTAAAAGCTAGACCTTCAGGTCCAAGGATATGACTATGTCTATCAGATAACTTGGTACCACCAATGCTAATACTACCAATAAGTTTGGTCAATCTAACTAACAAGGCAGTCAAATAATCACCTCCCTCCAGCATTCTAGCAAAAATAGTTGACCCCAAACTAGAAATCAAAATGGTCATTAACGGAACCGCGCCAACTGTCCAGACAACGAAAAAAGATCTACCTCCAGGTGTACGAGGAGTAAAATCTCCAAACGAATTGGCTACAAAAATTAATCCACAGAAATAAATTGCTTCAAAATAACTCCATCCTTCTACTAATGAAAATACGGCAGCTCCCATAAGCCAGAAAAATGCATAAACCAATAATGATTTAATTACCAAACCATCTTCAGCATGACGTTGTTCCCTTTCGTGAATTTCACGGATAATATTAAATGCCTCTTCAGGTTTCATTTTATCGAATTTGTTCTCATCAAGTAATTTCTTGTACATTTTACGCCTTGATTGTTCTACTCTTCTATATACAAGAGATATGCCATTTGCTTCTCTAATTGCAGAACTAATAGCTGCGATACTAAGACCTACAAGTAAAACACCACCATAAGCGTAAGGAATTGTTAAAGTTCTAGATAAATGAGTTTTCGGTAAAATATCCCCAGCTGCCACTGTTAGACATACCCCCATACTAAAATAAACAGCATCTCCATAAGTCAATCCCTTTATCATCGCAGTGAAGATTCCTCCTCCCATGCCTATCCAGAACATAAATGTTACATTAAGAAGCATCAGTCGTCTTTGCATGGCAGTAATTGTATATGGCATAGTCGATCTTTTTAATCTTCTACCAATTTCATTTATTAATAATAACGTAGCACCGAGAAAATATAAGATTGCACTTATGACTCCAAACCAAAATCCAATATAACGCGAATATAGGTCTGAATTAAAATAAACAAATTGAGAAGCTGCCAGCAATGAAATTAATATAAAGCTTGCTGTATACCAACCACCCACAGTGATGGTCTGTGAGAGTCTATGATTAATTAAACCTGTAAAATTCATAAATAATGAAATATTTGATACAACACCCAAAAATAATGATACCGAATTTAATGCATAAATCCAAGGTAAATCTGCTGGTTTAAGATTCGGATCAATTCTCGATGCCCTCCAAGTATCAGCTATAGAAACCGTTCCACATAAATTAGCTAAAGGACCTACTGATGCAGCAGCAATTGGGAAAGAACTCGAAATCATATACCAACGGACATTAGCCCAATTTTCTGGTTCTTCTTCTAATTGATGAATTGGGACGTCTGATAGCATTGCCTCTCTTAAGTTCTGAATAACTAATTCTACAGGACTTAAGGCAACATATTCCAATTCAGTTTGAGAAAGTGGAATTCTACTTGCCGTTCTTGCAATCTCATCATTCTCTTCATCATTAGTGTTATCGTCAGTATCATTCAAATCGGAATTGGAATCACTACTATCTCCTGCATTTCTGTTATGATTGTTATGGTTACTTTGTTTGTCATTATCAGTTTCTTTATCTCTTCTTCTTCGTCTCCCTCTGGATGATGATGATGATGAGGGATCATTCTTTTCTTCAGACTCATCAATTCTAGTGTTAACAGATGCTTCAGCTGAAACAACTCGTCTTGATTTTGAAGATCCTAATAAAGAATTTTCTAAAGTTCCTAATAACGTAGCAGATGTAGAAGTTGTCTTTTCTGATTTTGATGTTTTCGTGCTGCGCTTTGATCGTTTCGAATTATTTGTAGAAATACTTAGTGCTCCAATTGTTGTAGAAGCACGATTGGCACGAACGGAAGAATTATAAGAGTTTTCATTTAATGGTGAAGAATAAGCTCGTCGTAGTCGTTGTTGTCTTGCTGCAGAAGCTTGTCTCAATAATTCATATGTTTTTGCAGGGGATGATGAACCGGAATGTTCATGTCTAAGAGGTTTTTGAAGGTTATGAAAGGTTAATTTTGTTTTGATAGTTTGACTGACACTTGGACGACGTTCTCGTGTGCCCGGAGAGCGGTCTGAACTACGCTCACGTAAGTCAGGAGTACGGTTTGAACTACGGTCTCCTAAGCCAGGAGAACTTTCTGAACTACGGTCTCGTAAGCCACCAGGAGTAAGATTTCTTAAGCTACTAATACCTGAACGTAATAATCTATTACGACCTCTTGGTACATCAACAGTTTTTGATTGTGTATTAGTGGAAGTATTACCACCAATTTCAGGAAATGGGAATTCAATGAGGTCATCTTCACTAACTTTAGATATCGTCGGAGGTTCCGATTTGAGTTCATTAGCTTGATTACCTCTATTATTATCAATATCTATTTTTTTAGACGTCATGATATTAAACTCCAATTCATTTCCGTATTAACGCAGATAGTTTCTAAGTAGATTCTTTTGAACTTAATGAATAGAGTGTCGAGTTGTCGAGTTGTCGAGTTGTCGAGTTGTCGAGTTGTCGAGTTGTTGTCGAGTTGTTGTCGAGTTGTAGAGCTGTCGAGTTGTCGAGTTGTAGAGCTGTCGAGTTGTCGAGCTGTCGAGTTGTCGAGTTGTAGAGCTGTCGAGTTGTCGAGTTGTCGAGTTGTCGAGTTGTCGAGTTGTCGAGTTGTCGAGTTGTCGAGTTGTCGAGCTGTCGAGCTGTCGAGAGTCTAGTGTCTAGTCTCGAGTAGTTGTCCAGTAATTGTTTAAAAATACAACCTTTTCTTATATATAATTCAATATAAAGAAAAGAACAAAATATAAAAATAGATAGTTAATAATTTAAGTTTCCGGAGTTTCGGGTTAATTGGTTGGTTCATTGGGGTTATCTCTCTGTTACCAATATTTTTTTCCCCTTTTGAGGCTGCATTATATGCTGGTGGTTGTTGTGGGCGCCTCTCCCCACTTCGCGTACAGAACTGTACATATCTTTATACGGAAATATCTGTATTGCTCATGGGTACGGCTCTCAATTAAATTTGCACATACACGTACAATACGCCTAACTAACTTAAACGTTAACTTAACTTAACTTAACTGATCAGACTATATTTTTTTGCCCGCAGAAATATGCGCAACAATTATGCGTGGGAGATCAGTTGGAGATGAGCTCTGAAAACAAACACCACACAACAGGTTAGGTTTATTTCTACCAATACGTTAATAATAAAAAAAAAAATGTATTAAAATTCTGTGCTGAGGATTCTGCTATCTATGAAACATAGCTAACAAAAAAAAAAAAAAAAAAAAAATTCTTCCGGGGCACGGGGGAGTTCGAAATTAAAAAAAAAGTGTTTTTTTGTTAGCGAGCATGACGCAGCACATGCCGATGGAGACATGCCGATGGATACATGCCATGCCGGAATATTCAGCAGGCAGAAAATGTATCGGCCTCCCGAGCTGGTTACGAGGTAGAAATGTCTATAAGCCACTATATTCTGATTATTAAACCTTTTCCTCCTGCAGCTAGGCTGCCGACCCAGATCTTGTTACTTCGTTATTTCTCCGTTTTGGTAAAGAGAGACTAGTTATGTGAAGAGATTATTTGAAGCAAAAATAGCATGGGCAGGACAGTCCTCAAAATACGCTTTTGTTGTGGTGCTGCAGATGTAAGGAAAGGAAGGCGGTTTTCTTCGATCGAATAATGTTAACGTTAACTTAACGTTAATCGAAGCTTTACTACAGCCACATTATCACCTCTTTGTTTTATCATGCATATGCATGCATGCAGATTGTTTAACTTTTTGTTAGTTGGTGAGTAAAAAAAAACTGTTAACGTTAACGTTAAAAACATAACGTAAGTGTCTCACTACTTGTACTAACCACAAACATTTGGTGTCTCCCTGTACTCCCCACAATGGGGTTATTGCCTCCGGCGGTTGGGAGAAGCCCCAGTCCCCATGGCTCGCTTCGATCGAAATTGAGACAGCGTTGTAACTATTCAAAACAACAACACGATTTTATCTTACCATCGCAGGAAAACAAGCGACGATTAACTTATATATGATATCATACAGCACTCTATCTGTATTAAGTAATTAAGTTCTTACAATTGTTAATTAAAATATTAACACAAGTTGTTTTACTGATTTATGCAGGGAGTCAATAATAGATCGTGAGTAGTAGATCGACATAACCCTAAACCATTTAATCGTCACTAATGACGTTACAGTTTCTCTAGTCAGCGGGTGAGTTGAGAGAACCGAGCTATGAAGTTGAATAGGACCCAGACGCCGGAGGTAAGCCTGGCACATATCACTGTCACCCATTTTGTTATCCGCCCGCTTCGGAGGGCCGAGTCAATTATTGGCAATTTATTGCGACGCCGTTACTCTCTTCGCGAGACAGCCTTTTTCTCAACATTAATCCGCTTACCCCAGAAGAGCAAAGGCACACATTATTGTACATAGATTGTCGGCAAAGAACCCAGAGCAGCGTATTTTTAATCCGCCTTCAACTAACTAACTTAAAATTAACTAGCCCACTTATCTTGTGCATAGGTTAAGACCATGCATATACTGGCTGCCATCAGGCACATTGTAACCGTTTTTCAAATGATTGATTTCTAATTGATAATCATTTATTGTCTATGTAAGCTATCTATAGCCAGCGGCACGTATTTATATGTTTTCGTCCTTACCGACAGTTCTGTTTAGCTGCATTTCTTCCTGCTTCCTTAAGAAGACACTATTTCTCGGGGAAAAACCCCGTGGGAGAAAAAACCCAGTGGGAGAAAAACCCCAGTGGGAGAAAAACCCCAATCCATACACCCTGCTGCAGGGAGGCATTACACCTTATCTACCTAAGTTGGAATCGATGATATCGAGCTGCAAAGTTAAAGTTAACTTAACTTACATATGTGTTTTGCTCACATTATACTGAAGTTAAAGTTATTGTATTCACCATCATATAGTAGAGCATAGCGATTTGATAAGGCGCAAGATAACATTAACGTAAATCGGGAGGACAGCAACTGAACAGGATCTCGGACAGCTAACTGTAACAGACAGTAGTACTATTATTTTATCACTTTTTTACTGGTCATTGTAAACAGCATAACTGGACTTTATCATACTGTAGAGAGAACATTTGCCCAGTTATAACAAAGCAGAGCTTTAACTTTTAGCGCCTCCCATTGTAAATTAAGTGAAGATCGAACTGTTAGTTTAACAGACCACCAGATAGCGCCGCATAACGTTATACTGTTGTCACAGTGAAGTAAGAAAAAAAAAAAAAAAAAAGTCACATATATATGACAGGCCGGGTCTATTGAACATATGAGAATCAGGTTCAATTTCATGTTGAGAATCAGGTTCAATTTCAGGCTCAGGCCGAGTAGCTGTCGAGCCATTCTAGGTTTTAAGCAGACCAGGCTGAGATGGTTATAACTTAACCGTACGCGCGTTGGCTTATATAAGTCCTGTGATAGTTAAGTCGACGCGTCAACTTTTGTCGCTGTACCCTACGGTGGATTTTGGCCCAATACAGACAGGGTTCACAGACAGGGTTCACAAACTGTTAGTGTTATGTCACTTTGTTGACTTCACGTGACTTAATGCCGTGTAAAATTTTCATTAGTTAAATTGTCGGCACCTCCCTCGTTCTCTCCCTCTTACCTTCTCTCTTAGGGCTGTTTGATTATATTAATCAATTCACTAATTCCTAACTGAGAAGGTAAGTAGATACTAGATTCAGGGTCATTGATATTATTAT
>JAJMIF010000050.1:12318-111476 GCA_030583505.1 Sugiyamaella castrensis | reverse complement strand
ATCCCTCTAAAGCTGATGAGTACCGGAGCTGTAGACAAGAGAACAACCTTGACTTTAAGCACTAATAGTTACTACTGAAGCCTATACACCTAAAGTTATCTGTTATTCGTCCACTGGATTGTTAGCGCCATATAGTTGATAATATTATATTTTATTTTATATTCTAGTATCGGAGCCTATAAGTTGTCAATTTCAACAGGCAAGCATGACGTAAGCACCCATCACGTGAATAGGTTCTGCGGCGCGTTGCCTTTGAAAATCAAAATCAGCCAATTATCTCAACGTATTGGTCAACAATGACATGTTATAAATAAATGCCTCAAAAGGAAACTCCCAACAAAGGAGTGTTATTAATAAGTTTCCGCTACTGTCTATATAAACGAGGGTATCCCCCCCGCTCTCTTCGCCTCATTTTTCTTTCTTTTAAAATAACAGTCTTTTTGTATTATTCAAGATTAAATCGATAAAAATAAGCCAATAATTTATAATCAATCAAGTTGAGAGAAACAGTTCTTGACATCCAATTCCAATAAAACTGGAAGTTGAAACTTTTTTTTTTTGAGAACAAAAGAGACTATTTGTTGAAAAAAGTCGTGTTTTGTTTCAAAATGGCTCCACGAACGAAAGTCAAGGGTGAAACGTCGGCTCAGCTACCATCATTACCATCAGTTCAGCAACCATTGAAGATTACAAAGCCATCATCATCTGGAGTACCCTCCTCCTCGTCCATTGCAAAGGCTAAACAATCCAGTCTGAAAGAAAAGGAGAAAACAACAAATTTTGATGAGGATATTGTAAATGCGGTAGTAGAAGCTGCTAATACTGAAATTGCACATGCCCAAGCACAAGCACAAGTCGGACAAATCCAACAAATCCAACAAATCCAACAAATCCAACAAATCGAACAAATCGGACAAATCGAAGATGCCGCGCCCCCCTCTCGTAGAAGTGGCGGTGGTGGTAACAAGTTCGTAACTAATGGTAGATCGTATTCTCGTTCAGAATACTCTCATTATGAAAAAAAAGATGAGGATTACGATGAACATGGAATTCTTAATCTATGTCTTACTTATGATCAACATGGAAATCTCCGGGTGAAAATTCCAACTCGTTGTGTTTATTGTCCAGTTCGTAGTTGTGGTGAACATTTTAATGCTTGTAAGGATACTCAAGAGCATTTTAATAATGTTCATTCTGTCCAACTTGGATTAGGTCCTTATTATGATGTACGTGCAGAACGTAAACTTATGACATCAGATGAAAAACGTAAAGCCGATTCTCGTACTAGGCAACGAGCTAAAAAGAGTACTCTTTATACCCCATCGTCTCATTGTGCTGATCTTCAAAGAGAACTTAAACGTAGAGCTGAGCAAGTTAGTAAAACTGTTGAAGAGTATGTTAATATGGACCCAGTTGCTGCTTTAAAGGATATCAAATCTAGATGGAGATTTCTTTGTATGCGAAAACAAAATTTAGATGTTATTGAATTTATAAGAACAACTATTCCATTTTATATTGCAGTTCAATTAAGTCCAGCAGTTGATTCTGGTTATGATATAAACCAAGTTGAAGAATTGATTTTAAGTCGTGTTGATGATGAATTGCCTTTACTATGGAATGATCTTCATTGGACTGGAAATAGAGTTACTGGGTTTCGAAATGCATGTTATGCTTATCATTATTTAACTACTGGTGAACAATATAAAGATTACACATATCAAGAAATACCTGCTTCAACTTTTCAACCGGATTATGATATAACAGTTCCAAGAATTTTACTTGAAGATGTTCCATTATACTCAGCTAGATATGCTAATGAATTTCAAACCAAACCACCTACTGTTCTTGATGCTGAAGGTCAGAGAGCATTTGAAGAATTTAAACTCAATTTGACTAATATGATTAATTTGAATTCCCATTTTAAAGCCAATGTTAAAAGATTGATTGATAATCATTGGACTTTAATTCCATCTGTTGAAGATGTTTCTGATATTGCAAAAAAGAAGACTCTTTATGGATCAGAAGCAGTTATTCGATATTTACAACAAGAGAATTTACCATATGAACCAAGATATCTTGATGAATTAAAAGGTGAAAATTCAAGACATCCAGTTTTATATGACTCTAGTTTATCATTAGGTGGTCCATCAGATGGTGCTGCTGTTGCCAAAGCTATTGCTAAAGCAGCTACTAGAGTTTCTAGTTCTAAACCATTAGTTGAAGCACCTACAGGTATTGTTGAAGATATTGAATCTATTGAATCTATTGAGCCTATTGAATCTATTGAATCTATTGAATCTCTCTCGGCTGAAGCACTTCTTCCTGAACCTACTCCAGTAGATGTTAAAGATGTTGATCCTAGTTTGGCTGGTGAGACAGGAGCAGGTGATTCGAACAATGCTTTTTCGTCTTTATTGCAAGCTGTTGAAGCGGAAAATAAGAAAGAGCAGCAAAACTGGACGGCATCTAAGAAAGGTTCTGGCAAAGTACGAAAAGTTCATAAAACTGGATCTAAGGAAAAGTCTCATAATAAACCTTAAGAGAGATCTTAAGATCTTTATCGGAATAAATAAATGAAATTGTCAAGAAAATTTTTTTTTCAAATTACTTATATATTTGTGTAATACTAATAATATCAAGGCTTAATAAGTGTTTTATTATGGTGCAAAGGACCCAGGCGGATGTGACGTAGTCCAACCCCTAGCTCTCGCTAATCTCGAGAAACTATTATTAGAGATGAATGCCATAATATTCAGTAGTCCCAACAGGGACTGAAGCGAGATTTTTCCCGAGATCAGATAAGAAATTCAAAATAAGGCTTAATCTTACTAACCAGATTAGTGGAGAACAAAAGAAGTTATAGTGTAGACTAGAACTTACTCGGAGACGAGTTAAACCAATAAACCAACCACAGAAAGCAAGCTGAAGTCTGGCAAAGTCGATCTCAGCTGTTCTGCCTCCATGCTCCAGCGGGTGCCTAACTCCCGCAGTGACCCGCAAGCCATTCTAGCACCAATTCGCCAGCGTAGCGAGAGCTGGGTGTCTGGGGTGACGCCCCAACCGCTGGAGACAACAGAACCCCATGCCAGAAGCAACAGAACCCCCCGCCGGACTTACTGCTTCCCTGTGGGTAGTCTGGCCTTGGCCCCATGGCCAACCACGTACCCACTCTCTTTACCGCATTTATTTTGGGCCGGCCAGTGAGAGAATTACATTGTATGAATTTAAAAGGGCCCTCGGTCTGTGAATTACCAAGACGTTCTAAGACTTACGCTGAATTTCTAAAGAATCTTAGAAGAAAGAGAGTACTAACGTACGTACGTTACTGAGTGAGAGGCTGAACGAAAAATCTGGGTGGGAAAAAAAAAAAGGAAAAAGAAAAAAAATCCTCTTCTCTTTTCTCTCTCACAAACTCTCAATTTTTTTTTTTTTCAGACGTACTCGGTACTTCTTTTTCTTCTTCTTCTTCTTTTTTTTAACCTTTTTTTTTTGTTTTCAAAAGATTATCGAAAATCTTGTTCGTTAAAAAATAATTGATTAAAAATGTCTGAAATTCATGAGGATGTAAGTATGAAATTGAGACAGACAACTGAAATCAGTTGAAGAAAACAAGTGAAAAATAGATGATGATGGAAGATTAGTTAGGCATATATAGATGTTCAAGTATTGGAGCGTTTGACTGTTTGAGTTTGAAGTATTCTAGACTGTTAGTCTGTTCGAGCGTTGTTGGAGTGTCGTATTCGTTTGACTATTCGTTTGACTATTCGTTTGACTATTCGTTTGACTATTCGTTTGACTATTCGTTTAAATGATTCGTTTGACTATTCGTTTAACTGTTCGTTTAAATGATTCGTTTGACTATTCGTTTAACTGTTCGTTTAAATGATTCGTTTGACTATTCCTTTGACTGTTCCTTTGACTATTCGTTTGTGACTATTCGTTTGACTATTCCTTTGACTATTCCTTCGACTATTCCTTAGACTGTTCATTTGAATGTTCGTTCGAGTGTTAATCGATAATATAATAGAATGATGATACGGTTCTTGATTTGACTCTATTCTATTGATTGGATAATGTTTTCAACTTTTAGATAACTCTCTTTGGTGATTTGGCTCTTTTAGTTCAACTCTATCTTTCATCTATCTATCTATTTTGTTTTCGACTTGATGATCTACTACCCCGCTCAGCGCGGAGTCGAGTAACTATTGTCGAATCTTGTGTCAATATCTAACTTTTTCAGCACGACTTCAGCGGAGCCAGCGCCGGCGCCTCGCTCACTTTCCCCATGCAATGTTCCGCTCTTCGTAAGAATGGACATGTTGTAATCAAGGGCCGTCCTTGTAAGATTGTTGATATGTCAACTTCTAAGACTGGTAAACACGGTCACGCCAAGGTCCATTTGGTCGCCATTGATATCTTCACCAACAAGAAATTGGAAGATTTGTCTCCCTCTACCCATAACATGGAGGTTCCTAATGTCAGTCGTACTGAATATGCTCTTATCAACATTGATGATGACTATCTTAATCTTTTGGATTCCGACAGTAACCCCAAGGATGATGTTAAGGTCCCTGAAGGTGAACTTGGTGAAAAGATTGTTGCTGATTTTGAGAATGGTAAGGATCTTCTTGTTACCATTATTTCTGCTATGGGTGAAGAGGCTGCTATCTCTTACAAGGAAGACCCCAAGGGTAACCAGTAAGGTAATTGAAAATTAAATTTTTTTTTTTGCTTGATTTTTTTGTTCTTTTATGTTGTGAAAAAAAAAAAACCTTCTCTTAAATGTGACCGGTTTTCGATAATGAAAAAGGAAAACAGTAACAAGGAGATTATATTATGATTATTTAAGAATGAGAAATAAAAGGTAATAGAAACAGACGACCCAAAAAAAAAGTTTTCAAAAAATTTGTAGTATTCCCCTTATTGTTCATTTGCGTCCTTTTTTTAGGTTAGCTAAAATAAGAAAGAAAAAAATAAATGAAACAATAAAAAAAAGCTTTTGTTTTATGTTCATTATATATAGACATATATATATTTCTATATATATGTGTATCCGGTTTGCAAAGTTTTTTTAGTATCTGTATAGAGAATGATTGTGTGTCCCTCGGTACATCTTCGCATTATTGCTTCCGGTGGCTGTGGCGTAGCCCCAGACCTTCAACTCTGAACCATTGAAACTGGATAGTCATAACTGGTCTGCTTCTGGTCAGGGAGATTGCCTAGCTCTTAGGGGCTTCTCGACCTTATCACACTGCCGGTAATTCTCGAGCGCAGCGATTGCAAGGCCGGAGGCAAACGCGTACTTCGAGGGATTAGCCCGCTTCGCTCAAGAATTCACCATTGAACCGGATCATATCCGTCAATCTCATAGTTCTCTGGAGCTACCGGTCTGAAGCTACGGTCTGGAGCTACCGGACTGAAGCTTCCGGTCTGAAGCTACCGGTTTGAAAGCTACCGGTCTGAAGCTACCGATCTGGAGCTACATCCCACCCGCCAGAGGCAAACGAGGGCGCCGAACACAGCGAGAGCAAGGGTCATGGTAGTCTCGCGAAGGTCAAAGAGACGTGTAAACATATTTATTAAAGCGGGACAAACACACGGAGACCATAAAAAATTAAAGTAAAATAAAAATTTGAAAATAAAAGATAATTTGGAATAAAATAAGAAAAGAAAAATATAAAGTGGAGGAGGATCAAGAAAGAGTCATTACAGGAGTTATCAGAAAGTTCTCTTCAGGTGAAATAATAATATAGATGTCCAAAGTTTATTAACAGTGTCAAAAGTCTAATAATGATCACTCAATAAAAGTACAAGATTTTTTCCTTAGCAGCAGATAGATAATGCGGGAAAGAAAAAAAAAAGGGGGGGGGGAAAGTCGAAGGTACATTTGGTTTCAAAAGTCAAAAGTCATTTCAGGTTCATTATTAATTTTTTTGTATTCATTTGTTCCTTTTGACAAGTTCGGCTCATTTGTTTTTATCGTTACAGAGTAGCAGCATAAATAACTACTACAATCACTGTAGCCCCAGTCACAAACGGAACGTCACCTAAAATAGTACTAATAACTCTGGACGATTGATGAAGAATAGAAACCAAAGGACCTAATAAATCTTGTACGGCAGTTGGCAAAAGTACATCAATCGTATGAAAATAACCAACATACGCAATGAGGGTACGAGATAAAACAAAAACTAATGGATCAAATAATGAATATTCAGGTGGAACACGACTAGAAGCAAGAGCGGCAGCAGCAGCAGATCGAGTGCGTCTAGCAGGAGTATCAGGAATTTGCTCGGGTTTAAGAACAGTAAAGTTCACATAATAAGAAATTACCAAAGGAGCAAAAAGTGATGTTAACAACCAAACTAATAATGGTGAAAATACCTCAACCAATTCATCATATTTAGGAATGCTTTTCCATAAAGGACCAGAGTTTAATAGGATACCAAATTCCAGTACTACTGAAACAGCATTCAGTAAATGAACATTAGATAATTTAACACGAGCATCATCGGAAACTCCAATGATATATTCAGTAGTAGAAGATAGAAGTTCAAGAATTTGTTCTTGAATTTCAGTTGTCCATTCTTTAGCTTTATCAATCAGAGTTACTCTTTCTCCTCCTTCTTCTTCTTCTTCTTCTTCTTCTTCCTCCTCTTCCTCTTCTTCTTCTTCAACACCTCGTTCAGAAGTTTTCTTCTCTTCATTGTCTTCTTCTTCTTCCTCTTCCTCTTCTTCTTCCTCTTCTTCTTCTTCAGCATTAACTTTAGAATGATTAATTTCTAACGACTGTTTTAATGGAGTAGAAGCAAAACTTTGAGGTGTTTTAAGAACAAATTCACCAACAGTTGTTGAACCATTAGCACCAGTAGATGATGGAGTTGTTCTTCTTTTATTTGGAGATGTTGACAAATAAGGAGAATATTTTGGGTTGTTTCCATAAGATGGATTATTTTGAAGGAATTGTAGGATTCTAGTCTCAATATCGGATTTAAAACCGTCAGTTGAGATGCCTAATTCAGAGGCAAGAGTTACTAACTCGGTCTTTTTCAAAAGATTTAATTTAGTCATGGTGATGAAGATTAAGAGACGCGTTAAAATCCACGCGTGAAGTTCCAGTTAGTAAACGTGAGAGGGTCAATAAAGTCAGAGAGGTCCAATAAGGTCAATTTAATATCAGCTTAATATCATTCAAGTCAATTCAGTTCATTCGATTCGAATCAAGTCAAGTCAAGTCAAGTCAAGTCAATTAATTCAATTAATTCAATTAATTCAATTCACTCCAGTAGAACTCAATTCAAGTGAGGCAACTCGTGAAATAAACGCGACCAAATATGATATTGTAATAATCGTTATATATCAAACTTTTAACTTAAATATCAAATATAAAATCAAATATCAAATATCAAATATCAAATATCAAATATCGTCAAATTCGTCTAATCCACGTTCAAATCACTAAAAAAGAAGTGAAGTTATCTAAATCTAAAAAACTGGCGGGGATAGGGACTTGTTATTGTTAACAAAAACAAAAACACCCAATGTCCCAATAACTAAACACGATTGTTTATTTTGATAGGCCGAGCCGCACAGCAAGTCGCATAGATAAAAACCCTTTTTCTGTGTAAGTGCAGTAACTTAACAGTTAAACCGTTAATGTTAACTAACGGTAACCTGCCTCAAATAACCGCATAAACCATAACCGAATCCTGGCCATATAGTCAAAATGGGACATTATGGGTGATTTTATCTCCCAGAAACTAAGGATAGCCAACGACATCAGGATAGGATATTTAGATGTAACATTTGCATGTGCCATAGCCTCATAACCTCACAGCCTCACAAACTCTCGCAGCACTTAATTAATTCTTCATTGTATACACGCCTCAATCGACGCGCTCCTCTCACAAGCAGGCACCACAGCGCAAGTTCTAACCTCACACAGTTCTGCACCTAATCAGTCACTTTTAACCCGCTTATAACTTATTTGTTTATTTGTTGACAAAAAAACAATTAACTTTACTTTTTTTTTAAATATGAAGATTGTTTTTAATTAATAGCAAATGTTTTGAAAAAAAGGCTCGAAGATGCACTACCCCATCTCATAGTTGATTATTTCCTTCAATTGGAATGAAGAACTTTTTTCTCGTTCCCTCTCCTGTTTAAGTCAATTGGCGGATCCGGCGGCTTTGCTCAAGAGGTCTATTTTCAACGTACACACTGTACTTGTTGAGTGTAACATCAGCACACATCAGGCTATGGTGTCTGGGGCTCTGCAACCGCTCCGCGGGATGGAGTTCTGGGGTCTCGTAATAATCTGGGTATTCTTCACGTTTAGAGATCTCTGTTTATTCTCTTTCGATTGGAGGAAATTCGCTAGAGCTATAGAATCCGGGGAAGTGCCTTTTGACCTGAATATGGACATAAACACCTATTCACATTTTAGGTTCTCAACTCTTTATGAGAGGGTGGAGGGCAGAACAGTGAGTGGTCTTCTCGCCGTCGGTTAGCTACCCCCAGCTACTAGGTGACAGGATTTGGCCCTATCTCAGGTTCTCAGTCCTGGGTCTTTGCCAAACTGTCAGATATTCTTGAACATTTAAAGGTGCGAACGACGCAGTTGTTAATTCCCCTTCCTTTTGTTACTACAGTAGACACGGGCTTCTGTTGGCAGATTGGTCTACATGTCGATTTTGAAGTTATTCTTGTCCGCTTTCCTTGGGTTGCTTCACATAAGTTCCATATAAATATTGCTTGATTTGCTGGCATAGCCATGACGTGCTTTCGGGGTGTAACCCCGGGACAAGAAGCCCAAAATCTTGGATGCGATTCTGTAAGTTACAGCTAAGCGGATCTTTAGGACCATCATTGGATTTGAATGATTATTGAAGATAAGTATGGCTCAGCTCAAAAACCCTTTACATGCCAAACGTAATTTATCGTGGCTTCGAAAGTAATAAATATTTATATAATACCTAATTAGCAAATGTAAGAGCCATAACTGCTAAAGTTATAACTACTATATGAGCCAGCGGGTTGTCGCCGAGCCCCCCGAGGCAGACAAAGACGACCATGATGACATTTGGAGATAAGCGAATATTAGACTATTCATCTCCGATTCATTTAAGCCCAACAACAGAGTACAGAACGTACAAAGGCTAACCATAACATGACTCAACAAAGCGCATATGTACTGTAAGTACATACAAGAAGTTAGGTAGTAACTGTTAAACAATAGTGTCGGAATTAGCTTGATGACCGCGAACTGCGAGAATAACGCTAACAGTTACTTACATAACAGTTCGATTAATTCTAGCCGACACTTCCCCATGGTCCGAGGATCTACTATTGAAATATGATATCATCATGTTGTTGTTTACTTCGATATTACGTGTACTGTAGTCCGAGTCGGTATATAACATGTATAACTTCGCAATAATTATTCTGTCGAAGATAAGTAAAATAATGAAATGAATTCTTGAAGTTACTGCAATATAAAAATTTTCACCTATAAACCCGCTGATCGTCGGTTTGCACATGTAACTTAGTTGCTTTGTCGCCACATAAACACATACGCACCCTACACTCAAGAGATCAAATATCTGTTGATTGATTTGAAGGAGATCTATAGACGATGAAAACTCACTCCCCCCAAGTGTAGAGAATGGGTCTGGGGTTTCTACCCAATCGGACGCAGACGATATATCATATAACAGATGGCTGAGAATGCAGATGTATCATCTCTGACAGGCGCACGATTCAACCTATTTTGGAGAGGGTCCATGTTCGTTAGAATCAAAGTTATTTAAACGTTGATAGACTTATTGGCAGGGTTCAAGTTTGTCAGTCCCAGGAAGGAAATTTCATAGAATAACTGCAAACGTTAAGTACCGAACCAGGAATGATGGATGAGTTAAGTTAATTTTAAGTTAGCGAGCACACTCAATCATCTGAAACATATTGTACGTAACCGGTTATAATATAGAGAGAAAAATGAAAGAAGCAGAAAAATAATTGTGGTCTATCTCCGGTGAATGGGGCCAAGTCCCGGACCCCCTAGCACTCGCCACTCTCGAGGAGTTGACGACAATTTGAACCTCTAGCTTGAGCGAAGCGGGGTGGAGGCAGACTGAACATTATTAATAATGTCTGCATGATATTATTACACAAAGACAGAAAAAAAATAACTTTAACTAAAGTTAACGCTTAAAAATAATCAGTTAACATTATTAACCGTTTTATCACTGTACGCCTGCAAAGAGGAAAAAGACAACAAAAAACTATCATGAAAAAAAGAAAAGAAAACCCAGAGAGAACCGCCAAAAATCGCAGAGCTAAGACCAAGTAACAAGTTACCAGAGTACCGAATATTTTTTCAGACTATGAAAAGGATCTGGAAAACGTCTCTAGAAGTCTGGAAGTTCTAGATGCGGAATTTCGGAATTTCGGTGTTTGTCAAAAGTTTCGGAATATCGGATGTTTTTTATTTGAGAGCTTTTAGTTATTGTGGCATTACGACGAGGCGGCCAGGCCTTCAGGCAAACTGGTGATCTATAAAGCGAGAGGCAGCAACTAACGTTAGTAGTTACGTTAAGTTAACGGTTACCAGTGTTAGGTTATGTCCAGCAAAGAGCAGACTCCCGACCTGCTCTGCCATGGCCATGCAACCCACAGCGACGGCTGGGATTATGAAGGCTAATGGAGCACTAGAGAGGTCTGCTGCCATGGGGGCGGTTCTTTTTTGAGTGCATCGATAGCTACGGGTTGTAGCTGCCGGAGGCAAAACAGCGGGCCGATGCCGAGAACATTACATAAATGAACGGTAGTGTGATATTACTTAGATATAGTTAGTTAGATTGTTAGTTTGAATCGTGGAACTTTGAATTGATTGGTCGGTTTAACTAGTCGTTGTCATATGAATAAACAAAGCGCTTTGAAAGTTGAACCTTTTTAACCCTAACGGTCTTAACTCAATTAAAAGTAGAATAAAGACCCATGGACTAGTCCCTTGGGGTTTGGAATCTTGATGTCGTTGTCGTTTTCTTCCCCCGCTAACTACTTAGTATGTATTCCCGCGTAATCATCTGCATGCTACCTCGACCAACTGGCCTCACTCGATAACTAGCTACAGTCATCGCGACGCCTTCCACCCAACTAACTACGTAAGTTAAGTTTGATTCTCCGAAAATTTGTACTGCAGCGTCGCAGCCTACTCGCATCTAACCCTTATTCCGGTGAACAGAAGCACAGACGCTGTTCCTCTCGGTAGACATCACTTCACAAGAACCTGGTTTGCTGCAGACATGATCTTGAGGACTATCAACACCAGGGTCTGACCCAGCCGCCCAAGGCAAACTGGAGTGAGAGGAACAGTTGTGATTGGATGAACAGTTATGCAGTCCTTCTCGCTATGCCGTACTTTCAACTAATTAAGAACAAAAAAAAAATAAAAAGAACAGCAATAATGATTGGTCTCAACGTCGTCCTATCAAAACTCCTTCAGAAGACAAAGACTCATAACTCAAACTCTCCTTAAGCTACGCGGATTTTGTTCTCTGTGGTGGCCAGCGAGTGGTATTGGTCGCCCATTAAAACGAAAGTTCATTTGTTTTTGTTCCTAACCCATGATTCTAAAAATTTAAAAAATAGGACAACTGCTTCTAAGTGTGGTATTATAACATAACCCACCCTATAGAAAAATTTAGTATCCTGTTTGTTGTTGGTTGTAATAATTGCTTTTGTATTTATTTAGTTTGTTCACATTTTCTTACTCGCCTTTCTGCAAGAAAGCAGAAAAATCTTACATTCCTTGTTAAAGCAGTTTAACCTAAGCCTGAACATTTTCATTTCTTTTTATTGTTAACCATTTGGAGAGACAGAGAGACCAAACACAAAAGTACCTCTCTCTTTTTCACAACTGCCTCTCTCTTTTTCTCTCTTTTTCTCTCTTTTTCTTAACTGCTCTCTGTTTTTCTTAACTACCTCTCTCTTTTTCTCAACTGCCTCTCTCTTTCTCTTTCTCTCTGCCTCTGCGTTTTTGTTCTTGCCCAAGTCCCATATTTTTTTCGTCTCCTCAGTCTCCTTCTCTTTTTCTTTTTCTTTCTTTTTTCGTTGTTTTTGTTTTTGTTTTTCTTTTTTTTCTTCTTTCTCTGTTTGTGTTTTCTTTTTTTTCTTCTTTCTCTGTTTAATCTCATTCTCATTCTCACCACTCACACTTTCTCACACTTTCTCACCAGCTCACACCACGCACCACCCACTCTTAGCCGCTTTCACCTACTTTTTATCACCACCACCCACCCGACCTATAAAATTTTATTCACCGACCTATCTCACCACACGCACTATTCTATCAACCCACGAAATCTCCCCCGGTTCTACCCACACATTTTGGGAGTGGTACAGTACTCTCTAATTCAGCCACACACCAAACTATAGGAACCAAAAACATCCATCTTTCCTTTAAACAGAGATTAATCCAAAGTAGGAACTTAACTTCTGACATCAAACAATTTATTATTTTTAAAGTTGTCTTTTGACAGAAGAGGATAATAATATTCACGACGGAAGAAGAAGTATAACCGAGAATCAACTATCGAGAATCAACTATTGAGAATCAACTATTGAGAATCAACATTGAGAATCAACATTGAGAATCAACATCGAGAACGAACAAGCGTTAAACGACTGAATTTAAACTAAAAAGATTAGAACTGATTGTTTGAACTTCACCACTTCACCTCTTCACCACATCACCACATCACCACTTCACGACTTGACGACTTCAATATTCAGGAAGTGTTGACGGTCTTTTGAAGTTGTTTTGTTTTTTGTCTTTTTACGTTCTATACGATATTAAGTTATTTCTAAGTATTTTGATTATCAACTGTTTTATACGATATCAATACTGGTTTGACTCTTAATTGTAATTCTAAAAAACCAAAAAAAAAACACAAGGGATATTCACAAACGCGGGTGTTTTTGTTTGTTTCCCCGGTTTATTTATTCTATATTTATTGAATTACGCGTGATAAATGTGAGTACGCAGTGGAAATTAACATAACTAAGGGCTTCCTCTAGAGGACTCCGAGTATCTTGTTTGAATTCTCAAATTAATGCCTTTTCATGCTTTTTACTAACAATTTTTTTAGCTTAAATTTCCAATTTCCAATTTTCAAGTTTAAACTTACAACTTCCTTTATATATATATACACGCACATATATATTATTACTCTTTTTTGTTTGGCGAGGAATTTCTTAATAAAAAATGTCGGAAAATTCTTTAGTAGACACTGGATTAAATTCAGATCCAAATACTTCTCAACAAGGTTCATCTGGTGGTCCTGGTAATACTTCAATTTCTTCTGGAGGGTTTAAACGTGAAAGAGGTATTGATGATGACGATGATGATGACGATGGCGGTAAACCAGGGCGTGAACGTCGTAAAATTGAAATCAAATTTATTCAAGATAAATCAAGACGTCATATTACTTTTTCTAAACGTAAAGCTGGTATAATGAAAAAAGCTTATGAATTATCTGTTTTAACAGGCACTCAAGTATTATTATTGGTTGTATCAGAAACCGGTTTAGTTTATACTTTTACAACTCCTAAATTACAACCTTTAGTAACTAAACCTGAAGGAAAGAATTTGATTCAAGCTTGTTTAAATGCTCCAGAAGATCCTCAGCAAAATGGTAATCCTGCACAACAACAAGCTGCTGCCGCTGCTGCTCAGCAACAACAATTACAACAGCAACAACAACAACAACAGCAACAACAACCACCACCGCAACAACAATTGCCTCCTCATCAACAATTAAATGATCCATCTGGTTTAGGTGGTTTAGCTCAACATGGTCAAGGTGGTCCTTTGGATGATCATTCTCATTTAGGTGGTAGAGGTGTACCAGGTCAACCAACTGGTGGTTTAGCTACTGGTGGTTTATATATGTCGCCTGAACAAGCTGCTGCCTATAATCAATATATGGGACTTCCTCCTCATCAACAACAACCTCAACAAAGGTATATGCCTCAACATCCTCATTTACAATCTCGACCTCAGTAATGAGTTCGATTGTTTGCTTGTTTGTTTGTTTGTTTAGTTGGTTTGGTTTTGTAGCGGTTATATAATATTAGGGGAATGTTAGGGAACGAAGAAGATGAGCGTTAGTAGTAGTAATAGTAATAGTAATAAGGGTAGTAGCAACTCAATCCGGCATTCATATCTCAAAGGCAAAATGATGTGTAAATGAGATAACCAAAAAGTTTAGTGAATAGGTTTTTAAAGAGGATGAGTATACGATTGTGATTATTATTTGTTATTTGTTTGTTATGAGAATTCTGTATATGTATGTATGTATACTCATATATATATCTATATTATATGTTATATTATTATCAATTGCCTGGCCCTGACTGGAACTGAAATCATTGCAGCTAGCGAAAGATCGTTTGATCTAAGGGTCTGGGTATTGCCTCGAACAAATTCATTTGTCAATTTAATTTTAGACATATTTCATACAGAGTACTACTATTAAAGTAATAAATTCCTTATCTTATCTTATCTCCTCCCCCATTCCCCCTTTTTGTTATACCCTGCAATCAACTTAGTTTAGTAGGTTTCATGTTCATCTACCTAAAAGTCATTTAATCTTCGTCAAAAGTTTTACCAATTCCGTTTTAGGAATGTCCGCCAAACGTGGGTTATGTCAACCTATTTAGGTAGGTGAAACGAGAGACCCACCCAAAATAGAAAAGAGAATCTTTTCAAAATTAAATCGGCGAATTGATTATACCCTGATTCGTAAAATCGATATCCTTTTCTGTCAATCTTGAGATCTCACTATTCTGCGGCTGGTACTTCCGAGTTCCGACAGGTAGACACATTTTCCAGACTAGGTTGGCCGACCGCTGAGGGGGGTTCCTCCGATGATTGGGGCCTGATTGGGGCCTGATTACAGCTAGAGCTGGCTCCTACATATATGGAACAAAAATACCACAGTTTATTTATCTATACGGCAATTATAACCTCATGAAGATAAAAAAAACAAACATTAATGAACATCACAGCTGTTGAATCAACATCAAAATTGCATTTTAAACACACACGTGGTCCTCCTCCTCAGTTCCGCGTAGGTTAAAGAAATTTCTTCAGCGAAAATAGTTGCTGTGGAGATGGGGCCCGCTCCATGCTGAATACATTCGTAGCAGTTATATTGGGATCAGATTTCTCTCGCACCCAGCCCTTCATAATCAAAATTGAGCCTTAACCTCATCCGAGGAGGTCTAGAGTGTACCGAGAACTAGGGGTCTGGGGTCAGGCCCCAGCCACCGGAGGCAATCACAGAATGAAATATAATATTAGTAATCGTAACGATATCTATATAAAATGCAAATTAATATTTTCAAGCTTCTTGTACGGTTTTGTCATCATCATCATCATCGTCATCATCCTCTTTTATAGTAGTGGCATGTAAAGCTCCCACTGAGGCAATAAATGATAACAACCACCATGGAATCTCCACATGGCCAAGAGATTGACCAGTTGACATAAAATATCCCCAGATTATTGGACCAAGAGCTCTGGCACACGCAGAAGCAACCTGAGTACATCCATTAATAACACCCAAATGACGTTTATCAGCAGCCGAGCGATTTACTAATAGCAATAAACCTGGATATGACATTGATCCGAAGAAAGTTCTAATAAAAAGAACACATAAAATCATATAAAACATAACCTCACGGGGTAAGTTCAACAAATATTGCAGAAAAGGCATTGCAAAATACAAAAAAGGATGTCCACGAATTAATACTCTATATGGTCGCAATGTTCCATAAAGTCTATCGATATTCGGATATAAAAACACCATTAAGATAATGCCAAATACTCCACATAATGATAATAACATACCTACGTCTCCAGCACTCAATCCTAAACCACCCGGGAAAGGCCCTTTTTGGTTAGGAGTATTGAATTGGACACTAGTAGATAAATAAATAGGTAGTAATTCTTCAAAAACTACTGTGTGACAAGACAGGAAAAAATTACTAACTAATAATTTTCTTACACGAGGAACCAAAACAGCACTCCAACGTTGATCTACTTCTGGCAGCTCTGGATGATTTATAGTACCATTATTCATATTATCAGTATTACGATTCAATAGTGGCTTATATTGTTCATCTTCATCTTCATCTTCTGAAGTTGAATTGGATGAAATCTTATTATCTTGATCCATTTCGCTTGATGATGATGATGATGATGAACCAGAAGTCCATTTTCTGGGCAATACCAAATAAGTAATATACCTGCCAATTTCACGACCAAAATCATAATCATATTTACGTTCAGGATGAGTTTCATCAAGAAATAAAAGAGTAATAACAAAACTAATCATTAATACTGAACTGACAACAATGTTGGGTAATAAAAATGGATAATCAGTAAATAATTCCAATGAATCATGTGAAAAGAATGAATCTTGATTATCAAACCAATCTGGATGTGAAGCAACTGGGTTCGCCAAGAATCCGCCGACCGCAGGCCCGATTACGCAGCCCACTTGCCATAATAAAGGCATAATAGAAAATGCTAATGCTTGATGTTGACGCTGAGTAGCGATTTCTCCAATAACAGTTCTTACAACTCCAACATTACCATTAAGAAGTCCAGATAAACTTCTTGCAAACATTGCCATAAAAAAATTTGTTGAGAATCCAAATAACAATAAAGAGGCCGCTGCACCAAACATACCAAGAAGAATGATCTTTTTACGACCATATCTATCTGACATACGACCCCATAATATACCAGTCAAACATTGGGATAGTGCGAACATTCCTGAAATATAGCCAGCATATCGGCCTATTTCATCATTATTTTTTCCTTTCAGGAATGATTTGACCATGAAATAAACATAAGGAAATAATGAAGTGTATGATATTGGTTCAGCAAAACGAATGGCAGCAATCACTGCTAGTTGGGCCCAAGGAAATCCAATGAGTTGTTGTCTGAAGGTATAACTTTTAGGTGGCATAATGATTGGTAAAAATGCAATTTTTTTTTTCTTTGAATGAGTGTATGATTTTTTTTTTTTGTAAATGCAAATATCTATAATATCTATCTTCGTGGACTTCGTTAAAAGAGAAAAGAACGAATCAAAACAGACCAAATCTAATCATAATAGAACAGTAAGATCTGTTGAGTAGAGGATTTGAGATCAAATCAACAATATCAAAAAACCACACTCCAATACGATGAAGTAAGAAAGAAAGAACGAATGCTGTATGACGAAAATATTTATTTTAATGTAGTAGTTTTAGTAGTTTTTAGTAGTTTCGGTAGTTTTTAGTAGTTTCGGTAGTTTTTAGTAGTTTCGGTATTATTAATATAGTACTACTACTATTATAATTTCTTTCTAATACTTAATACGATAATTCCAAAAGCTTTTGACTTTTCGAAAGAATTTATATACTTTTTTAAAGATCAACAAACCAACAGAGCAAAGAAAAAAAATTTCTATCCATCTAGAGGGGGATAAGACTGATATTTATAATTATGACTCTGATGCACGGGCATAACTCCTGACTAAGGTTAGCGAGCGGATCAATTTAGACGATTTGGTAAATTATTATGTAGATCATTTTAAACCGTTGGACCCGTGCGGACTTAAAAATTTTCAGCTCATTTGGGAGAGAAGATAAAGGTTCCAAATAAGATAACTTTAATACTGTAATAAATACAATCGACAGTATAAATAATAATATTTGTTATGATTACAAGGCGTGAATGACTCGTATCACATATGCCCACTACTACCCATTTAATATAGATCCGTGTAAATTATTACATTCCTGTAATCATCGGGTACCATCTGTCCACAGTATCCACAATTCTTTGTTACAGATCCTCAGTCAATCGGCTTACCTCCGATTGTTGGAACTCACCAGACTGCGCGAACAAAGTGTATCACCACTTTTCTCTTCGTCTGCCATAACGCAAGATCTGATAAAATATGTACTGTATATTATGTAATAACGCGGGTTAATAGCAGGCAAATCAGCCGTATATTTCGGACTCCTAACTCTGAGATCCGATGGCTCTCCGAGACCCCGAACAGACGACCGAGGATCAAATTTAATAACGAGCTACTGTATTCGTAATGTGAATCGCAGATTCTAACCGATGTACCCTGTGATGTCTTGCCATCATGCAAAACAATAAAGTCGGAACAATACTAGGCTGAGCGTCCGCAATTATTATTTGTTATACAGATTTAAATGTACTCAGATAACTCCGCTATCACTGTACTTGGTACCTGGAAATTGCTGGAATATGCTGGCTCTCGAGGCTCCTGATGCTCTGCCTGCATTGCCTCTGGCGGCTGGGGCGTGACCCCCTAGCCCTCGCTTCGCTCCAGGATCGCCTATCCCCCCTGCCTCAATTACTTAACTTTTGTTATTTTCACCACTGGTTAGCATGGGGTTTGGGGATACGCCCCGACCGCCGGAGGCAGACAAGACAATGGGCAGATTGCTTCCAGAACTTCAATTTCTCAGAAAGCACTATCGATCCGAGACGGAAGTAGACAACCGTCAATTACAGCGGCCACTGATAAATCTATACCAGCAACAGCAACTGTCCCAGACACCGGGGCAAACAGAGCGGTGAGCGGTAGCAGCAGATATTCTCTACTGCATTTTCGACTTGGAACGTAGAGACAGAAGTAGGGATAACTCTTGGCCAGTAATCAAATCTATCAATCAAGAGAGTAACAAACCGATCATTAACCATGTATGCATGCCACAGCGGTTCTACTGGCCCTACTCTCGAGCATAATTACGCTGCCCCAGACCCCGGAGGCCGGCCGGCACAGCGGACGGGGCTGGCACTTGCAATTCGCCTACGAGGCTCGTGAGGCTTGTGAGGCAGCTGCGGGGCCGGCGCGTAGGTCATTTCCACGTGACTGTTTAAGCGATCATGCATATGCGCAGGATCGGTAGCCGCCCAAATAATTCAAATATATATATCGTTCGAGACAAAAGGGCCCAAAGAATTAAAGCAAAGAATGAAGATGGGAGAAGGGAAAGGGAAAAACTGGAAGAACAAGCCCAGCCATGAATTCAACGTGGGCTGGTTGGATTTGGGTTTATATTTCACTTTTCAACTTGGAACTTTAAACTTTTAACTTCTTCATTCGCGTAGTTAAGAACGTGTCGAACCCAGCCATTTGAATTTTCATTTTATGGAACGAGATATAGGGATTTATACGAGTTTACATATTGGTTCAATTGATTAAACAGGTAGTTCGGAACTTCAGAGAGAGAGCGAGTTGAGTGATTGAGATATTTCTAATTTGTTACTTTTGAATAACGGGAAACTAGAATCAAGGCAATCAATTAATCAATTAATCAATTAATCAATTGTATTCATTGACTGTTTCTGTTTTCTTTCTTGTACTAGGTTTCTTCTAGATCTCGCGTTGTGTGTGAGAGAGAGAAGTGTACGCGATCTATCACATTGAATCTCTTTGAATCTCTTTGAGTTGCTTTTATTGCTTCTGAGTACGACAGAGTGTTGATATATCTATCTATTTTGATTCTGTATTGTGTTAAATCTCTTGTGTGTTTGTTTTGGTTGGTTGTTTGATTAATTTTCGATTTTCGATTCACCATGTCTGCCTCACCGGAACTAGCTGATAGTAATAGTTCAATAACTTTATCAGAGACTGGCGGTACTTCTACTACAGCTGGTGATGCATCTTTTGGTCCTGGCGTAGTAGTTTTAGCTAAATTAAAAGGCTTTCCAGCTTGGCCTGGTATTATTGTTGAAGAATCAACCGTTAATTCTTCTGTTCTTGATGCTAAACCTAAAGGTTCTTCTAATCAACGTTGGCCTGTACGATTCTTTAATGATGTTAATTATATGTGGGCGTCAAAATCTGAACTTCAGATATTAACCAAAGAACAAGCTGCTGGATATGGAAAATCTGCTAAAGCAAGAAAAGATAAGGCTTTATTAGGTGCATATCAGATTGCTGCTAACCCTCCTACTCTTGAAGAGCTAGTTGCTACTGATAAAGAAGCTGCTGATAAACTGGCTGCTGCCTCTGAAAAAGCTTCTTCTACAAAGAAATCCAAGAAATCAACAACGGCTGCTCCTGTTGAGATTGAAAGTAATGGAACTACAGTAGAAAAGAAATCTTCAACTCCAAGTTCAAAGAGTAAACCTGTGTCAAAGAAAAAGGAGACTACTACTACCTCACGTACGACTGCTGCTGCTGCCACTACTGCTTCTGCTACCGGTTCTGATGAATCTCTTTCATCAAAAAAGCGTAAGTCAACAAGTACAGAAGTTGAAGCAGTTAAAGAATCTAAGAAATCTAAACCAGATAATGACGCTAATAATAATATCAAGCCTAAGACAAAGAAACCTATTGCAGCTTCAAATGAAACCAAGTCTTCTTCTAGTCCTGCACCTAGTAAAACCAAACATCATAGTCCTGTCTCAACACCATCTGCCAAAGAATTAGCTAAATCTACTGAAATGCGGTCAAAATTATGTTTGTTGATTCGTCATAAACTTCAAAAAGGGTTTCTCGGTAAAGAGCCTCTTCAAAATGAAGATATGCCTGCTCTTTCTGAATATCTTCATAAGCTCGAAGGTCTTTCTAATTTGGAATTATCAGTTATTCGTCAAACAAAAGTAAACAAAGTTCTAAAGGCTATTGTAGGTCTCAGCCCATCTGCTATACCTCTTGAAAGTGAATACAATTTTCGTGATCGTTCATTGAAGTTATTAAATGAGTGGAATAGTATGGCTGAGAGTATTCCTAAACACGATGACAATAGTAATGGTGGAAAGAAGGATGACGGAGATGAAAAACTTGAAGAGGAAAAGAACGAAGAGAAAGAAGAAAAGGAAGAGAAGGAGGAGAAGCCTCCTGCCACCTTAGAGAAGAAAGAGGGCGAAGATAAAGGCAAAAAACCGGTAGATGAAGACGAGAAGAACGAGAAAGAAGAGAAATCTGATACGACGGAAAAGGCCAAAATCGAACAGAAGGAAGAAACGGAATTGAATGAAACAAAGAATGAAGACGATGCAAAGGGAGACGAAACAACTAATGAACCTAGTTCAGTTGAATCGGCCGAAAAGGAACAGAATTCAATCACTGAAATTTCCGAGTCCAATGCATAAGCTTGAGTTTAAACCAACCAATACTCAAGGTTAAAAAAGGACCGATACTAAGTTATTTTATTTTATTTTATTGTATTATTAGTTATATAAGTGATTGATTGTTTTTCTTATCTATTAAGCTGCCTATTATAATTGATTCAAATTTAATCAGGAAATCTAGTGAATAAATATCAGATCTGAATATTTTCTTGCTGTGTTCTTCTTGGGCGCTCTGGCCGCTCGCCTCTGGCTGCTCGGGCGCAAGAAAACGGATAACGGATCTCCATGAACCCCCAGGTCTCGCTTCGCTCATGAGTTACTGAACACTCGTCCTCACTGTGCTCGTGTCAGCTATATTTTGTTATTAGCTTGTTTTAACGATACTCGAAACTTTCTTGAAAAATCTACTGGCCAGTGTCGCTCATAGACAGAGAGAGTCCACCACTAGGAGCAAGAGTTAAATCTTTAAATCAAAATTACTTGATAGAGAACAATGCTGTGGATTTGGATCTTTTTACCACTATCTAAGACACCTGATTTCACTAAATCCTTAATCCCATATGATAGAGACTACTTTGGAGATTGCAGTTTCGATCTTCCTTATTTCCTCTACGATGGCTCAAAATGATGAGATTGAGAGGAGGGAGAACACTTCTCAAAAGGGGGACTTCTGCACTATCGTGAAAAGCAACAGGTTGATAGAGTGTATTCGACAAATATTGTACATTCTCAAAAACCATTTTCTAAATTTTGAAATAGGTTCACCAAGTCTACAAGGAAGATATGCCCATCCAACTGGAAAGTTGTCTTAAAAGGATACTGAATCATGCGTAACTATTGAATCAATGTGTCAGTCAGAAAAGTGGTGTTCATGGCGATCAAAAGCGGTCAAAAGCCCCGATACTTTTTTCAAGCATATACTAACCCACAGGCTATAGTCAACTCCCTTCTGATACTCAAGTGATGAGAATGGCTCAGCACGATAACAAAGTAGATGAAAACAAGTTTAGACAACCATCTCGAAGATAACTCATCACCAGCCCCCAGAGGAAAACTTGTTTGTCTCCGGTACCTCGGGCCCCTAGGCTGGTTTCGTGTTTGACTCTTTTACGTTATTCGGCAATCAGGCTTGGTGTTGGTTAGCTAAGTTCTCTTGAACTATATGAACTCACTCATCAGGTTAAGTGTCTCTTTCTGGAGTTCGCCTTAGTACCAGTACTGTGCCATCTATAGTAAAAATTAACTATGTTTTGATATGTCTTTGGAAAAGAACAAACACATCTCTCAGATTCTCTCTCACTTGGCTACCATAATTCTCTAGCAAACTGACTATAAGCTTTCACTTAGCGTATTGTATAATCTTTATTGATTTATAATGCTATCATGTCTGTTTTTCTTATTACCTGCCAATAGTTCGTAGTTGTGTTAACGTCGAGGCAACCAAAGCCCCAGCTGCCAGATGCAGCTAACCTTAAAACAACTGATGGTTATTTCTGGGTTCTCTGGCCAGGTATTTTATCTTTCCTTGTCATTATTTAAATTTATATATTATTTATTTATTTATTCAATCTACTTCGATCCTCGCCCTCCAAAGAATAGGTGGCACACGGGATTGCTTACGTAATTTCAATATAAAGTTTGTTTCGTTTCAGTTTCTAGATTCCAGCCCTGAATTCACCACTTTAGGGCGCTGGGAAAAACCTCCTCATGAGGCTCAAAAACCACCGCCAAAGCCTTTCTCTAGAGGATTAATCAGCCTGTTCTCCGCACCATATTTTATTACGTGCCGAATACCGATGATCAGAACTATATTTGGCATTAGGGTTACCTAAGCTTAGACTTTAATGCAGATAGAATTTAATAACATAGATCTATCCAAGCCGCACGGCTCTGACATTTTCTACATGTTGCTAAGGCTGAATTCCGAAGGTGGAGGTGATGATGTACTTGGAAATAATTTATAAAGGAAATTAATTTTAAAGTACAAACATATAACATAGATATATTTTTATAAACAAAACAACAAAATAACACATTATGTTTTAACAGGATGAGTCCTTTGAGAATGAGTAGCAATAATATCAATACCTTCAATCTCCTCAGAATCAAGGGTCTGTTTAGGCCCTTCAAACCATTTACGAGCATCAATAAAATAATATAAAAGAGCTCCACCCCAGATAACACTATTGATAAGACAGGTGTAATTCATTGTGGAAGGAGTTGGATTGGGACCACCAGACGGGAACATAGCAAGAATGGTAATCATAAAAATTAAATAAACAGTAGCAAAAAGTCCATTTACACGGGACCAAAAATGACCCAAGTAGAAAGGACCAGGTTTAAAAGCATCTTTATCAAAGAAAACATGTCTACAGAAAATTGGTAATCCCCAAGCAAGACCATTTGAAGCAGGTCCTAAAGAAAACAAAGCTTGGGCAGCAGCTCCATCAACAAGTACCAAGAGACCAAGAATAATACCCATTAATCCATCAAATATAACTGCACGAACAGGAACTTCAAGTTTTTGGTTTACAACACGAATAATTCTTGAGAAGGGAAGTGCACCATCACGGCTGAAAGCCCACGTTTGACGAGAAGCAGCAACTAAGATTGACAAACCCATAAACCATTGGACAATAAATAATAAAACCATCATGGCAATAGTCCATTTTTGTCCAAGCGTATCAAGATAAATTTGAGCCATTGGTTGACCGGTAGTAGTAGCTAAAACACTAGGAATATCAGAGATCGCAGCAGCAAGAACTGCCAAGATTACAAAACCTAAAATACCACACATACTAATTGAAAGGACAATTCCAAAAGGAACAGCAGTTGCAGCATTACTAGCTTCTTCACTCATGTGTACACAAGAATCGAAAGCACCAATTGTCCAAATAGCTGACATCCAAGCCAAAAACCATGTCCAAGCATAAGGCCAATCAATTAAGTTTTCTTCATGAGTGAAAACATAATGAGCAGAATTTAACGTCTTAGCGCCAATTGGAACAGCAATCAGAGTGATAATAATAACTAGCATATTAATGGCAATACAAAAAGTTTGAAGTTTTGACATAACTTTTGTTGCAATGGATCCAATACACATATGGGAAATGATACAGGCAACAAAAACACCGTAGGTCTGAAATTTATTGGGTGAAAAAGAGGGATCTATAATAGCAGGAATAGATAAAACCATTTCGGCAAATCCATAATCAATAGATACTAAACCACCTACTAATCCTAATGTATTAGCATAACCAGCTAAGAAACATAACGGTCTTTTAGTAACTTCAGGTGCAAATTTGTAAGTCCACCAATACAGACCACCAGAAGTAGGTAAAGCAGAACCCATTTCACCCATGGCCATACCGACACTAAGAATACAGATTGATGGCATTAACCAACCCCATGTCATTCCAACAGGTCCAGCTGGAAGATTAATTGCCAACACGGAAGCTATTGACGGTAACAAACTCATAATACTAAATGCGATACCGAAAACTTGAATAACAGAGAAATTTCTTCTCAGTTCAGGCTTATAGCCCAGTTGCATGAGAAGATGATCATCTGAAGTGACTGTATTTTTCTCATTAGAATAAGCTTCATCTGAGCTTACCTCTTGAATGACATCGCCTTCTTCAGCACCCATAGTGTATTTTATTTTAATTTTATTTAAGATCCAAAAAAATTAAATCTGACGAAGAAAAACAAAGACAAAGTTAGAGGAAATTTAGATAAACTCTTTTTCCTCGAATAATTATTATTTCAGAAAAAAGCTTTATTCAAAATTCATGGTATGTGGGATTTGTCCCATATATATAAGTAGTTATAATTATTTAATATATCTACCAAGTTAACCAACCATATAAAATTGATAACCTTCCTATAGGCAATAAAGAGTTAAGATCGATCCAATAGACTAACCGGTCTGTGTCTAGGCTTGATAACGGAATAGTTAGTTTTCGCTTAGCCATCAGCAAGATCAGCAAGATATCTCTTCCTGAAACTACTGCAAGATAAGTTAAAACCCCTAAAAAAACATAAACCCTCTGGTTAAGTAGAGCACGCAATTTCCGAAAGAGGAGCTGCATACTTCCATAGAGAGAGATAGATTTCTTTTGGAATCTGTTAGTGCATATCACTCACTCTCTTTATCTATACTTGTGAGACCTTGAAAAGCAGAATGCCAGGGCACACACACAAATAAGTTCTTCTGGGCAATGCAAATACACACCTTTGGTCTATCCGTTATCATTAGCTGATGGGCAATTCTGATTGGAGAAAATTAAGCTTCGATATATTATCCCTCAATAGTGGACTGAGGGATAAATAACCAAAGAAAATGACGCAGTGCATATATCAACAAACAAAAAAAATCGCTCTCCACATCCTAGAGCAGAAGAAGCGAGTTTCATGGTTTCAAACGAACTATTGATTCATTGCTGTCTTGTATCATTACCCCTCTTCCCCTCTGCCAGAACAGTCCAGTTCAGACCCTCTTCTTCACCCTCGAGCTCTCCGTTCCTCATCTGCCTCCGGCGGCTAGGGAGTATTCCGTTCCTCCTACTTCCGATGTCCCCACTACATACCCTGTTATACTACAGTTTGAGTACATCATATCAGCTATACTCTACTACCGTTCAGCTGTAGTTTCTTATCATATATGTACCGTGCGAAGTGAGATAGCACTATCACTCCCAAAGAAAACATTCGGATTAGGTTTAGATACGATAATGCCGCCCTTCATCTTACACCAATCGATATGCTAGTTAAAGTTAGTTAGGGTTAGTTATTAGTACTTATCACTCGCCGATAGAGGAAGTTACGGCGTCTTTTTAGTAGTTTAAAAGTGTCTTATGCTCTGATGGTGCACTGATCATATAACCTAACCTCTTGCCGAATTAGTTTAAATAACCGCTGTGCACCCAAGAGATCTAGTGCTTTTGATAACGACTTAGATATCACAGAGCCCAGCGAAGCAAGTTTGTCTTTTTTTTTTTTATGGGTCTGGGTCTACGCCCCGGCCGCTGGAGGCAGAGCCAGGGGGGGGGAGGGGGGTACCCTATAGTGCTTCCTTCTTTGTAGAAAAATCTATTTATATCGCTCAATATAGAAACTTAGGAGCTTGCCGGCACTCTAGTGGTATGTACGACATATAGCCGCGATGCTGGGGATATTCACCGAGTTTAGGTCGTTTGTTTTTCGAAGTCGTTGGTAGGGATTTTATTGAGAAGATAACAAAATTGACAGCTATGCATTAATCTTATTATAGTAAATAATAGGTAACCTTTTAACGCCCCTTCTTTCCGATGCTTGCATCTAGTGTTCTGACCGATAATGTTAACGTTAAGATGTTAAAGAAAAATACCGCATACATGTACAAGATTAGAAAAGTTCCTCCCTGCAACAAGCCAAGTAATCTGATTTTATTGGCTCGTGGCCCTGCCGATTAGTGTCTTTTGAAGGTTGATATTACCGGCTGTAATGATCGGCTGTCTTTCTTTCTGCAGATACTAGTAGTTGCGGTGGTTAATTTAACGCCTATAGAACCAGTCTTTTGCTGTTCCCAAGTCATCGAGATCTACTTAGATACTAGATAATAATGTTATTGGTCTATATTTTTCTTATCAGTTTGAAGGAGATGATGACTACTGTTTGATTATGTAGTTCCTAATGGTCGAGATAAACAATTAGCCGCTGTCAAGCTGTGCTCACGGCCTTAAGGACCCTTGATCAGTGCCATCTGCGGCAAAATGCCACAGTCACACACTGATCACAGCAGCAGAGCTTCTATAGGGTCTGAGGGGCAGCATCTCAGGTCCCCTTGTTGAACATTTCCACTGTAACTTCACCGTACAAAATTCCAGGGTTAAGCACTGCTGGTTTCGCTTGAGGTTAGATTTCTTGACTGCAGCGGAAGGATCTTGTGAGGGCACCCCCCTCGCCGTCGGAATCATTCCTTTTCGTTCAATGTTATTTCTAGATTGAATTCTGTGTTCGCTCCTCTGTTCTGCTATTGTGGGTTTTTACGCGTCTGTCATCTGGTCACTAACATTTGAACAAAAAAAGTTACTAACTGGTTTCAAAAAGCGGAATGAAACATACCGCACTAGGATTAGGGGCAGAAGTTCATTTTTTTGTTCCAGTGACTACGATTTCCCCGCTCAACCCCTCCTTTTTTCGAAGTCATTTATTTGCCCTTCTTTTTTCATGGGGGCTGACTAGACCAATAAAGTACATGCTATACCCTCGGACCTTCCACCTTCCATCCTTCCATCGTTACCGGCACTGCCTAAATTCATTCAAAAATGGTTGACAATATTTCTTTCTGTTCTTCGTTTATGATTTCTAAGAAAATCCAGTTGCCATTATAAATCTTTACCATCGGCCTCCCGCCTCTATAGATGCCTCAGACCCTAGTCATTTGGAGTGCCTGGTTGACCTTGATATTTTCAGAGCCTTTGTTTCAACCATTTTTAGCATTGGTTTCTCGTTTGATGAACCACTGAAAACTCATTTTAGAAGTTAGTGTACCATCGTTTGAAAGGATCATCGTTGAACCTGTGAAACCAAGAATTCTATACTTCTCTATTCCTATTTTTGGTTAGATACATATTTTCAGTTAAAATTTATTAATTCCAAGTCACGATACCTTCGGGCCTATTTAATCCTTCGAGTTAAAACTTGTGTCTCCAGCGACTGGGAGTCCTCCCAGAGACCCCGAGACCCCGCTACACTCGGGCCCACATCTGTCAGACTGACGGAGCATCCGTCAGGACAATTGAGTTGAAGAAGATACAGATTTTGTGGGGAAACCCCCCGTTCGCCGGATGAAAGCTTTCCTGATGTCGTAATATCTACCATAGTTTTAGTTTTTAAGGGACAATATCACCGGTTGTTCCTACTGACTGACTGATAATCATTTATTGTCTATGTAAGCTATCTATAGCCAGCGACACTAATATATCTTATTTAACTATCCCTAGAGGATAAGCCTTCACTAAATTCGGTTTGCTTAAGAATCCTGATGCTCCACTACTATAAAAACCCCATGGGAAAAATTGAATGCTTATATGCCTCCATCATCTGGGAGCCTTCTATGTCTCCATCATCTGGGGATACTCCCCGGATCCCTTCACCTTTATTTGGATACATATGGGATCCTCTCGTGCTGGAATGGTTGTTGGAGTGAATTCAGAAAAAAGTCTTCTTTTCACCCCGAGAGCTCAGCAAAATAATCTACAATCGAAGACCCATAATAGGTTTTTTTTTTTTTTGATTGATAATCATTTATTGTCTATGTAAGCTATTTATAGCCATAATAGGCATCAGATACGCCATTAGGGACTTTAACCTAACCCTAATAATAGATGTGAAGTAGTCATAATATTTTGATATGTGTAAATTGAGCCCGAATGGCCAAGTTGGTAAGGCGTATCACTAGTAATGATAAGATCATCAGTTCAAATCTGGTTTTGGGCATAACTTTTTAGTGTTAGTGTATAATTAATCATGTTCTCACGAAAACCATATAGCATAGCTCTTATTTATATGAAGGTCGTAAGGAAAACTGAAACCACAAATAAGTATGATCCTCGACCCGGAATGAAATCAAAGCAGGGTATATTACGCCTCAGTGGCCGGAGGCATGCCGGGGTAATTATCTTTAGGAGCTTCAATAGGGTTTTACCTTCCGGGATATAGCTTTACGACAAAATAGAATCTGTGAATAGCAGTATATTAATTAACTTTTTCTAGTCGACGCGATTGTTTTAATCCCATCCATACTTAGTATTGGCTCAATTTGGCTGATTTCTGAAGGCAAGTTATACAAACGAAAGAATCACATCAACTTTTTAACTTTTTCTTTTTCCATGAGCGCTCGGTCTTCCGCGGCCGGCCATCCTTCCCTTAATTATCTGATCTATTAATATCATTAAGAACTTAATCTGAACATTTTAACATCGAACTTCAAACTTCAAACTCCATTCCTCTTAAAAGAATCAGAGACAAGTGCCTACTAAGAAATCCAAAACCATAATTTTCATCAGTAAAAAAAACCAAAAAAAAAAACCATAAAAACCAAAAAAAATAAATACACCCTCAAGTTTTGCGCATCTCGTAAAAAACCTTTACTGGGCATCTCGAAGTCTAATCCGAATAAACCCAAAGGAAATGCACGGCTTTAAGTTCAGGCTGTTGAACATCAATACTCTGACAAGTTCTCAAAATCTTTTCCACCAAACTAGCATTAACCTCGTCGGGTTCAGAATTTGCGATAATCTCTTGAACTTCTGGTTTCGATAGTAAATATCTAATACGTTTGTTTACTACTTGAGTAATACTGGCTCCTCCACGTTCAGTACTACCTGCTGATCCATTGACGCTGGCAGATGCTTGACGACTACTAGTAGCGGAAGGTCTCACGAGGTCTGGGATCCAAACTGGCAATGTAATATCAACAGTTGGCCGCCTGGAAGTATAATAACGATAAATCATCCTAAGGTCGTCAGGTGTTGCCGAAACTTCAACCCTCTGCACACGACACAATGGAGCCAAATGACTATTACGAACTCTTTTTGGAGTTGCTGATAAAGAGACAGAAGAAGAAAATGAAGAAGATCCCGACCCATAAGTACTAGGTGAGGACAAAGCAGATGTACATGAACCTGAGGAACTTGTAGAAGATGGTGTCATCGGATGACTAGTCTGACTTCTGTTGTTCTTCTGTGATTGATTTTTCTGTTTTTTGGAAGAAGTAAACGGAGATGACATGGGTAAATATTCTTCTGAGGGTAGTACAGATCTAGGTTGTGATTGTAATTGCAAGTGTAATTGTTGGTCTTGTTGTTCCTGCTGTAGTTGTTGTTGACTATGATGTGATTGTTGTTGTTGGTGTTCTTGTTGTTGGTGTTCTTGTTCTTGTTGTTGGTGTTCTTGTTCTTGTTGTTGGTGTTCTTGTTCTTGTTGTTGGTGCTCTTGTTCTTGTTCTTGTTCTTGTTCTTGTTCTTGTTCTTGTTCTTGTTCTTGTTCTTGTTCTTGTCCTTGTCCTTGTCCTTGTTCTTGTATCTTTTGTTCTTCTACACTTTGAACATTATTCAATACCTCAATAGAAGATAGATCAAACTCAGACATCTCTTGACTTTCTTCTTGTTGATGCTCATGCAAAGAGTAGCTATCATCTTGATAATAAATATCCGTGTTACAGAATGTCTCTTGTAACAGACCGTTTTGTCTCAGATTAGAGTCCGTGTTAACACTATATTGACAATCATAAAACGAATTCATTATGTTTGCATGGTCGTCGCCATCAAACAACAGCTCTAAAGTGGATGAATCTTCCATTTGGGATGACGAAAAAAAAAACTTCACAAAAATGGATTGCAAAAGAGTATGAATATAGAAAAGCGAAAAAGCTTTCGCCGAATCAGAGAAAACACTTGAAATAAAATTTCTTTGAACAATATGAGAAGAGTAACAGGAAATAATTGAAATAAAATTGTCCTTTAACAAACTTCTTCTTGTACAGGCTCTGAACTTAAATAGGGAAGTATCAGGAACTAGGAGAGGATAATTCACAATAACAACATCGAATTACCTAAAAAAACAAAAAAAAAACCAGACAAATAAAACTTGCAAATCAATTTAAGCGTATATATATATATATAGCTTATGTATAGTTTATACGTAAAAGCTCTCTAACCTTATATCGAAGAGGAAAAGATGAGTTGAGAGGAGCTAAGAGTCTGTAACTATCTGTTCCTGGCTAGTGCATAGCTGGATGTTTATTATGCAGGTACACCTTCATTATGCCATGAAACTTAAAACAGTTACAGAACCGTATAATATTACAATAACGGGTCAACAACCTATTCAGAAGACGCAACTAATATTAATCAGACAATCGAGAAGCTCGAGAACTTTTTAGATTAATATATTTGTATCTCTAATTGAATTATTCGATGCCCAAGTACCATCTTAATGGTATATTTACCACCCTATAATAGAGTACCGTGTAAATATGGTACCCATACTGATTCGACGTCGATAGAAAAATTACAACCCACAAAAATTATGGGGGGCCGAACCGTAGATCATCCGAACCCTTTTACGCAATATGCATGCTAGTTTTAAAGTGCTCGTCGATCAGGGGCGCTCGAGATGATCAGTACACGATTCTAAGTGCGTATCGGAGAAACCGGAATCCGACTGAAAACATAAATGCCAATAAAGAAGGGATGAAATAGTTATGGCAGCAGTTAGGAATCATTCAAAACATTAATTAGAGACATTAATATATTTTTTCTTTCCATATATTGTGCGAAGAAGTTTCATATTTGTTTCACTGCAACCTTGGTGTTCAATATCGAAGATAAAAAAAAGTGATGATATGATCTACAATTATATTATTATGATACATAGGTTAATATTATGTATTAATGTAACAAAATTTTAGGAATATAAGCTTTCAAATCGTTATTAAAAAACAGCGTTGAAGAGAGACTTGAACTCGACAGGCTGAAATGTGACATAGTCATAGTCAACCCAAACAATCACAACTTTTTCAGATTTATGTCGTATGAATTCATCCGGCTTGGAGTTGAGAGGGAAATCGGAAGTAGATTAGAAGTCAGATATTAAATGATGTTTTCAAAAGTCCGCGAGGAAGTAAATCCCATCATATTTGAATAATCAGATTTCTGATTTTGATACAATAGTAGAATTGTTATATATATCCTTTATTTAAATTTTCAAATAATTTTAAATTTTAAGAAACTTACAGGAATTGGGGAGAGACAATCTTCATCAATTCTATCTTTCATGAATACGAAAATAGTTATTAAAGTCACAATAGTAGATGCAGCAATATGAAATATTTCTGTCTTTAGGTATGGAACCGGAAAAGACAGATGATTACTGAATTTAAAAATTATATGAGTGACGATGAAATGAATCACCTCGACATGAATTGTTTCAATGCTGAGACACGATCTTTGAATTTAATATTGTAAAAAAAAAATTTCAATTTCTCTTTTAACTTTCAGTTGTTCAATTGTATTTATATATACATAAACTACTAGAAATCCAGTTTTAAAAATTTCGCTTTCGGTCTGATAAAAATTCACGGAAAGTGCAAATTTCAAATTCCAACAAATTTTCTTTGACCTTATTGTTATTATTCTTTTTCCGAGATGAATCTCATATTTCTTCTCGGGTTACTGACATTAATGTCAGGAACCAATGCCTGCTTTTGGTTCTGGCCGACTGGAAGCAGTGGTGGTAGCGGCACCTGCTCAGGATGTTGTGCTATTATCACTGCTAGCTTTAGTTACGCTTTTAAACTTATTTTTGAAGAAACTATGACTGCCACTTGGACAGTTTCCGCTCCTACTGGCGTTGATGGACAGTTTATTAATCCATTCACTGCTACACTTACTACCATGTTACCCGATTTATCTGAACAAACTATCACTACAGTTATTACTATAAGTTCATGTTTACCTTCAGAGACTCAACAAGTCTTTACGACTGAGGGAGAAATCACTCAAGCTGCCCCCGCGGTTGTAACTAAGACTGTTACTCTACCAGGAACCACTTATACTCAACCACCAGTAACTGTTACTTCAGTTAGTATTGAAAGTGCTCAAGCTGAGACCGTCAGTGTACCGGTAACTGTTGTTTCTTCTGTTCCTGTAACTGTAACTGTTCCAGGACAAGGTTCAATTGCTACTGTAACTGTACCTTCTACTGTTGCAGAGACAGTTACAGAATCCGGACCATGTTTGCCATCTACTATTACGGAAACACAACCATGTACACCGTCAACCGTCACTGTCACTCAGACAAAAAGTAAGTAATTTTTTTTTGGTCTGTTTTTATTTTTACTGTTTCACTAACTAACTACGTAGGTCCTTTTTTATCGTCAACTGAGTCGACTAGTAAGTATTTCGACTGTAGATATATGAAGAATTTCTCCATGAAATTATATGAATTTGTTTTTATTTTTGCTAACGTTTCAAGCTGCGCCTAGTGGCACCCCAAGCGGTCTCACCAGCAGTGGTCCTGGCTCATCGCCGAGCGCATCTTCTCCACAGCCCTCTGTTATTATTACAACTATCTTATCAACTATCCCAGGTACAACAATCCCAGGTACAACAATTACTGGTATTACCGAAGCTGGAACAACTATCCCAGGTACCACTATCCCAGGTACTACGATTCCAGGAACAGTTATAACTATAACCGAGACCATTACCATGCCTGCTACATCTCCGGCTACATCACCGCAGACTTCATCTGCCACGTCGCCTGCCACGTCGCCTGCCACATCGCTTGCAACATCGCTTGCAACATCGCCTGCCACATCGCCTGTCACGTCACCTGCTACATCGCCTGTCACGTCATCTGCTACATCGCCCGCTACATCACCTGCTTCAACACCGGAGTCGACGTCGCCAAGTGAAATTACCACGGTGATTGTCTCATCCATCCCAGGAACTACCATCCCTGGCACTACGATCCCAGGTACAACTCAGCCCGGAACTACGATCCCGGGCACGACTATTCCAGGAAAAACGATTCCGGGAACTGTGATTACCGTGACAGAGACAATTCCTGTTTCATCTCCAGCAAAGACCTCACCAAACTCATCACCAACTTCGTCTCCTAAATCATCGCCCAATTCATCACCAAGTTCATCACCAAGTTCATCACCAAAGTCCTCACCAAATTCTCCAAGTTCTCCACAGGTTAGCGTGATTGTGACAAGCATCCCGGGAATAACAATACCTGGTACAACCATTCCAGGAACAACTCAACCAGGGACAACCGTACCTGGCACAACCATTCCTGGAATTACAATTCCTGGAACGGTGATCACCATAACTAAAACCATCACTAGTCCACCGAATTCACCATCATCACCAAGTTCGCCATCTTCACCGTCTTCGCCGTCTTCACCGTCTTCACCTAGCTCACCAACCTCTCCGGGCTCTGTGACCATAATTGAGTCTACCATTCCCGGTACTACCATTCCTGGAACAACTATTCCAGGCACCACACAACCTGGAACTACGGTTCCAGGTACAACAATTCCAGGAACCACAATACCTGGCACGGTTATAACGATTACAAGCACAATTGGTTCGCCATCTTCTCCAAGTTCACCGCCACCCGGAGAAATCGTAACAGTTATTTACTCTAGTATTCCGGGAACAACTATTCCTGGAACCACCATTCCAGGAACTACCAGTGCGGGAACAACAAATCCGGGAACCACCATTCAAGGCACCACAATCCCTGGACAAGTTATCACAATAACGCAGACAATTCCTGCTTCAGCAGCAGGGCCAATGGTGACTACAATAGTTAGTACGGTTCCAGGCACTACAGTACCTGGGGTAACTATACATCCTAGTGTGATCACCCTTACGGTTACTCTTGGCTCACCAACTTCACCTACAAATAGCAGTCCAACCAGTCCAAGCAGTCCCGGATCACCAGAAATCATTGTAATAACTGAGACGATTCCTGGAACTACTGTTCAACCTCAAACTGAAGAAGGACAAACCATTCCTGGATATACAGTTCCACCTCAATACATTACTCTCACCGAGACAATTTCTCCTCAGCAAACTAATTCTAATGGTGAAGTGGTTACCGTGATTACTGAGACAGTACCTGGTATTACCGTTCCTCCTAATAGTCCTTTCCCAGGAACAACTGTCCCTCCAAGAACAATTGTAACAACGATTACATTGTCTCCCGGAAGTCCAAGCAGTCCAAGCAGTCCAAGCAGTCCAAGCAGTCCAAGCAGTCCAAGCAGTCCAAGCAGCCCTACATCACCAGAAATTATTGTAATAACTGAGACGATTCCCGGAACTACTGTTCAACCTCAAACTGAAGAAGGACAAACCATTCCTGGATATACAATTCCACCTCAATACATTACTCTCACCGAGACAATTTCTCCTCAGCAAACCAATTCTAATGGTGAAGTGGTCACAGTGATTACTGAAACAGTACCCGGTATTACCGTTCCTCCTAATAGTCCTTTCCCAGGAACAACTGTCCCTCCAAGAACAATTGTAACAACAATTACATTGTCTCCCAGCAATCCAAGTAGTCCAAGCAGCCCAAGCAGCCCAAGCAGCCCTGCATCACCAGAAATTATTGTAATAACTGAGACGATTCCTGGAACTACTGTTCAACCTCAAACTGAAGAAGGACAAACCATTCCTGGATATACAATTCCACCTCAATACATTACTCTCACCGAGACAATTTCTCCTCAGCAAACCAATTCTAATGGTGAAGTGGTTACAGTGATTACTGAGACAGTACCTGGTATTACCGTTCCTCCTAATAGTCCTTTCCCAGGAACAACTGTCCCTCCAAGAACAATTGTAACAACAATTACATTGTCTCCCGGCAGTCCAAGCAGTCCAAGCAGTCCAAGCAGCCCAAGCAGCCCTGCATCACCAGAAATTATTGTAATAACTGAGACGATTCCTGGAACTACTGTTCAACCTCAAACTGAAGAAGGACAAACCATTCCTGGATATACAATTCCACCTCAATACATTACTCTCACCGAGACAATTTCTCCTCAGCAAACCAATTCTAATGGTGAAGTGGTCACAGTGATTACTGAGACAGTACCTGGTATTACCGTTCCTCCTAATAGTCCTTTCCCAGGAACAACTGTCCCTCCAAGAACAATTGTAACAACAATTACATTGTCTCCCGGCAGTCCAAGCAGTCCAAGCAGCCCTGAATCACCAGAAATCATTGTAATAACTGAGACGATTCCTGGAACTACTGTTCAACCTCAAACTGAAGAAGGACAAACCATTCCCGGATATACAATTCCACCTCAATACATTACTCTCACGGAGACAATATCTCCTCAGCAAACTAATTCTAATGGTGAAGTGGTTACAATAATTACTGAGACAGTACCTGGCATAACAATTCCTCCTAACAGTCCTGAAGTAGGTGCTGCTTTCCCAGGAACAATCATACCACCAAGAACAATTGTAACAACTATTACATTGTACCCAGGTGGAGCAGAACCAACAGGGTCATCGCCATCATCAGGAGGAGAAAGTTCACCGGGCGAGATAGTAACAATAATTGTGGAGACAATTCCGGGTACAACTGTTCAACCCCAAACTGAACAAGGACAAACCATTCCTGGATATACAATTGCACCTCAATACATTACTCTCACCGAAACAATTTCTCCATCTCAAGAGACTAATCCTAGTGGTGGGGAAATAATTACCGTTATTACTGAGACTATTCCAGGAACTACTATAGATGGATCGACACAAGAAGGATCCGTCATTCAAGGTATAACTGTACCACCAAGGACTGTAACATTTACCGAGACTCTAACTTATCCTGCACCAATCCCAGGTAGTAGTGCCGCAGAAGGTCAAGTAATAGTTGAAACTATCACAATTGGTGGAACAACAGTATTACCATCTACACTTCCCGGAGGATCTGTTGTTCCGGGAACTACAATACTTGAAAGTGTTGCAATGGTTTCTAGTACAGTTGGCGGACCTGCACCAAGTGTACCCGCAGGATTAGGAGTGACGGTTATTACCATTCCAGGAACTACTATTCCACATATTATTGTCCCTGGAACAGTTATCCCAGCTAAAACAATTGATGCTATAACTATTCCCGGATTTACAGCACCAGGAATTACCTTTACCGAAACTATTATCCCAGGAACGGTCCAAGAAGCGTCAACAATTAAGGATTTCGTCATCTACACCACAGTTGCACCATCAGTTATTACAGTGACAAATTATGTTACAGGTGGTCCACCAATTACTAGGACATTACCTCCGGTATCTACTATGACTCAATTAAAAGTTATTCCAGCTGAGGAAGCTAGTGACGGCGATATTGTTGGTGGGTCTACAATAATTGAGACTGTTCCAGGAACTACCGTTTCAGATCAAGTTATTAGTGAATATGGTGATGCCGTTGAAACTTCTCCAGGAACCACTGTTCAAGCCCAGGCTACTACTGTGGTATTGAACGCAGCATCTGATGACAATGATCCAACTGCTACCGCCAACCCTACAGAATCGGCAATTGGTGCTCCAGTTCCTAGTTCTGATACTACATTAGTGACTTTGATTACCGGTAATAGTAACGTGATTGCAGCTTTGACCGCACTTCCAACTGAATCGGGATTAGGTGGAGCACTAGATCCTTATGCCACATCACTTGTCGATAGCAGTCCATCTGCTGTTGCCAGTGGATCTAGTTCTAGTTCCGGCGCCACAGTCTGTCAGGCATATGGTGATACAGATACAGTTCCAACTTCTGTGGGCGGGAGCTGTTTGAGAGGCTGTTTGTCAGATTTCTCCAGCTGTTCAGGAAGCAGTTGGTTAACAAATGGATTCAGTTGTTTATGGAAACTTGGTCAATGTAGATGTGCTCAAGGTGATAACCTGTCATGTTCGTTAGTTGGCTTGATTTGATTGAATTACAAGTTTAAATTTAAATTAAAACAAAAAAATATTGTCAATTTTCTTTTCAACTCCATTCTTTATTTTAGAATTTTTTTTGATCTTCAGTTTTTTTATTATTTATTATTATTTTTATTGGTGGTTTCTATTTTATATATTTGATTTGTGTCAGGTCAATATTTTATAAGTATAATATAATATAATAGATTATTATATCTAATCTAGGTAGCAGTAGTGAAGCTGAAAGAAAAGAATATAATGAGATTCGGATAATTGCGAATCTAGTCGATTAAGAGCTAATTCCAATAAATTTGAATAATTCCAAAGGATAGACCACAATGACCTACGCGTACGTACGAGCTCTTGCGCTTTCTCCCGACGACATACGTTATTGGACGAAAAATCACTAAGAAAGAAAATCAAAATGTCTCATTACAGAGGAAATCAAAATGTCTCAATTATTAGAAATCAAAATATTACAATTATGCAAGAAATCAAAATGATACAAACAGGTCAGTTACTATCCATCCAGGTAAAATCCAGAATATATATGTCACTGGCTCTTATAATTGAATTGAATTGAACTTAAATAGGCAGCTTTTACTATGCCACTACACCCTCCTGGTTTTCCTTGACGAGTCCTTCTCGACGACACAAGCTGATAGAGGTTAGGGTAAATTCACCCATGGCGCAAAGACAGAGTTCCGGGGGTGAAGACCCAGTCAGACCTCTAGCTCTAGCTAAGCTCGAGAGGCTAAGTAATATTTACTGTACCTAATAAAACAGTAACTAAACCAAACCCTACCATAATTGAATACAGGGATTTTACCGAGTGTATTCTAAGTATTTAGTAATCTAGTGAATAGGTGTTATTGAAAAAAAAAGCTAGAAAATTACAGGGGTCTGGGGCCCCGGCCACTGGAAGTAGGAGAGAAAAAAAAAATGGTACCGCACAGTATATGTAATAGGTTCCGGCCAAACTAAAATATGCCTTTCAGAAATATAAGAAGTAGGTGGTAGAAAAAGATTTGACCCGTCCCTCTTCGGATTTTTTTTTTTTTTTTTTATATAGATGCCCCACTTGCGGCTTATCACGATTAGCAATGTTCTGCAGGTCTCTCGTATAACTTGCAGCTTTGCAGCTTTGCGGCTTTTTGTAATGAATTCAATTAAGGATGTGGCTGCGGCTTGGCCAGCTGGCAGCTGGCTGGCTGGCTGGCTGGCTAGTTTCTCTTGCTTCGTTCTATTCTTCATTACTTATCACATTTGGTTGGAATATACGATACGACCTAATTGATAGATCTCCTTGAACTTGCATCAATTTTTATTTCGGTTCGGTTTGAATTTAGTGTGAAACGAGTTTCTTATCAATAGGTAAAGCTTGGAGAGAGTATTAGTTCTACAACAAGACGCACGACGTTCAACTGATACTGAGCCGCCAATTGATTCTGAGTCGATACTGAGCTTGAGATTGATCTAATTTTTATTGACTCAACAATCCGATATAGCATAGTGAGCGGATAATAAAATAAAAATGAAATTATCAGGAACAGTTATTGCTTTATCTTCTTTGGCCACATTAGCATTGGCAGCGAACCCTATGGAAAGATTTCTTATTCAACAGGATCAAACTTTACAAATCCTTCAGAATAAAAATATTCCTGGTGATTCACCAGTGGCCCTTTGTGATGCTGAATTCCCTCAACTTATAGATATTGATAGCATCGATATTGACCCCAACCCACCCGTTAGAGGAGGAGTTCTTGATATTCAAGCAAGTGGTCTTCTTAAAAAGGATATTGTAGAAGGTGCTTATATTGATTTGGATGTTCGTTATGGATATATCAGATTACTTCATCAAACACTTGATTTATGTGAACAATTAGAGAATGTGAATATGACTTGTCCTGTTGATGAAGGACAAGTTGATTTGGCTAAAACTGTTCAGTTACCTGATGAAATCCCACCTGGAAAATATTTAGTTATTGCTCGAGCTTTTACTGTTGAAGATGAATTGTTGACTTGTTTAACTGCTCAAGTAGAGTTTCCAATTGACAGGTAGTAGATGGATTTTAATGAATTGTATCATATGTTAATTAATTCTTGCCTTTATAAGGGGCTGCTGTTCAAGTGGATAACTTTTATGAATCTTTCTGACTTGACAGATGAGATTTGTTATTCTTTTCTGTCATTATATCTTTTCTTATGTTAGTATTAGCTTGATTGATTTCAACTGTTAGACTTTTTTTTTCTTTTTCTTTTATTTCATTAAATAAATTATTACGCATTGTTACATGCCCGCCGAGTCTCATCGTCAATTTGCTGGACCTCAACATAGGGCCGTAGTCCCAGTCAACTGAGGCAAAGGAGACCTCTAATAACTTCATCACGGGTGTGACGTACAGACTCTTTGAAGGTAAGTTTTTGATTCCGTTCCTCTAATTTTGACCATTTACCAATGGACTTGAACTATTAATAGAATCTACAGAGATTCTAACAGCTGAATTGACTGCAGATCTATCATCAACACTGGTAGCCTGAGGAGAAGGATTGGTTACGTCTAGTGTTGTATCACTGTTGTTATGAGTAGCATATATAAGAGTTGCCCTTTGCAAAAGATCGTCTGCTTCTTCACCACTAACAATATGTTTCCTATGTTTGAAAAACCGACCCCTGGAAAGTATAGTCCATGATTCCGGTATGAATGGCAATTTATTATGAGTTTCTTTGTATCGAATAAGAGCAATGACTGAAACAACCGACCACCAAAATAAATTATATGAAATAACACTACCATAAGTAGCACTATTCTGCCAACCAAGTAAAGCATTAAATAACATCCATAGCCCATCAGTCTGACCATTACAACAGTTTACGTGCCATACAGAATTTAAAATATCATAAGATCCAGGACCAGAACCAGATTCACTAATATCTTGTCCAACATGCTTAATAAATTGCTCTAATTCAATAAACCATACTCCTCTTGAGAATAAACCTGCTGCTACAAGATATAGAAAGCATGTCGATCCAACCAAGAAATATTGAATAGAAACATGATTGCCATAATTATACATACAATAACCAATGAATGATCCAAGGGAAACTGCAGAAATAACAGCTAATGGGAAAGATGATACAGGTGTACTAACTCCAACACCACCAAGAAATACTACAGCTTCAAGACCTTCACGAAGGGTTGTTACTAAAGGTAAAATTGCCATAGCATATTTTCTTGAAATATGACGTAACCCCCATCCTCCTTTACCTTCATGAGTAGCAATAATAATTTTAGCTAATTTAATTCTCCATTTTTCTTTCATTTTATTAATACGAAGCATAGCTAGACCCATACCAGTAATAATAATAGATGCCAAAATAGAGAAACTAGCTTCCCATATTCTTTCAGTTACACTCCATAGATTTGTTTCCAAATAATAGAAAGTGAAAATAAACAAGGCTCCAATTACAAGACAAATAAGTAATCCTAGAATTGCTCCGACCCAGACCTGAATAACCAGTTTTCTATAAAGTTTAGAATTTGGTTGTGAAAGAGAAGAGGGACGAGACGATATTGTAGTATCATCATTATTATTGTCTTCTGCTAGAGCAGAATATCCGTTATTGGTAGGAGTAGCATTGTTATGGTTTATATTCTGTAAAGCTGATGATGACGATGTTATTGAATGAGATAGGCCTCTCTTTAGAAATGCTAATAATACTGATACTATAATTGCAGTTTCTAAGGTTTCTCTGAAAATCAGGAAGAATACCTGAACTGAAAAATAATCTTGAAATGCTATCATAGTGCTAAAACTTCTCCAAAATATTCTAAAATTCCTGGAGATCAAAAAAAATCAATCAACCAAAAGGGTTATATCCTACTGATCAGGTTCGTGACCAAACCAATGGGTTGAAGTTTAAAAATTAATATGAGTAATTCGTCCTGTATCTCTCAAGCAACGTATATCATTCAATAGTCCAATATCTTATTTACCTCTTGATACTACTATTTCTTTACCTCTGACACTATTGATGCAATACTTCTTTTAATCCTGATTACTATTCTTTCCACTAAACCCCTCGTTCATAAACAAATCTTCTGAAGTCAAATAAAAAGAAGAGTCGGCTGATTCTCAAAATCTTGGAAAAAACCCTTAACCGGTTAAAAGATATGCGGGGATGATGAGATGAAATACGTCCGTATTGATTTAGTCTTTCAAAGGCAATTTTTCATTAGAAATGAATTTTTATTTTATGAGAAAGAGCAATGTGAAGAAATTAAAATATTAAAAATAAAAAAGTAGCTTTTTTATTTGGGAATAGTTTATTATATATGTATGCATAATAGTTATAGATGCATACGTAGCAAACATAATAAGTACTGAACAGTCAACAGTAACTAACGGTTAGTATCAACTACCACTACCACTGTCACTGTTAAACTCCTCACTCAATGTGCTAATGTAGGGAAAAAAATAAGCTAGGCCGGTCATTAGCTCTCAACCTTGTGTCTAAATGGTAACTGGACGCGGGAAATATAAGAGCAGAATTACAGTTACTGTATTAAAATTTTGGACCCGTCCAAATTTGTATTTATTTTTTTGCGGGTGCAACTCCTCCCTCAGTCTTTCTTCTGATTATTGGGGTAGAAGTCGCCCCACACCGTCGGTCCCAGCCTCCGAAGAAATGTCTGTCATAAATCATATATCTTTTAACAGCAAGTTGCTATATCTACAAGCAATATGATTTTCATTAATTCTTTTAGAAATATTTTATAGATCTATAATCGCCGGATAGTCGGTCCGTTCGTTCCTCAATGTTGATTGGTCCGTGCTCCAAGGATATTTCTAGTCCCGCTGTCATCCATCAATTCGTCATGCGCATCAATCAGATAAAATTTATCTGATCCTGCATAGTTCCATAATAGGCATAGTACAGTACGGCGCCGTTGTAAACCCAGTGTGTTCACGGTCTTTTTTTTTATCGTCAAATCGTATCCACACCGCCTTCCAACGGCGAATAGCGGATACTTCAAACTCCGCAGTTTTACTCACTTCAAAAAGGAGAATAGCCCACAGAACTGCATGTGCTTTGAGCGGATATCTTTGGCTCTCACTTCTCTCGAGGTAGCATCCAGCGGCTGGTACCTGAACAAATGTGCATCTTTGACCTTTGTGTTATCAGCTATTGTGATATTGTTATTATTATTCTATTATTCTATTATTGATTATTGATTATTGATTATTGATTATATTTTATATTTTATATTTCTATTCTACTTTTATTTCTTCTTCTTATTCATTCATTAACTTATTATCATTTTTATCTTATCTCAATTATATTATTATATTATATTATATTCGTTGTATCGATAATCGAACGTTGGCCCGTTCTATATCTTATGTATCTTAGTACTGTATCTTTTCTCTGTGTCTCATACGTTATAGGCTTTTAGTCTATAATAACGGGATTACACTAGGTGGTACTAGTGTCTCTGAATTGTATTAAGTATTATATACCCTTTAACACTCTTTTGTCGACTAGTAAAAGCACACCTTCTGGGGCAAGGGATAGCCACAGATGTCGCATTGCGTATTGTGTCAGACTACCTATTTTATATTATTATATTTCCCGAGTAATATTTCCCGAGTAATATTTTATTAGTTTCAATTGTTTCATATTTTCACCAATTGTATTTTCCGGGAGCTACACCAAAAAAACCTTGCTCTGGTAAAGGTAACAAAGAATTTCCTTTTGCATCAAGTCCTGCATTTGAAACTGTATTCCCCCACCAATTCAACGACTTTGGATGATATTCAACAGAAAAAAATATTATAATAATACTCAAAGCAATTCCTGCCGAAAGTCCTGCAGATATAACATATACGTATTTTTCAAACCACGCAATATACTTGTTACGAATATGATACATAAAAGCAATACTAACATAAAGTCCACCAGTCATATACGAAAGATTGTAAGGAGCACCGAAATTAATCATTCCAGACATAATAACAATTGGATAAACCTGACGAAAGAGTCTCTCAGATATAAATCTCTCTCCAATCCAAAATGGAATTGGAATTAAAACACCTATAAGGAAACAATATGGAAGAACCGGATATAAACTATCAAATAGTCGTTTACTGCCGACGACACCAAGCGTGACTGAGGCAGCATAATATGTGGTTTCTCCAGGACATGTGAAATGTTGTTTCTGATGAGGACTACAAATTCCTTCAAAGTGGTCAATTTGCCAATTTGCCACTCCAAGGCAAGTAATTGAGGAAACAAATGTAGCAATGATTTGAGCTCTAAAAGTGGTTCTAGGAGGGATCTTAGCATAATGAGCCAATTTTTGATCGGCAATAAATGAAATAGCTTGTAAATTGGTATTCAATCCGAATGCTTTAATAATCATTAAAGCAATTCCCTTACCAGGAAGTGCGTATCCAGCTACAACTTCAGTGAAAACATTTAAACTGAAAAGTACATTTGTTGTCGCATATAGTAATCCAATAGGGATAAGAAACACAAATCCTATTGCCAAGGCAAAAAATATCCCCCATACGGGAGTTTCTGTCGGATAATGTTCCACACATACAATTCCTAACACAAGCGCTGCCACTGTAATAATAAGATACCACCAAATAGGAGTTTCCGGATAATTACTCATCAATCGACTATGAAGATCATTGTATTTGTGATCAATTTTACCAGTCAATGTCAGATATAATGTCTTGAATCCTTCATAAAGAATATTCCAACGACGTAATAAGGTATCAACAATAATAGCTGGATACATGGCAAAAAATGCTCCATAAGTTACCAAGTTACCTGCAGTATAGTATGGGGGTGAATAATTTTGATAAAGGTTTTCATCAGCTATTCCATTTTGATTCAGAATCATTTTAACATCATAGGCTTTTGCTTGGTTAGTGAAAATCCGATTAGAATTGATAGGTAGATATGCTGTGTTATATATGTTTGTATAATAAACAGCAGGAATAATACAAACAAATCCGATTAATCCGCCTACATACATGTTAACATAAGAAAATAATGGAGTAAAAAGAGGTGAAGACATATCAATAATATTCCAATCAAACGTCGGAATGGGGTTTATTCCAAGACCTGTAATAGTTCCTGTAATAGTTGCAAGATTAAAATTATTTGGAGCAATCCAAGTTGTCCAATTGAAGATACTTAGAGCCTGAAACAGATATCCGGGCAACCAGAAATAAAAAAACATTCCAATAAAACTGATGATAAAAGCTTTGTATCTTGACATATGCCATCCATTTATAACTTCTTTTCTTTCTGGTTTCATCAATGCTCTATTTAGTGCTAGAGTCGGAAAGACAGCCGGCCATAAACAATTGCAAGGATACACCAAGATATGCCTTACGAATCCAGCTAGTCCAAACCCAAGAAATTGAGTAGATAATAATAATGTGAACTGATAGCCAAAACCGGCCCATTTGTTATTATAAAACATTTCTAACCGTTGAACAAAGACCTGATCATTTATATATGCTAATCCGGAAATGCTGAACATTACAGTGACAAGAATTTGTTCTTTATAAGACCATGGTCCAGGATTTATAGTGAATCGTTGGCCACGAATTGAGAATCCCCAATCTGGTAATCTCTCTAGAATCTTCCCACAGGGGAATACCAATAGTTGCAATAGAGTAGTCGGAATCGATATAGGAGGTTGTCTAGGTTCAAAAAATTGGTTAACACCAGTACCAACAATAATCCAAATTAATCCCAATAGATAAGCTCTAAATGTTTCAACTGGGATTGTTGGATCATCATAAGGATCAGCAACTGATCTAACTTCAGGATAAGGAGAGTGATAATGAATCAAGGTTGCCTCAAGTTTCATTTGATAAATTCTGGTTTCTTCATCAATAGATCTGTTATTATTATTATTATTATTATTATTATTATTATTATTATTATTATTATTATTGTTATTATTATTATTATTATTATCATCATTATTGTTATTATTGTTATTATTATTACTTTTATCATCTATAATGATGCTAGTGAGATTAAGTAATTGTTTAATATTGTCTAAGGTTTGTTGATGAAAATTTGGATCTCCTTGATGAGAATCTACAGCATCATTCAGAATTTTCCGAGCTTCTTCTTCAGTCATGTTACTTATGATATTGAGCATATACTCGAGATCACTGCCGATTGCTATATCTTGATCTTGACCATCTTCTTCTTCTTCTTTTCCTTCTCCTAATCTAGTAGCAAGCTCAGATTTCTGTTGTTCACTATAAATGTGATGAGTAGGTAAAGTTTCCTTCATGATCAATTATGGTGAAACCAAACAAATTAACAACGATCTATTTTTTGCGGGTTTGAAATTTGATTTTAAGAAAAATTTAGAACTAGTTTATTTATTTATATAAAACTTAGCATTTTGCTGAGCCTCATGTCATCTTAAAGCTTCATAAACCTCAACGAAATAAGGCTAAAAGCAAAAGAGGAACTAACAATACAACCAATGACAGTCGAAAGGAATCAAACAACCTCACCCGCCACAAGATTATGAATATCTACGGTACTGGAATCACGAAGTCTTTTGGTGCCGTCCGGTCCCTTCCTTGGGCCGTGAATAAAATAGTCTATATACGGCACTTTTCACATGTCCCCGCAAAACGTAAATATTAATGCAGCAAAACATTATTTCTACAATTATGATTGAATTTATATAGCCATCCTCTATGCAGACATGTCAGTTTTGTTGATGTACAGGGCAAGTTTCCGTAAGCAGATAAGATCGTCAGTCATTGTCCCATTGTAACTCAGTGATTATGACGATAAACGGTAGCTTATCGATGAGCGCCGTTTGCGCTAAAGCGAAATCAGTAACAACAAGTTTAATTTGATGCTAGGCTAGAAAACTTTAATACGAAATAGGTAGTAAAAGATATACGGCATCATTTGGTTCACATGGAGAGAACGAAGGGTAAAACGTACAGAAAGGATAAAGAAACAACTCCGCCACAAGTTATAAGGAGTAATAGACGGTGAAGAACTTCTGAAATGTTCATTTCTAAGCTCTTTTTATAACACGATGACACTGGGGAGGGAGGAGGTTGTTATCCGACTAATTGGATGTATCGTATTGGCCTGAGCACTGACTTTAAGAACTTTAAACCTAAACGCGAGACTTGGCAGATGTTGTGTATTTCTAATGGCGTCAAAAAAAAAAAAATCGAATAATTCAAATTCAACAAAACAATTAATATTCAGCTGGATGAGATCATAAATTATGACAATATCCTGTGGTCTCTTTTGTCATTTTAAGGATATCTGTTTATTTCCCAATTATAAACGAACGCTCTTGATTTCTTAATTACAAACCCTCTCGTATCGCAAACATAATCTCAATGAAGTTTCACATAACAATAATAGGCCAAACCCCAAACATTAATTAAACTTATCAGATGAATACCTGCTATTCGCAACCTTGTTATTGCTTGACCTTTGCGGTAGCGAAATGTTTATCAAAACAGAAACTGCAAAGTGTAAACCTTATCGACCCAGTTGTTAAACGAGCCTTGATTAGATAAACCCAATAGAAACCTTATGAATTTAAAATTAATATAAGCAAAGTTCATGGGAATTAAATGATACACACACGAAAATTTTCAAACTCGTTCAATTAAAGAAAGAAATATATACATAGATATATTTTACACTCCTAATTAAAGAAAGTTTCCATATAGTCCAAATATCTATATCTATATATATTCACGATCCTACCAGAGAAAAAGAGAATTTTATCAATATGTTCCATATTGTCGTCTTTATAAAACCAAAAAATGAAATTTAAGATCGGTTTATTTAGCTTTGCTCTGCTCTATGCAGGTACATCTTATGCTGCTGCCGAAGATGTTCCTGCAGGTGTGATCAAATTACACGTTGAAAAAGTAGCACATCCGGTAATTCACAAAAGAAAAGTTCCTGATTACAGCAATAATCCACTTATACAACGTACAGGTCAAGAAATTGCCGATAAACTTGATAATCAGAAGTATTTTTACTCCACTACTGTTGGGATAGGCACGCCTCCCCAAAATTTGAATTTGTTGCTAGACACTGGATCATCGGATACATGGGTTTTTACTCCGGATACCAAAGTGAGTGGATCCGCATCTTCTTCTGTCTTTAATCCTTCTCAGTCTAAAACCTATCGGTCTAACGGTACTTCGTTCGAGATAGAATACGGAATTGGAACCACTTCAGGAAACTGGGGTACTGATAGATTCCGAATAGGTGGTGTAACAGTCAATTCATTATCCATTGGTACTGCTACTAAAGCAACTACGTCAAACGGAATTATAGGAATAGGAAGACCACAAGCAGAGGTTACCTATAAGAGTGGATTAGAATATGAGAATTTACCCATCCGACTCGCAGTCGAAGGTCATATTAATTCTGCTGCTTATTCAATGTATCTCAATGATGTAAATTCACAGAGCGGGACTATTTTATTTGGAGGAGTAGATTTGGGAAAGTTTATCGGACCATTAAAAATTCTGCCAATTTCTCATCCTAAGCACTTAGGTGTTACATTACAGGAAATTAAGACTGATGGTCTTGATAAAGATAATCTTTTAGCCAGTCCCTACGTTGCAGTCTTGGATTCTGGAACATCGTTATCTTATTTTTCTTTTGATGTACTTACGCAGATTCATCAGGCTCTTAATGCAAACCCTTCGTTCACAATTGGCCAGAAATACTATTGTGATTGCAATATAACAAACAACTTGATTCTTAATTTTGGAAGTATCGAAATTGCTGTACCGAACTACGATTTCCTATGGCCTATTAGCACTCTTGTTCCGGAAGTCGTAGCAGCGATCGCATTTCCTCAAAACTCTTGTTATTTGGGAATTGAGCAAAGCCAATACGGTATGGACTTTTTCCTGTTAGGTGATAATTTACTTCGTTCTTTTTACGCTGTTTATGATATCCAAAACAATCGTATAGCAGTTGCACAGTCCAATCCTCATGGTGGAACATCGAATATTCAAGCCATAACTAAGTCTTTTATTCCCGGTGCTTCTTAACAATAAAAAAGCACGCCGAGAGGAGATGCCGACTAAGGAATATTGACTATACCAAGAACTCGATTGTTTGTTACATAAAAATGGTGATATTCATGCTAGATTTTCTAGTTATACTGGGAACCAGTAATAGAAAACTATTACGTTTAAATATATTATTAATTGACTTTTTGCTTGTAATTCCGTATGGTACCCAGCGACTTCCAACGCAGGAGGTTCTCGGGTTATCATTAGTCGTCGCCCACAGAAATTGAGAATACTTCTAATGCCCTTTATTAGTCAGCCCAAGAGATCAGAATCTCCGTCTGCCTAAGGCAACAGGGGATAAGAGAGATACAAAAAATGGGATCTCCTGAAAACTAATTCATTTTACAATATATAATGTATGTACAGAAAATAAGTAATTAACAGACAAGTGTGGAATGCACCAATCATAAAACATACAATTTATCACAGGAGCTATTAACAGTTTGTCGTTGATTTTTCCGCATCCTATCGTTTCTTATTCATTTCAGATATTTCAACCCTTTTAAAGTTGTTGAGGACTTTGGAACCCTTGCTCAGCTCCAGGAGCAAGAACTTCATTGGTGGATTGTGTCAACTTCATCTCCTTTTCCATTTCAATCAATTGCTGTTCACTAATAATAGATAATGACAATGGAACACCTAAAAGCAAAGAAGAAGTGGTTATAATCCATAGTGCCCTACCACTAAATGACAGTCCAGATGATAATCCATTATATATAGTATTAAAGGATGAAACAATACCGCTTCTATATTGAGGAGCAATAACATCTTTAAGAGCCACAATACGATCTAAGAGAGTTTCATTCTCCACATCATCTTCATATTCATCCTCATCATCAGAAACTTCACTATCAGTATCAGTGAAATCACCATCATTTTCCTCAACAATCTTTTCTTCTGGAACCTCGACGGTCTCATCCTCGTCAACTAAAGTAACTTTAACCATTTTTTAATCTAAGAAGTATTAAATATAAATCTTGACAATATAAACCTGAAGTAGGTGAAAGACTAAGTCATGAAATTTCAATATACAGTAATATGAAAACTTGCCATGGGGGTTAGGGCGATTCTACAAAATCAAGCCTCATAAGCCTCGTAAGCCTCTATTATTGCGGCTTAAATCTTTGTGTTGGCCAATATCTTCTCTTCTCTTCTATATTTTGTAGCGAATTACCGCTACTGGCAGTACCAAATTGAGTAGCAATCACCACTTGAGCGCTCAATTATTTCTGGCAATTAGGTCTCTTGCTCCAGATTCATTAGTCTCTGAATCATATGAAGTACTATCTCATGTGCCCACGCTTCGGTCTCTGCCAGCTGGGGCACTGGTACAGCTTTCAGACATTTTAAAGAGAGATAAATATTATGGGCTAGAAATGTTATGTGGACTATAAAACATAATATTAATTTATTTTCATTATTCATTATTCTAGTTGCTATATATAACAACATGCAAAAAAGTTCATTATGTGGTTTAGATTCTCTTAGGAAATTTTATTTTTCAAAAGCATTTAAGAATTCCTCTTCCTCCAATTTAAGTTTCGTAGATATACAAATTTTTTTCTTTAGACAAAATAAATCTAATTATCAAAACAAAAGACCGTTGATCTTTTTTTAATACCTTTCGACTATAATATTTTGTGCTTCAATATGGAATCTTCTACTCCGCGAGAAAGAAGAACTGCCGGTGGAAGTGATCAAGTACCAACCCCCGCACCGGGCGGTGATGATGCATTACCAATCCCTACACCTGGTAGTGTTGCACTACCAATTGGTGAAACATTACCTGTCACAGATGACCAACAAAATGGCGAACAGACTAATAATAACGATTATAACACTCAATCTCGTAGACCGCGTATCACTATTCCAAGAGGATTTGAACGCTATTATCCCCATATTCATGTTCCAAGAGGGTTTGAACGTTATTATCTTCCTGATTTCCATCACTGGAGGCACTGGTGGCATCAACATTGCTGCTGCTGTTGCTACTAATGTTATCGACATCCCATTCGTCAGCTAAAGCAAGAAGTTCTTCAGTAGGTAATGGAAAATTGATCGAGGGACCAGTTTGTGAAGGAACAAAGTCAATGTCAGAAATTAAAACTGGTTGCTCTTGGTAAAGAATTGAATTAATTATCTTGAACAGAATCCTCTGTAGTAGTCGTCGCTGTAGTAGTAGTCGTTATAGAAGTAGTAGAAGAGATACTACGAGGATGATTATGCTTGTCTTATTTATTATCTTTGTTTATGCTTGTTGTTTTTCTATCTTTAATTAGTGTTGCTTGATCTAGTACTGTGTCATTAATAGAAGCAATAAATTCATAAGTTAAATGCGTACTGTTATGAACAGTAATTTTTGCCCATCCCAGAACTTCCTCGATTTTGTTAACTAAATAGTCTTTTAAATAACGATTAGAAACCGGATCAAGACCTTCCAACTGACCACCACACCCATTAACAATATACAAAGGAGCTTTTGGATTATTAAGTCCAGCAGGATCAATTTGGCCATTTTTACCAATCGGAGAATTTCTTTGATAATTATGAACATGACCGAAAAGAATCAAGTCCACATTATATTCTAATAAAATATCTTCAAATGCATCTTGACAAGAAGGACAAGCATTTTTAGCAGATGCATACCATGGACGATGAGCTTCAACAATAATCCAGGGAGTACGTTTGCGATCAACAGATTGTAAATCCTTTTTTAACCAATCAGCTTGCTTTTTTAATTGACCTTCGATATCATAGGTTGGGTCACCGTCCATTTCAAATTCAATTTCAGTATTTAATTGAATAAAATGAACAGAGTAATAATCAAATGAATACCATATAGTAGGATATTTATCTTCTAAATCATTACTTGCAGAAGGCATACGATAATGATCTAAATAACCGGCAAACGATCTATAATTAGATCCACATTCTTGACCAGCAGCAGTTAAGATATCTGCTTTTCTTGTACCACAATTTATATCATGATTTCCAGGTCCAACCATATATGGTTTATAAGAAGAAACAGGTTCAGTTGAATCATAAAATGCATTTAAAACTCTATTAAATGCATCAATATTTGGTTTAGAGTTTTTATGTTTTTTTGAATCACCACCACTGCTTCTACGATCTTCTTCTAGAAAGTTATCAGCATAAGCGATATCACCATTATGCCATACGAAATCATATTCATCAACATGATCAATAAGAGATTGAAAGGTGCTTTTAATAGGAGGTTTTGATAAGATGCCATATTTTTCAAGAAGGTCACGATGAAAGTTCGTATTCGTATCTTCCTGGGTTGATGGCCAAAAACCAAGACCTTTAGGGCCCATATGACCTAAATCAGCAACTGAAGCAAAAGTGAATGGTTTAAAAGAGTTTTCGCCTTGCTCATAATCTGGAGCTGATCTAAATGATCGTATAGAAGGCTCCATTTCTGAATAGGATACTTTATAATAGTAAGTTGTGTTTGGTAATAAGTTCTGTAGAGTAACATGATTACTATAAGTCCATGATGTAGGATAAGTAGAAGAAGTTCCATATTCAACTTGATCTAAAGAATCTTCAGAAAGACCATAATAAACACGAGGACGACGAATATCCCTTAAGGTATTCCAGCTTATTGACATTTCAGAAGGAGATTTACCAAGAGCTATTCTTTGTTGAACTGGGAAGACATCTACAGGGATAGGACTTGATATTATTGGAGATATTAGAAGTAATAATGTGATGATGAGTTGGAAGATCATTTTGAATGAGATGGACGATAGTAGGAAAACTAAAGAATAGAGTCAATATCAGCGAAATATTGAGTCAAAATTTTCAGTCAGGCTCCAGTCAGATATTTAAGTCAATATCAGTCAGATTTTTTCAGATTTTAAGTCAGATATAGAGAGATATTTTCAGTCAATATATTTCAGCGAGATTTTCTCAGATTTTCTCAGCTTTTCCTTCACTCAAGATCCAGCTTAACAAAGAAAATGATATAGGAAGCATCCAAGTTAATATAAATAATCTGGTTAGTCGGTCTTTGAATAAAGTCCGTATCCCCTGAGGATACTATAATGCAGTCTAAAAAATTATGCAAGTTTTATGCAACTTCGAGCTATTTTTTTTTTTATCTTCGATCGAGCTAGCTAGCTAGCTTTGATGGCACACGGCTGAAACAAAAATTAGTAAATTTTCAGTGGTGTTATAAAAACTTACTAGAAAGTTTTGAGACGGCGGCATATATTCGGATCATGCAATATCGATGTTTAAATGTGTTCAGTAAAAAAAAGAAAGGAATACTAAAAGAGTAATGAGCAACGAACAATGAGCAGTGAATTATGAATATTCGGCAATGAATAATGAATAATGAGTATTGAGGATTGAGTAGAGCAATAGCAATGAGCGAAGGAATTTTATTCCTTTTTGTGAACGAGTTCACATGTTTGTTTATTTCAACGCTACTACGGTAGTTAACTGTTAACGTTAACGTTACCGATATTATTTGCTGCACAGAACTGTATGTTACTATGCAGAATAATCGGGTGTTAACTAGTTAAGTTAACAGTTAACGTTAGTTAACTTAACCTTAACGTTAACCTTTAACTTACAGCCAAAATGATAAGTTAACGTATTAACAACTACACGTGCACATGCGGCTTCAGTCGGTTCCAATTATAATGACGAACTAATCCACAAGGTTCTGTACCCCCGGTTAACCCAACTGCATGGTTTTATTGTAGCACGTTCTGAGCGGCAAACGGCCCGGTTCACTGCCGGTTGGACAAGAGGTGTTATAGCAGAATTTCTGGCGGTTTCACCCAAACCTGATGTCTTGCTCGCACCGGCACGCATATGTTAAGTTAGTTAAGGGATAGAACGCAGTTGCGCAACTAAGAAATGAAAATATCTTTTTAATCGTTAAAATATTATTTTAATCAATTAATTAATGCCTCATCTAATAGGTAGTGGCAGATTATACAGCTATCTCGGAGCTCTGATCGAAATCCCTGCCTTCCTGTAGGACTGGGATCTGTTCCTTCCTCTCCAGGATCTGGTCTGGATTAACTCCCTTAAGATACAAGGAACCCCAAGCATATCCAACTAGATGGTGTGCGTGTAAACCAGCTACCCGTTTAATATAAAAGTAAACAGTCAGTTATCATTGTGAACTTCTAAATTTGGTCGCCACCCAACCTTAACAAAATGACGGCCAGTTATATTTAACAATTGTACACGTACGTTACGTACGTACGTATTCAGTCACGCGGCCAACATACATATAGTTTGTCGATCTTTATTTTTAATGACGTATACGCAGTAAACAACGCAGTAAACAACGCAGTAAACAACCGATTCTAATTCCCATTGTTTATTTCCACACGAGCCTTAGAGGTCACACGAGCTTTATTTTATGAATCGTATCTCCACATTTTTTGATCAAACGCCTGTATTACTTCGTCATACCTGAACAGTAACGTTAAATTAATGTCTGCTTCAACTTTATAAATAGATATCTATCTATATATGGTTATATATAAATAAAATCAAATTTGGTTGGCTGGTATTTCACTGAACCATACCTTACTATAACTTCACATCTCTTAATAAGTCTATTTTTTGTTAGCATTGTTACCCAAAACCCTGGGCCTTGTGTCCCACATTTCGTCTGCCTAGCTAGAATATATACAAAATATACAGATCGATCTTGTAACCTCGAGCGAAGCTCACGACCCACAGGAGACTGCTTCTGTACTTACCACCCAAATTCCTTTGAGAGCCTCTGTCCACTCCACTGGAACTACCTTCACCACTTGGTATTCCACTACCATAATTATGAGACGAAACTGCCCACGATCGTCTCTCAGTTAAAAGAAAATGTAACTGTTGCCGCAAACTATTGAATCCCGATCTTAAAACATTCATTTCCTCATTTAATCTAAGATTCTCCCTCATTATCATCATACCTTGTTTAAGGTAAAGATCACCTGAAGTAGAGGTTATATGATCCACATCTCTTCTTAATCGTTCACATTCCATAAACATATGAAGTAGATCAGAATCAGTGAATGTTGTACCGGTATTAGATCCATCTCTATTCGTATTCCCGTTCTCTTGAGTGTTGGTACCAATTGTAGTATCCAAATTTGAAATTGTGGTTAATCGTTCTACACACTTTCTTAAAACTTTGTTCTCCTGCTCTAAAGAATCCAATCTATCCTCTTGACGAGATAATATCGGAGAGAAACTTATAAAATGACATTGTTGATTATGTTTATTTGTTGCTTCAAAATCAGATCGTTTATTAGACCACGAACATCCAAATCTTTGCGCTTGACAATAGACAATACCTTCTAAACATGATTCGCTTTGATGGAATTCTAATAATGGTTTGGAGATTACTTCTGCACAATCAGGACATTCTATCGTCATGGCCATACAATCGTCCAGTAAATGGCGATCCATGTCAGCTATAGGAATAACTGAACCGCACGAACATTGTGTAGTTGTTGACTGTTGTTCATGAACACATTTGTAAACTAACTCCTTTTCCATTAATTGTTCAGTAGTAGTCTTTAAAGGTGACTTTGGTTCTGGTTTTTCAGTTTTCTGATCTTTCAGAGCCATTACTATTTCGTCCTCTAACTCCAGGCTCAAGTCCGATTCCAGTTTTATATCTTGACCTTCCATATCTTTCCATTCCAATAATCCTTCCTCCACAGATTTTGTCCTTTCAGTCAAGACAATCCGCCTTTGAGCAAGCTCCTCACATGGTTTACCAGTGTCAGATCGAATCCCCCCACATTTAACTCTAACAAATTGACAATCTTGATCAACATGCTTTTCCAAAAGCCATCTTTTATCTTCAAAGGTACAACCTCTCTGTGAAAATGGGCATTTCACTATTAAATCATTTACCAAACTAGATATTAAAAATGCTGCAGGACGAATATCCTTAGCACTTGGTAAAGGATGTCGGTCTACTGGACATCGAAATAGTCCTGATGATGAAGAAGAATATGCACTCAAAATGCATTTTTTACAGAACGTATGACCACATTTAGTTGAATAAGGTTCAACTAAAACTGTTTGACATATCGGGCAAATAAATTGATCTAAATCGGACCTTCTTTGATGATATTCCAAACCCCAATAATCAATAGGTTCTTTAGGGGGGAGAGGATACGCTATGGAGGAGGCTGAGATTGGACTGACTGCACTGGGGGTGTCTGTCTTGTTCGAAGCTGTGGTGTTGTTATCATCAGAGTCAGTAGCGGAGGAGCTGCTTCTATTCAAATTATAGCTGGACAATGGACCTTCTGTGAGATTCTCATTAGGAATTGTTGATTCCTTATTAATTCCGCTCATGGTATCTAATGATTCAGGACTCTTCGTAGTAGTAGTAGTATTCCATGATCGGTGATCCAAACCAAATATCTTATTCAGAACCACAAACTGATAATATATTAACTGATTAATATCAAGAAGGAAGGCATCAGATCAGTTCAAAAGAATATGATGTGCCGAGCGAGACCCGGGAGTGGGGGCCGTCGAAGTCGGACCGGTCCATCGGGTCGAAACATGTGATTTGTGGGGTAAAATATCCGCCGGGTAATAATTACGATAAGTTGACATTATTGACTGACCAAATAATTAATACTCCCCTGAAATCAGATGTTTCCGCAGATTAATTCCCTATAAAAGAAATGGTTCTATCCACCACTAGCGACTGAGCTTAAACAAACATAGAAAATAACATTTATGATATATATATACTATCATACTACCAAGATAATTAGTTAGCAAAGTGAAGTACGGACTTTTCTTATCGATACTAACGACTAAATTTCAGTCGGAGCAAGGATCAGGTACCAAAAGGAACTAGAACTATATTGTTAAGTTACCTGTTATATATAACTGTAGTAAAAGTGTAGTTAATGCTAACTTAACGCCCTCGCATACAGTAGTACTAACTAGTAAGTACTGTGAGCTAACCATTTACTTTACATACCTAGGGTGATCTGTCGTGCGTTATCTTTAGAACAGAATTCACAGAATCTACGGTCATGACGCTAACTTGACGTGGCAAAGCTTATGTCGCAGTTAATGGTAGCGGTAGTAGTAAAGTCGGGGTTTTAAATATAAACTTATTTTTGCCATATTACTTTATCGCGTGTTAGAGCTGCCGCAGTCCCGCTTACGTAAGTGAGTCCCTGCACTGTTATATTGCCGGCTCAGTAAACTTCTCTCATTCAGTTCACCTCCTTCCTTAGACATATAGATCAGGTTTATTTATCAATCCAATAGAAACGTTCTTTTATTTTTTTCGTATTTTGTTTGTTATTTATTTTTGAGAGGTTTCGAATACGACGACATTCTTTTTTTTTTTGTTTCAGCATGGCCCCTACAAGATTATCAAAGTTAAGATTACTATGTGATCAAACAAGAATATCTATAGATGAACGTAATCGTCTACTTTTATTAAAGGTATCTATTCCACCACATGAAGATGGTGAAATAGTGAAATCCTTACAAACCATTCGAAAAGATATAATGGAGATTCATAATAGTTTTCAAGATGATCATGATGTTGTTAATTTCCAACGACTTGTATCCAGTTATCAAAGTCTCTTAGATGTTTATAAAACAGATCCTAATATTTCATTAGATGATGACAAATTCAAACTTAATCTATCGTCGTCATCAATAGTATCACCATCATCTTCAGATTCATTAACGCCTCCACCACCACCATCTTCAAATTCATTAACGCCTCCTCCACCACCACCACCATCTTCACTTCATAAATCGCAAAGTAAATCTGTCCGATTTAAGGATACTCTTATTGATAATGAACGTTTTATTCAACCATATAGAGATTTCCCTGATGATGAGGATGAGAATAACGTTGGTGGTTCTTCTACTTCTTCAAGTTCAAAATTATATCAAAATCATCAACAAGTTATGAGGGAACAAGATTCTCATCTTGATGCATTGGCTCAGAGTGTATCCAGACAACATGAATTAAGTATTCAAATTGACTCTGAACTTGAATCTCATCTGGAGTTATTGGATGATGTAGATGGATTGACTGATCGCAGCCATGCCCGTCTGGCCAGTGCAAAGAAGAGACTGGATATTTTTTCTCGTAAAGCTAAGGAGCATGGTTCGGCCATTACTATAGCTATTCTTATTTTAATCCTTCTTATTTTGGTCATAGTTTTGAATTAATTCATTTTCACTGAGCCCACGATTGGTTTCGCTGTTGACTACACGTAATTAAACTCGAGCGAAGCGAGATACGGGTCCGGGCAAAGCCCAGACGCCGGAGGCATAATAGTGAAACCAATAAGTACTTAACCTGGGTCTGGGCAGACCCGAGCCTACGCCGTCATAAACCAATCCAGTTGCGAAGCCGAACGACAATAACCATTAGTCAATATATAAATGAATTGAATGAATATAAACAATATAAACACATGAAAATAATGGATATGAAAATGCATCATCATGAAAGTTTAAAAAAAATACATATAATAATCATAAAGTTCTTGAAAAAATTTCATCATCATCTATAAGAGTGTGATAAAAACTCAATAATAAAAATAAAATAATAATAATAATAATAATAATTGCTGTGATTGTAGCAGCAGAATGCTAATAGTGTCAAGAACTCCAATTTCCATTCATTCATTGTAATATGAAGAAATCAGAAATTCTAAATGCAACGTCTTTTACCATGCTCTACCACGGACTGGTATATAAGCTCCTGTAGTTGAAGCTACCATACCAGGATTAACAGAATTCACATATTGAGAAGAAGCATATCCTCCTCTCATAGGCGATCCAGTATTATTAGTGGTAGCACCACCATACATAGCAGCAGCAGGTCCAGACGAAGAACCAGAAATATTGAAATTTCCATTATTTAACCCATAATATGAAGAATATCCAGCATTGATATTGCCATTATTACCATTATTATTAATACCAGCTGCATTGCCATTGTTCACAGGTGAAGATACAGCACTTCCAGTAACTGGATCAATAATTTCCAATGCTCGATTATCTCTACGGATTTGTTGACGAACAGGAGTAATAACTCCACTACTAGAAACTCCCGAAACACCAAAATAGACATTACTACTACTATTATTAGTACCATTACCATTGATACTATTAACTAAGATAGCTGTATTGCGTGAAACGGGTGATCCTGATCCTCCAAGATAATAGGCTGGAGAAGTTGAAGGATGAGGGGGTGTTGTTTGTGCAGCGCTTGATATTCCATTAACTGGTGAAGGAGATGAATAGCCAACAGATCCTCCAAGAACATTATATGGATAATTGTGATATCTTAATACTTGAATATCTTCTTCTGATAACGCCGGACAAAACTCTACATCATCTTCAACATCAAATGTTCTTCCAGCATTGAATCTTGCTCCCGCTCTACTTAGAGTTGGTCCATTATGGTACATCATTATGAGGGCAATGGAAAAGGGAACTTAGAATAAAATTCCTTTAAATTGCGAAACTTATAAATGTCTTTGAATTGTAATTTAGGAATGCTATTTTTCTAATCTGTTCGGATCCAAGATTGAATAAAAAAACTAAATGAAGAGAAGGAAAGGAAGAAGGAAGAAGGAAGAGGAGGGAAGAAGGCTCGGCAGTTTAAAATTATATGCTGTAAAGTAATAATATTCTTTAAACGAGATTGTTTTGCATACGCTGTTGCACTTGGCAACCATAATAAGAGAAATTAAATATTCTTATATCGCATATACATACTTTGCGGTTAATTACTTAACGTTCGTTACCTTTTGGTTAATGCCAAATCTGAAGGGATACTGTACATGCACTGGGGTCATCAGGGGAGGGGGGGGTTGAAATCCCAAGACGTCAGTTCCATTCTTGCTCCTGCAGCAGCTGTCTTGTTATGGTCGAGAGAAATGTTTTCTTTCTATTCTGCCACTAAGAGATACTCCCTGCGCTGGGCGGTATCTTTAGGGACTCACGTGCTGAGCTTCTTGGCTGGCACCAGACCTAAAATGACGATTTCTACCTCCGGCGGTTGGGGGGTAGCCCGGACCCCTAGTTCTCGCTACGCTGGAGATTAGGGCGGTACCGGGAAAAGACTCCGGAGACGAATCAGGGGAATCAGAATTAGTTAGCATTAACGTTAATGTTATAGACAGATACAGAATACACCATTAAGATGTTTTTACAATAATATCAATGAGGAAAAACACCAAACATTTGTATTCAGGATGAGTGCTCATTTACCGTCTCGGGAGTCGAAACGGCGTCACATGTCACCAGCACTCACCAAGCTCGAATCTACCGATGCCATCGATCACACCTTCCCAAGTTAACTTGACCCGAACTTGACCGTGACCAGCCGTGTCCGAATATACGTACTCATTATTACAATATCTCTGTGATATTACTATTTAGAGGGGGTCGATCAGAAATCAGAAATTTCGTTCGAACTGACGGTTTGGTAGAGCTACCGGTGTATTTCTCTATTCCTCTCTATACGCTTATAGACCTCATCTGCTGTCCATCTCTCCATATATATCCTCTTTTGTCATCTCCTCCTCGATTCACAATAATGTCTGGTACTTTTCCTGAAATATGACCATCTCTCTTATTATTCGTCGAAACTTCTCTTCCACTATATCAATATCTAAATCGATAAAACCTTTCTCTTTGAAACCTCAAAATAAACTATTTCCAAACAAACATAACCTGGAGGACAAGCATCAACATCAAAAGTTACCATCTCATGAGATAGTTCCTGCTCGGACCCGTTTCGCTCCATCACCTACTGGATTTATTCATCTTGGTTCTCTAAGAACAGCTCTATATAACTACCTTTTGGCCAAAAGTACTGGAGGTCAATTCCTTTTAAGACTTGAAGACACAGACCAAAAACGTCTTGTTGAAGGTGCAGAAGAAAATATTTATAAATCTCTAAAATGGGCAGGGCTCAATTGGGATGAGGGCCCATTGGTAGGTGGTCCACATGGTCCATATAAACAATCTGAAAGGTCACATATCTATTCTCAATATGTTCAGCTTTTACTTGATTCGGGTCATGCTTATAGATGTTTTTGTTCGCGCGAACGTTTAGATATGTTAAGTGCATCTGCTAGACAATTACATCCACCATCAATGGCTTCTTATGATAGAAGATGCTCTCATCTATCTAGGGAAGAAAGTGATGAAAGAGCAGCGTCACAAGGATTATTCACGATAAGACTTAAATCTCCCGACATTTATCCTGATTTTGAAGATTTACTACATGGCAAAATCTCTCTACAAACTCCTACTAATTATTCTGATGTTCGTTATGATGACCCAGTATTAGTTAAGTCTGATGGTTTACCAACTTATCATTTCGCAAATGTTATTGATGACCATTTAATGGAGATAACTCATGTCATCCGAGGAGAAGAATGGCTTCCGTCCACTCCAAAGCATCTAGCAATCTATTCTGCTCTTGGCTGGAAACCTCCTATATTTATTCATATCCCTCTTCTGACATCTCTCAAGGACAAAAAATTAAGTAAAAGATCTGGAGATACTGGTATATTATCCATGGCTGAAAATAAGGGTATTCTGCCAGAAGCTTTGATTAATTTCGTAGCATTATTCGGCTGGTCACCTCATAGAGATACTGTCGGCATCACGATTTCTGAACTCTTCACTTTAGAAGATCTAATAAACCAATTTTCCCTTGAAGGGTTAACCAAGGGTAATGCCAAAGTGGATGATAAGAAATTAATTTATTTTAATAGTCAATTTTTCCGTCAAAGATTATTAGATCCAGTTAAGTTCGATTCTATAGTTGAAGAATGTCATGATCGCTTGAAACAACAACAATTGAAGTCTTCGAGAAGTTTTGACATTCCTGAGTCTGTTAGATTAAATAAAGATTATACAAGGAATGTACTCTCAGCGTTTGGAACTAAGAATCTTACTAGTATCGAGGATTTTATGGCTCGTAGTGATTATTTTTATTATGAACCTTTTTGGGATGAAACAAATTTACAGAAACTTCGAAATGATCCACCGTCCAAAAAAATCACTCAGGTTTTTTTAAGCAAGGTCGAAAAGGCTACTGAAGCAACATATTCTCAAGACTGGGCCACTGAAATTTGTGATAACATGCTGGTTAATCCAGATTGGTCCAAGAAACAACTGTATAGTATTTTACGATATATTCTTGCTGGAGGGATCTCTGGGGTGACCATTCCTGCTATTATGAGTTTACTAGGTCCTGATGTTGTGAAAAGTCGAACAAAAACTGTCCTTGAAAAAATAGGCCATCAGCCTCTGTAAATATGTGTAAATAGACGTATATAATAAATATTACGATAATGATTTGACTAAGGCTATGCGATAGCTATTATCGTTTCGACTTTCGTCCTCCTCAGTAGCACGATTATTATTAGTTACACAGAGAGTTCAATTAATTAATGTATATATATATATACCTCCTGTTTCTATTCTCTAAGCATTCTTTAGTCGCTTCAAATTATTAATCACATCCCTTACTACCAACTTCTTCACAGCTTCTTCTCCAACATAATCTCCCGAATAAATACAATTGACTCTCATTCGCTCATGATAAGATAAATTTCGAAGTAACTTGGGAGTTACCAAGAAATATTGTGATGTATTCTCAGCACAGGCAATACTAACCATCAAATCATGAACCATTCTTTCATTACGAGGATCCATACCTTGATTAATCTCATCAACTACTCTAAAAGGCGCCTTGGCTAATCCCTGCAAAGACATAAGATATAATGAAGTCGACACTGATCGCTCTCCACCTGATTGACGTTGGGCATCGAGAATTTGTAATGCAGACTCCCGTCGGAAACTAACCAAGATATCCAACGACCATTCTTCATAAAGGTGACTGTCCTTATTAAGTACAACTTTACCTTGACAACCAATACTCTGAAACATTTCACTAAACTTCTCTGAAACCTGGTCTATAAGTCCTGTAAGCTCCCCTTCCCATGATGAAGATAATTTCTGAATGCGTCTCTCTAAATCATTAGTCGAGTTCTCATGGTCCAGTACACGCTGCTCAAGTTCTCCAATTCGTTCTATTAACTTATCTCTACTTCGAAGAATGTCTTCTGCATTACCCATATTACTACCTGCAGCAATCTCTATTGTAGCATTAATCCTTTCAATTTGGGCTTTGAGTTTTGCAAGTGATTCAAACTCTTCAGCTTTTCGCTTGCATTCCTCTGCCTGTTCCTCGGTGAAACTCCTTCTTAATTTTTCTTTCAGACTACGAATATCCTTCACAACTTGATTGCCTTCAGCCTTAATCAGTGATTCTTGAGCAAGCAAATGTTTATATCCAGAGTTCAAAATATCATCATATGTCTTAACCTCGTGCTCATGAACCTTATCCCTCAATTCTAGACGCACAGTTGTAGCCGCAGTTTCAAGCAGTTTTCCAAGCTGTTTGGCCAAAGTGCTACAGCTGTTGACTAATAACTTAGACTTTGAATCGATTTCTTCATGGATAACTTCTATTTCGTCACCGACATCGGGCGGATTGGCTTCCTTCTCGGCAATCTCGTTATCTACTGACTCCAATTTTGTCTCCACCGCTGCTAGCTTTTGAGTGACTTGATCAATATCAGATTTCTTCCCTCGTAACTCATGCATACTGGAATCAAGATCTTGCCGCTGTTTATCAAGCTCGTTCATTTCATCCTTCAATTCAGATGAATCCTCTTCAAACTTTTGTAATTGATCTTGTAATTGTCGTCGTTCTTGAACAAGCCTTTGTCCCTGAGTCCTATGATCACTAGAAGAGATTTCCAAAGCTTTCTGCCAAAATGGTGGTCTAACCAAGGCACGTGCTTGATTAAACGTAAGTCTCATACCATATGACGACCTACGAAAGTCTAGAACTTTAGAATTATCAACACATCGACCGATAAATGCCCGATCTCTCAAAAACTTCTCTTGTGCTTCACCAATTCCATTACCCCTATTGTTACCAACTCCTCCTTTACAGAAAGGGATAGCATGGATTTTTTCAGTTGCACATAACATATTGAGAACAGGAGCGGGCCCTTCCATCAAATCTACCAAATAACCATCAAATTTGTTTTGTAAAAGTAGCCCGCGATCAATAGATACACGATAGTCTTCAGGGGATTTTTCATCAGCGCCAGAATATTCAGCTACAGCCAATTGCAGGTGCAACTTGTCCATAAGTTCCCGTGTAAAAGTGTCGTAATCCTTTCGAGACATACAGGTGAACCTCACCATGTTTTGCTTGCCTAGAATTGCACCAATAATATTAGTGCAGGATGAATCCTTGACAGTAATTGACAACAATGGAGGTTCATAAACTCGATGCTCAAACATATCCTTATTTTCTCGAATGAACTTTACTGCCTCAATAATATCTCTGCCCTTTCCACGATCCAGCGAGCTAACAAAATCGAGTTTTTGCTTTCGGATGTTGGTAAGATCTTCCAGTTTCCTCTCACACACCTTAATAGAATTTTCTATAGGAATTTTGCCGGTCCTAATTTTATTATTAAACTCTTCTTTCTTGTTATCGATTTTATCTCTGAGCTGTACCTGTTGGGCACGAACATCTTTGATTTCCTCATTCAATTGCTGAATTTCATCTTTGTCGGGCAAGTGTTGGGCCAGTTTATCTCTTGTACGCTGTAACTTCTCTCTGTTAGTTTTTGCTGATTGTAAATCCCTCTCATAACTCTCAGCCTTTTGGATAATTGCCGGAAGCCTCTTTCCTTTCAATTCGTTTATTCGAGATACCAATTTTGTAATGTTCCCTTTTGTACGATCGACTTTTGTCGTAAGGTGTTGATCAAATTCTTTTATAGTTGTGAATTTTGCAACTGTAGCAGCTTTAGATTCTCTTGCCTGTTTAAGACGAGGTTTAACTGTATCATTCTGAGCTTTAACGGCTTCTATTTGTCTTCTACATTGATCTAAGGCATCTTTCAATTGCTTTCGACGCTCTGTAAGGTCTTTTAATTCACTAAATGGGATCGTATTCTTAAGTAGATCGTGTTCAGCTTGTAGATTGACATATTCAGTAATCTTCTCACATTGACGTTCTTTTTCGACTAATTCTTTACGCAGGTCTTCTAAGACGTCTTCTTCTTGCTCTCGAGATCTCGAATCAGTATCAAATTTACGACTCAATTCAATCAATTCATCATGACGCGAAAGTAAATCTGCACTACCAATAGCCTGTTCAGTACTACGCAATCTTTGTTGTGGTGTGACTTGAGCAAATTCAGATACTCTTTCTTGAGGTAAGAACTGACATAAATTATCCACTTGAATCCTTAAATCTTTTATTAATGACATGACTTTATTATAAGTGGATATTTTTCCATCAAGAAGCCATTTATTCGATTTATTGCTGAAAATAGTTCTAGAGATTGTAAAATGATCTTGAGAAGATTTTTTAGGCGCTTTAATGTCGATTTCAATAGTAGAAGAACCACAGCCAGTTTTGATATATTCTTCGAGTTTACGAGGGCCAAGATTTTCTGGTTTTCCTCCAAGACCAAGACATAATGCAGCAATTAATGTTGATTTACCCGTACCATTAGGTCCAATAATGAGGTTAAGAGAGTTTCCTAGTCGATATTCGACATGAGTATAAACAACGAAATCTTTCATTACCACTCGTAAAATAGCACCTGGAGCAAATTCGTCTGGAAAAAAGTTAGTTAGTTGTATTGATTGGATCTATGAGCAGTTTCTCAGAAGAGATACGCGTATAGTATTAAACTTACCAGGAGAAACTGACTCTGCTTTTTCTTCTACTTCCAATCCATTACGATCATCTTCATTATTATCTTGATGATAGGGGGAATGTTCATCATCTCCATCGTCTTCATCATCCTCGTCATGCTCATCATGCTCATCATGCTCATCATGCTCATCATGCTCATCAGCAACCCCATTAATATCCTCATCATCCTCATCATTAATCCCATTAACATCCTCATCATCATTTCTATCTTCTATAATACGACGCTTCTTTCTACTACGAGCATCATATTCTTCACTTTTGACAGGCATCGAAGAAAAGACAAACCAGAAGAACAACACACGTAATGAATAGAAATAAGGGCTAACCACAGAATATAGATCTAAGTATACAACAATAAATTTTCTAAAGCTTAATTCTATTAACACTTAAAACACGAACGTGTCATCGGTAATATAGGTAGATGCCCGGACGAAATGAAAACTACTAGAAGGAAAGACATTAGATTGTGCATTTACGCGTTTCTGATTAAAAGTTACAGCCGTGCGCTAGCTAGCTAGACGCGAATTTAACTGGTTTTATTACGTAAGCGCTAAGCTTCACCCGAATTCAAGCTCTGTGCCGGAACTTAACACCTCGGGTGAGGCACGAGCTAGGGGTTCTATCCGGTCTGGAGATAAAGCGGAGAGACGAATTAAAAGTTAGACGAGCACCAACTCTGGCTATACGGTCACTCAAAATAATATTCTGGGCAAGTGTATATTCGTGTGCGTATGGACCCTGCAGGTATGATTATTCGAACTGATTATTAGGTTTACGGTTGTTACCTGGAGAAAGTGTAAGTCAGCACAGAAAACTTATGCAATGCAATGCACTCATTATTTTGTCGTCGAGATGGGTAGGACGCAAGTTACCTAATAGCATCCAACTATAACAGTCTGTTATTGTTTAATTATAAATTCTGTAAGCAAGGTACAATCTCGAACTCATTATTTTACTATATTCCTTTCATTGGTATTTTAAGCCTCTTTTTCATAGGTAACACCTATTATTAATAATTATTAATAATTATTTCAATTTTATTTCTTTATTATTTAGATATATTCCGTATTATAACAGTCTCAGTGATGTTTCATCTTGTAGATTCTTTGAATCTCGTTTACCATATGATATATTAAAGGTTAAGGGTTTTTATTACTAGGTTGGTTTATTTATTTACTATTTATTACTTGATCGTGGTTATTGATCTTAAGTTCTTATATTATATATTAATCAATCTCTATTTCGTATATTTCAATATATTATTATTATTATAATTCTCTTAGAAGTCTTATATTTGTCTCTGTAACTGCTTATTTTTTACGTTACTGGTATCTTTTATCCGGATACACCTAATCTTTAGATTAGGATGCCTTTGAGATCTCTATTAGATTCCTATATTGGATCTACAGGATTATACAATAGCTTGAGCCGCTCTTAATGAGGCTGATCCTTTTAAATCACGTGAATCGCGAAGCGCGCTAGCTAGCTAGCGATATTTATTTGTTAGATTTGTACTTTAGTAACAACCATTCTTTTTCAATTCCATCAGGTGAATTTCATTATTTATCTAACCAGGGGTTGTTGTATAGAATATCATGATAAGTTTTAAAAAGCTATCTTGATTTTGATTTGTTTCATTTTTATTTGATTGTTGATTTCTTTTATCATGGAACATCAAACCCCTCCAAGACGAAGCTCAAGAAGAATTCATGCTCTTCATGAACAAGAAGAAGAAAAGAAAAATATCATCACTACAGAGCCGACTTCGTCATCATTATTGCCTCGTTCAAAAAATGATAGAAAATCATTAACTCGATCGACTCCTGAATCTAGAAGAAAACCATTTTCTAGAGATGGTACATCTGAAATTAGTAGTGACACTAATCGTACGTTACAAAACAAATACCCATATATAGCGGTTGATGGAACCCCTGTCTCTGAAACATCCCCAGATTATTCTCTTCTTAAGGATCCTATGCCGATATCAGAATGTCAATCGTTATTATTTTCTATTGAAAAGTCTAGAAACACTTGGTTATTAGGTGGGATGTTTGAAAAGTTCTGGACCCGCCCTCCACGAGGACGTAAGCTTGCTGCTGGTGATGTTAATGCTAGAGATAAAATGACTAAACTTTGTGAATGTCATATGGTTATGGGTCCACATATTTTTGATGTGAGATTATTTGTTGTCAAAGATGAGAATCCCGAAGACGATAGTGAGGACGAAGAGGAGCAAAAGTCTCAGCAAGAGGGTAGTAGTGGTACTAGTCCTCCGACGGCTTCTAGTAGTTCTATTGCTACAGGACCTAATCCTAATGATAAGAACACTAAGCCGAATGGTGCTACGTCTGCCGCGACCCAACCTACTCAACCTACTCAAACTGCCGTTCAATCCTTTCAACCTGCTCAATCCACTCATACTACTCAACCTACTGCTCCTCAACCTCCTCAACCTCCTCAACCTCCTCAACCTCCTCAACCTCCTCAACCTCCTCATTCTACTGCTCCTCAACCTCCTCAACCTACTACTGCTCAACTTACTACTGCTCAACTTACTACTGCTCAACTTACTACTGCTCAACCTACTACTGCTCAGCCTACTCAACCTACCCAATCTACTCAATCTACTCAACCTATTCAACCTTTTCAATCTACTCAACCTACTGCTACGTTAACACCTACCTCGAGACCTCTTGCGCCTACTGTGAAACCTCCTGTTCCAGATCCTTCTATTCAGAGAGTCCCACAGGTCGTACAGCCTGTAGCTGTACGACCTACCTTAGTATCATCTCCGGAACCAATCACTAGTCCTAATAACCAAGCCACTATTGCAAAACTTCAGTATATTGCTCAAAGAGATCCTTATCTGAATGATCTTATGAAGATTGTCGCCAGTGGTAAAGCTTCCCCAGAACAGATCGCATCTTTCCAACAATACATCAATAGAGCTCGTAATATGCCTATGCCTGAAGAGCTATTGGCCCGTCAGCGTCTGTTACAGACTATAAGGCCAGGCGGGGCTCCATTACAACCTCAACCTCGTCCTCAACCGCAAATACAAAGACCAGTCAGACCACCAAAGCCTCCTAAGCCTCCTAAGGCCCCTAAACCTCCAAAAACGCCTAAATCTAAATCTCAGGACCCTAACAAAAAAGTACGAAATGCTTATACGTTAAAGCGGACGTTGAAACACGTTATTATTGTGTTCGAATTTAAGGATAACCCGGCTGATAGATACATTCTACCCAAAGATTCTATCCTTGAGGTTCTTCCCAGTGGGGAAATTCTAGTTTCATTTCTTGCTATTAAAAAAGTTATGCCGGAAACTCCTTCTACCGAAGAATTGAATATTAAAAAGAGATCATCTAAATTTAAACGGCGCAATGAACAATTACAACAACAGCAGCAACAACAACAACAACAGAGGGAAAACGAAAAAGAAATAGAACCTATTATTTATTATACTCCTCTAACTATTACTATACGACATGTCCCTCCTCGGTCTATTCAAATTTTGGAGAAGGCAGTGAATAAGTCTAAGCGAGTCGTACAACGGATGGAAGATATTCTGAAAAAGGGAACACGTACTAAAGGATGGTCTGTTTGGTATCAAATTGAAAGGTCCGATACTGAGTTGATTGACTCTTTGGATGAAGGACCTAAGCTTCCTGAAGGAGCGATAATTGCCCCTCGTAGACAGTATAAAACACGAAAGAAGCGTGAGGACGAAGATCTTGATGATGATGATGAACATACTCCGAAGCGTCCACGGAAGCTTCGTCCGGCGCAGGAAGATAGTTTTGAGGTTAAAAAGGAAAATAATATCGAAAATGTAAATAAAGACCATGAAACTGATGAAGGTAAAAAAGCAGTCGAGACTGATGATAAGAAGAGGAGTGGAAAGGACGAGGAAGATCACGGAGAAAAGGAAAAGGAAGAAGATAAGAAGAATTCTAAAGAGGAAGTGATATCTGAAACGAAGGTTGAAGAGGAAAAGGAAAAGGAAAGTGAGAGGGAACAAGAGAATGGGGAGTGAGAGAGGAATTAGAAGAACGGTCAAAACAGACTGGTAGATCATTAGAAGCTGGGGAAACAGAAGTGGATCTGGATAAGAGCGAGAAGAAAACTGACAAAGAACCAGAGACTCAGGTTGGTTTACTAGATATTGAAGATGCTGAAATGTCAGATAGCTGAGACTATGATTAATTAGTTCATAATTTAATAATAATAGATAACTAGATCTAAAAAAGTATATGCTAAAAACTTTAATGAAAATTGATTTGTTAACGGACAGGAAGAATCTAATTTTGCTTAATATTGTAGTTGGATCCTGATTAGCGATAGCTGCTTCGAGAGCTAGTGTCGGCAATTGTACCCGGTACCTAACAATAATTGGCTGTAATCACCGCTAATCTCGAATAGGTCGAGCCACCCGTAAAATGACAGGAGTCTTTTCTAGGGTCCTTAGTACAGTGCATGTACTCTGCTTAAAATCGTCGTGTTTCAGATTTCTCACTAGCCATATCTTGATTGAACCACAGGCCGTTTGTGGGCCGATGTTTCTTTCATGATAACTAACGTGCACGACAATCTCTCTATCTTATAATCTCCGTATGATTAGCAATTCAGGTACCCGCATAATCGTTTACTAGGATAACGATAACCGTAGGCCAAACTGAGTAAGTCTTTGCGAATTTGCTACGTATCAATCGAGCGGGATTCCGGCGGGTCTGCGAGAACGGTACAAAAGAATCTCTCGGTCTTTTTGACGGAGAACTCTGGCGTGTTATTTCACTTCCTACCTCTCCCTATAACGTTACTTTTGAACACCAAGCAAAAGCTAGATCACATTTTCAGTATAAGAACGAGCTCAGTCTCAGAGTGGAGATTCTGGAACGCTATTGGAATGGTCAACCACCGAGGAAATTTCTCAAAATTTACCCCGCTAATACATATACAGTACATTTCCACAAGGCGGTGGGGGTGCCATTACTATTCAGCCCCAAATAGTAGATATACCCATCCAAAAATAAAAAGTCAATGAATTGGACTAGTCGTTGTTTCTACTATAATTACGTGTAATATTCAAGTACCTTATCATACGTCAACTGATCAACTGATCAACTGATCGGGGAGATCAAGGATATCAAATTATCAATATATGACCAAACTTTGACCCGGTTCTTCATAAAAGCTATCACCCGACTATCCTCCCCAGTCCCCGTTAAAAGTCCCGAGTAATATTATGTACAGTTGCCAAGATTGTGTGATCTGCTCTCATCTGTCTGTCAGCGTAGCGTATATTTGTTTCATTTTTATCTATCATCTGTCTAGCAATTAAGGAGATGGCTAGATTCCCCCTCTCCTGTATGGCAGTTCGTACATTGTATCCCAATTGAAGCAGCCTCGTAGGGTGGAGATTGGTCATTCGAAATGTGAGATAACACTGGCGGCTAAAAAATTGCCATTTCCGGGTGCATGTAATAAATTGGTACCTAGGAATCCTAGCCTCTCCGGGTCCATGTATGTGTGCAATCATGCCCTTAACAGCCTAACGTAGTTAACTATTGATTCGGAACACAGTCATTTTTTATTTATCAGGCAGATGTCTTATCTATCTAGTCTATCTGACCCGGGCCAATAGATAACTAATGCATGTAGAAAATAGAGTCTGATAGCTGAAATGGTCGAGACACTGGAAAGTGATTTTAGTTCTGGGGTATCTGGGTCATCTAGGGCACTGGAAGTCGTTTAAGTCTGGGGCATCTGGAAGTTGTAACGCCTGATAATACGATCCAGAATCCTCAACAGCTAGGATATGTGAAGAGGTAAATTAGATTCGTAGAAAGAGTTCTCTAATTCTCTCGCAGACGATCTGCTATATTATCCGAGCTGCAGTTTACTATCAGGCAAACGACTGCGTCTGTGTGGATTATCACCTCGCAGATTCTGTGCCCCTATCTAGAGCCAAGTTGGCCAATAGTTGAATTGAGATAGATAAGTGTTAAAATCCTTATCCATTAAACGCAGCCCCTCGATAAGAAATATGAAATGCACGCAGTTCGAAAGGAATAGCCTCCACAGTTAACCGCTATAGTCTCATACTCGTCTTGAGATAATCACAACGGCGAGGGGATGATTATCGATTAGGATACAATCGCTGGGTACCCAGGCAGGCATATATATACATCAAATCCCCCACCCTGTATGTAACAAATATTTAATTTAAATCTTGTATAGATTCAAGGTTCAAATCCTATATAGTCATAAAATGTCAGATGAAATAATTGAAATAATTGAACCTGTTCATCATCACAATAAAGATGAAGATTTACTCCACGAGATGGGTATTGAGCAGGAGCTCAAAAGAGAATGGTCTGTTATTCAGAACTTTGGTGCCTCGTTCTCTATCATTAGTGTCATCACTGGTATTACTACATTATTCGAGACAGGTTTAACAGTTGGTGGCCCTGCTGTTATGTCTATCGGATGGATAGTAGTTAGTGCATTTACGATGACTGTAGGATTATCCATGGCAGAAATTGTATCATCAGTTCCCACAAGTGGAGGTCCTTATTATTGGGCAGCGATTTTGTCACCGCCCAAGTTACAACCTTTTAACTCCTGGTTAACTGGTTGGTTTAATCTCTTAGGGCAAGTTGGAGTTACTACTGGAGTATCTTTTGGCTTGGCAGGTTTAATTTCTGTTACTGCAAGTCTAAAGAATGAAAATTATGTTCCAACTGCTGGTAAAACTATTGGTATCTATGCAGCCATTTTAATATCACAAGCACTTATCAATACATTTGGAGTGAAAACTTTAAAATATTTTAATAATACTTCTATTATTCTTCACAGTCTTGGTGTCTGCTCCATTGCTATTGCTGTACTTGCTAAAGCACCTGTTCATCAAGATGCCAAGTTTGTATTCACAAAGTTTTATGATGGAACAGGTTGGAGTCTTCGTGCCTCTCCCGAATATGTGGCTATTACAGGTGTAAGTAACCCCCCAGTACTCCAGTTCTTTTTGCCGTGTGTATGAAGTTGACTAACTAATTTTTTTTCACAGATTCTCATGAGTCAATACACTATTACAGGATTCGATGCTTCAGCACATATGAGTGAAGAAACTACTAACGCCGCCTGGAGTGCTCCCATTGGTGTGATTACTTCTATTTCTGTTTCAGCAGTATTTGGATTCTTTGTAATTGTGGCCTTCCTGTTTTCAATTCAAAATTTCCAATCAACCGTGAGCACTCCAACAGGAGAACCTGTCCTACAAATTTTCATTGATGTATTTGGCGTCAATGGAGCAATAGTTTTGTTTACGTTTATTATGGTCTGTGTATGGCATTGTGGTCTTTTCTGCTTGACTAGTAATAGTCGAATGATGTACTCATTTGCCAGAGATGGAGGTATTCCTCATGTGTTCAGTGTAATTAATCCTAAATACCAAGTTCCTATCAGAACTATTTGGTTAGCAGCTTTTCTTTCATTCTGTTTGGCATTACCTTCATTGGGATCCTCTGTTGCCTTTTCTGCTGCTACCTCAATTGCAACTGTTGGGCTGTATATAAGTTATGCTCTTCCAATATTGATTGGTATGTTATTCCCAGCTTATTTCAAGAAGGGACCATTCAACTTGGGCAAATTTTCGAAACCAATCGGAATTATCGCATGTTGTTGGGTTGGTTTTATTACAATTGCCTTCTGTCTACCAACTGCTACACCAGTCACAAGTCAGACACTCAATTATACTTCAGTTGCTGTTGGTATTGTTGGAGGGCTTGCAATTTTTGCGTGGATCTGGGCCCGCAAATCGTTTAAGGGACCATTACGACCTGAAGATATTCTTGATGGATCCTATCCTGAAATACTGAATAATTCCGCTGCAGGAAGTGAAAAAGAAACTACTAAAATAAGTAATAATGATGTGTAAGCTTTTGATTTAATTTGAATATAATAGTAATATTTTTTGTTTTTTTTTCAATATCGAGATGATCATATACTGACGGGGATTGTGCTATAAAAAGTCATGTTTTAGATAGACCCTGTATACCGATCGACCATAGGCTCATTCAACCCTTGAAAATAGAATACTTCTAGGATTTCCTAAACTGAGGTATATCAATAATAATACAAAAAATGTAATCTTTTAGTTTGAAATTGCCTTCTTTTGATAAGGCTTGTCATCTACATAATCTCAAGAAGAATATTGAAATTCAATACCAAAAGACGTCGCTAATGGACTTTTCCCCGCCAAACTTACATCAGCTCCACTACTAACTAGAAAATCTTTAAAACGAGCTTCCCATAAAAAACGTATATTCTGACGACTCAAGCTTGTACTTGCTTTAAACACGCTTGAAAATCCCTCATCAAGGGATGCCGATAAATCAGAAACATCGGTTGTTTCTGATTCAACAGATAGGGGACGTTTACGCCATATTTCACAACCTATAGATAAATCACTTACATAAGAATAAACATTGAAATCGAATCGGCTAGCAAAGGACGATGCTGATGTTGTTCGTACAGCATAAGAGGTCGAAATATGACCCATTAATGGGTTGGACATAAGAGTCAATGTCAAAGGAGTTCCAGTATACGCTGATTGGGTAGTATATCTTAATGCAGTAGAGAATCCAGGGCTTTTACTTGAAACCCCATAAAATATTTCTAATCCAAATGCTAATCTACTACCTCCACTGTTACTAGTTACAGTAGTAATAATATCACCATCACCATAACTAACACCACCAACTCCAACAGCCCTTCTCTTATCATCAAATAAAATATTATATAATCCTCGAAATCCTACCAATGTTTCATATGTACTATATATTATCTCGTTCCTCCATTTACCATTATCATGTTGATAATTGAATGTTATGGCGCCATTGTTCTTAATCAAGGGATTACTTGCACATGTAACAAGTAGCTGCGACATAGGAGACAATCTCCGAACAAGCATCGCTTCAAGAGAATTCCCAGGTAGAAATAATCGTCCATATAATAACGTATCCTTAACATCAACACGTACACCACCCCGCCATCTTTCAAGATACATTGGATGTTGAGGCTTTTGTAAAGGCTGGAGGATTCTATATCCAGAGAGAATATCCTGAAGGGAGATCTCTTTAGTAGATGCAGTAGCGGTCAATGGCCTCGAGCTATAAAGGTAAGCCATTGAGCCATTGACCATTCCTAAATTCGATAGTGTATAAGAAGTACATGAGTATGGTGATGCTTGAGATGATACTTTAAGGCTAGCGCCCTCTGGGATACTAAAATCGATAAGATCTGAAGACGTTAGCGATCAATGACAACCAAGCAATCAAAGGACACAATCTTCCTTACTCTGAGTCGACCTTAACTTAATTGTGGTGGCCTTTGGGCGGTGGCTTAGCTCACCTAGTCTGGAAGGCCTATCCTGGAACTGAGCGCAAAATGAAAATACCTGAGCATAAATTGCTCCAGCTTCCGGAGCCAATAAAGGTATCGAACTCAATCTAGATTGGTCTGTAATACTTACTATTAGCGGTCTCTATAATGTTGGCATAGCTGTTATCCTCGTTCCAATGGGTGCATTGATAAAAATGTTGCCTTATATGTTCCATATAATCGTACATGTCGGTAAATTGACCGATTGATTCTAATTTTCCTCCTTAGGCAGGTATGAGGTATGAGGTATGAGGTATGAGGTTTGGACTTCGTTAACTTCGTGAACTTCCGACTCTTCCAGCTGGTCAGTAGATGATATATTTACTTTCTTAGAGTTAAAATATCCCGCAAAGTTGGTGATCGAGAAGGAACTATATGCGCGCATATATCGATATTTACCTGTCAAAACTGGATAGTTATTTAATAGAGATATTTAGATTTCTTGACTACACTACCTTATGCAATGCACCTCGCAGATCGTTTCCATGAACAAAGTTAACACATAACCGAGCTATGTTTCTGAACATGTTATCTCCTGGTTGTAGTTAATTAAGTTAACTTAACGTTAAGTTAATATCAAAACGGGATACTTATTTGTTGCCCAAACAATCAGCTAGTAGACCCCTCTACTTCTTCTTCTTCACTACCCTTGCCCTATGGCAAGTCTTTATATTCTAATTGCATATGTCTCTTATTATTATTATTATTATTATTATTATTATTATTATTATTATTATTATTATTATTATTATTGCTCTAGTTCTCTATCTTAGTTATGAAATACAAGAGGAATACCACCTTGTGCTATTCCCGAGGTTCACTACCTATTAGCTAGTCAGTTGCTACTTGTCCTAGACCAAATACCCAATTGCACGACCACAAAGCACGATACTTATGTGCTTTCCATCAAACCCCTAATATATCATTTCGTCAGTAACGTTTATATTTTCTTATCATTCATTTATTTCTTTTCTTTCTTATCATATATATATATAACTTTGAATTATATCTTTATTTTATAATATCTTTGATTACATCAACTATTGGATACTGCTGGATTCAATCTGGAATCCATGTTAGACCTGTTAGATAAGCTCTTCTAACAAGGTAGTAACCTATTCCTAACTAGTTAGTAGTGTGCGGCGTTTCTATTATATAGCTGTTTAGCAAGCACAGTTATTATCAAAATAGTTGTTTAAGATCGAAACAGGACAGTTATAACTAATGAGAGAGGATATCGTTATATAAGCTATAGACATTAAACATTGAATCCTTATTCATCTGTAACAAAATTTCATCCAGAATATATGTCGTAACAGGATAGTTCTAAATCAGTAATCGGTGTCAAAATAGGATAGTTATTGTTGTTGCTGTACCACTTGATCTTTTTTTAAAAACTAGTTCTCGACATAACGTTAACTTATGGGCAATTCCTACTTTAACCAATTCGTATTCCGCGACAGCCTAAAATAATCCCTAACCTTGTTATTTTTACAAAATATCTATCTCATCTCAACAAGGTCTCTCCATCTTCATATTTGTACGAAGGCAATAATATAAAATATAGACTAGAGATCAATATCCGAGATAAGAAATAATAAAAGCTATTGGTTGCGGATGCAGGTAAATCCTGAAAGCTGGAGTTTTTCTATTTGATTATCTGAACTCTATTTCTGAACGATGTAAGTGAATCTGGTAACGCGTTATCCGCCCCTAGAATAGCCGGCCTCATTCAAGTTATGACTGCGCCGTTGAGAGAGAGAGCTCTACCGGGGTCTATAGGCTGAGATTTAATATCGCGAGCACTTAGAGACCAAGTAGGTTCTGGATTATGTGAAGTCTAAGATTTGGCCTCTTTAACATACCCAGTGTTTGGGCATGCTGTTGGAGCTTGATGAGGTACGACTCTCTCTCTCTCTCTGCTTTCTCCCTTCTCCCTCACTTTACCTTGACACTGATCAACTAACAAATTTGTAGCGAAAATGGATTATTATGAAGTTCTCGGCGTATCCCGAGATGCCTCTACGGGGGAGATTAGAAAAGCATACAAAAAAATGGCTTTAGCATATCATCCAGATAAAGTCCCTGAAGGAGAACGAGAAGCTGCTGAAATCAGATTTAAAGAGGTTTCTGAGGCTTATGAGGTATTATCAGATGATATTGAACGTCAAAGATATGATCAATTTGGTATTGGTCGAAATGGCAACACCGGAGGAAGTTGGCAAGATGATCCTTATGAAGATTCCTTTGGTACCGATGATTTTGCACAATTTTTTGGGTTTATGCCTAATGGGCGTAGCGCCGGTGGTGGGTATCAGGGAGCTAATGGTCATAATGGTAGTGGTACTGGTCATGGTCATAGAGCTGGTGGATCGAGAAAATCAAAAACTGATGATGCTCATATTCCTATAGTTGTTACTTTGGAAGAAATCTATAAAGGAAGGGTATTTAAAATGGCATCAAGTCGTGACGTATTATGTAAGACTTGTAGTGGTTCAGGAACTAAACCAAAGGCTAAACCCAAAACTTGTACTGCATGTAGTGGTGAAGGTATGGTGAAAAAGCTTCGAAGGTTAGCACCTGGCGTTGTTACAAATGAATTTGTAGAGTGCAAGCATTGTAGTGGTAAGGGAACTGTTATTAAGGAAAAAGATCGTTGTAAAAGATGTCAAGGATCTGGGGTCTCTGAAGAGAAATCAATATTAGAAGTATATATACCTCGAGGTTCTCCAGACGGACATAAAATTATTTTTGAAGGAGCAGCTGATCAGGCTTATGGCCAGGAGACTGGTGATATTATTTTCCATGTAGAGACTAAAGATCATCCAGTGTTTGAACGTAAAAGAGATGATCTTTATGCCAAAATTACTATAACACTTGCCGAGGCATTGTGTGGATTTTCTAGAGTAGTGCTGCAGCATCTTGATGGACGAGGAATTGAAATTACTGTTCCAACTGGTACTGTTACTAAACCGGGTGAATACTTTTTAGTCAAGAATGAAGGTATGCCTATTAGAGGTACTGATTCTAGGGGTCAACTCTATCTTCAAGTCAATATAGAGTTTCCAGAAAATGGTTGGTGTTTAGAAACGAGTGAGTTGCGTAGGATTAAAGACCTTTTACCAATTAAGCCTCGAGAATCTCTAAATATTTTACCTAAAGAAGTTGATAACGTTGAATATGAAGTAAAGAGTGGGCCATCACCTAGATATGAGGAAGACCAGCACACGAATAATATTGGAGATGATTTACCGCAGTTTGGAGGGGCTACTCCTGATTGTAATACTATGTGATATTCTCCTCTTCTCCCAACTAATATGAGGACTTTGAGAACAGGTAATTAATTTTCTGTAAATATTTAAAACATACACCTTAAGCATTGGAACATATGATGAACTTTCGTGCATTCCTCCGGCGGGTGGGGTACTGCTCTGGCTTGACTGTTTTCGTAGCTCGACATTTTGGATACGTCAAGCCACCGGAGCCACAATGAGACCGCCATTTTAGTAAACTAGAGATGTTGATCATTTACAAAGCAATTTTTTTTTTTTTTTTAATTAATATATAAATTTAGAACTACGGAGTTGCGAGTCCGTCCCTGTCTACCAATTGTAAAAACCGTCATGAGAAAATAATAATAATAATACTAGTACGTAATGAGTTCAGACCCTGGTCTTTGTATGCTTCAGCTTCTTCATCATATGCCATCGGAGGTGAGAGCTCCCTTCCCATTGAATAGAACCACTGTCCAGATGATTCGTTTTCAAGCACAGTAAAACTTGATGTCTGATATATTCTTATCACTTAAGATCAAAAGCAAAAGCAATTTCATCGATGGTTACATCATCACTTGACGGTTGAAGAGCAACGCGAGGATGGCCATATGAATGTATTGATTTTGAGGACAACTTACTACTACTGCCAGCAGTTGTAGCTTTCATTGATGTAATTCTCTGTTTTGCTTTGGAGGATTCTGTAAGTGCCATATAATCAGGTACAGAAGAACGATAACGAGATTTAGAACCAGTGGACGTCATTGAATTCGAGTTTATTGTGAGATTTCCGATCGATCCACCTTTCTTATTCTCATTTGTGAGATTCTTCTTTATACTGTGGCGGCCTTCTTCTTCTCGTTGGATTGTAAATTCAGGTAAGGATATTTCATTATCGTCATATTCATTATCAATTAAATCTTCCCAAGGAATGTCCGGATCCGACCATTTTGATTTGCGAGGGCTGTCCACAAAAACTACTGTCTTTACTGCTTTGGAAATATAGTCATAATCGAGCTCAATATGGTCAAACGGTAAGTCAGGAACTGGTGTTGGTTTTTCAGGGATCGATTCAACATCTACATAACCGTAGTCTATTTCTGGCTCAGGTTGTTGTGTCGATTCTATTTCATGGTCATTACTTGGGGTCCCAATTTTTGTTTCTAGTGGGGTTTCTTTTAGGTGGTTCTGAGCTATCATAAAACTAGGAGTCCTAGGAGTTCTTCGGTTAACTCTCTTGTTAGAAGATGCCGGTCTGTTCACATTGTTATTGTTATCAAGATTATTATCTTGCAGCTTTTTGGTTGTTCCTGGAGCCATATTTGGACGATGGACATTCTTATCCTTCCCTCCTAGAGGTACTCTAGCTACTGTTGTAGGAGTCTTTGTTACCGCCGTCGTCGCCATCATAAAGCCAGTTCCAGCACCAGCACCTACCATTTCTTTAGTAGGAAACTTGATATATGCATTTTCATTTGAGGGTGTTTTAAAGGTCTTTATTTTATTGTTGTTATTGTTGGATGATCCTGACCCAAGGCCCTTTTGGAGTGGAGTCTTAGGAGCTCGATATGTTATTAGATTCTCCTTATTAGAATGTAGGGATGTCATGATAAGAATTCGGTCACTCTGACTTTGAATTGAAAACTAAATATGAAGAGAAGATAGCTCTTATTGTTATAGGCATTAACTGAAGCAGCCGTTAGAAGGAGTAAGTCCGAGAACCAGAGAATCAGCTATCTAGAGAAATAGAGCCAGAGTGAACTAGAGGCCAGAGAGAGGAGGAGGTAGATAGAAAGTGACGAACCGAGAGACTTGTTGTTTGACTACTAAATTCGAGTATTTCCTTGCCCTGTTTACATACTTTGATGACTAGCTGCCTTATTGGGATTTATAACCCAACCTTGACACCCAATTGACTCATACATACCAAAAGACGGTATTTATCTAATAACTGTGATTTATTGATCTGGCCTGGAAAACTGGAGGAGACCTCATGGTCAGGTATAGACATGGTTCTACTCAGCAATAGGTTACGAATAAAGGTTGATACGTCGAGAAAATAATTCATTAGTATATTGGTTAATACTTACCTTACAGATGGCATGATTCAGTATGGAGTTATTATCAGGATTTAGTATGTAGGTTATATTACGTCATATAAACTCGAAGTTCTTGATATCCCAATGGCCAGTCAGAAATCTTTCAACATAATGTCACAACGACAGATGTGTCAGACATACAGAACAATCAGATATTATATTAGTTAATGAACTGTTTGGCCAATGGTTTTTTTTTTGATTGTCCTCGAACTAGTTGACGCCGGCACAGTGGCCCACGGTGACCGAGTCACGCCCTAACTTCTTTGAGAGAAACCCTTCTATTCGTTCGCTCGTTACGGATATCTACTAAAGCTTAGTCCCCCACTGAAACTGACCAAGACTCTACGGTAACAGGTTTATTGTTTGGACAATGGACTCTTTTGGAAGTAAACCCTAACCATTATCTATTCCTTTTGTTCTTCGCATAACTTCGGGGTTATATATAACTTAAGCAGTTAATCTTGTTTTAGAAACCCCTGCGTATCCCTTCATTCTAGACGTTGGAGAAATATGCTACCGCAAGTAGTAATAGTATTTCAACATTTGGAATTAATATCAGACAAGCTAATTAATCCTTAACTGTCTAGATTGAAATTGATGCGCGTGAACGGTCAGGGAAGGGCAGAGAAACGGTGAGAACGTTAGAGTACTCATTTTAGCCAATTTAGGCGACATACGGCATATAGATCTAGATCTAGAAACGGTGAGAAAGAGGAGGTAACGTTAGTGTACTCATTTTAGCCAATTTAGGCAGCATACGGCATATAGATCTAGATCTAGATCTAACTTTGGATCTGAACCTGGATCTAGATCTGGATTCGCATTTATTCTTCTTTCAGGACCCGAAATAGGCCAGGCGTAAATACTCTAGATTAATTGTAGCTTAAACAATATAGCTAACTGCAAAGCTCCTATTTCTGATAAAGCCAGTTTTCTGCGATTCTGCGATTCTGCACTTAAGCTTTAACTTTTTTTTTTTCAAATTTAAAATACAATTTCCTGATCTGTACGACAGTCTAAAAGACAATTGACATATACCATGGTACACATTGCCCAATTCTGCAAGAGTTTTTTTTTTTTGATCTGCAACAATTAATTTAACAAAACAGGCGACATAAGATTCAGAGAACCGGAAACGGTAGTAACTCCGAGCGAAGCGAGACAACGAGGTCTTAGGCGGAGCCCAGCCGCCGGAGGCAAAACCAGTTCGGTAAGGGTCCGTGGTTAGTCCGTAGTTAGTCCCCATTGTCTTGCTTGTTCAAAGTAGACGGATAAAAATGAAGTATGAAATTTCAATAAGACGCCTCATTACGACGCGTCAAAAGAGATAAACAGTATACCATAAGCAACAAACAACATTAACGCTCATAAAATTAGACAGAAAATACGGGCAGATGAAGATGAAAAGTAATAAAAGACTCACCTAACACGGTACTGAACTATTCTAAATTTGTATATTCATTATTATATTTTTCCTTCTTTCCTTCTTTCCTAGTTAATAATCCTTAATTGTCAAAATGTATGCCCTACCTCCGTCTGCAATCATTCTGGAATAGAAAAAAATTCGTAAATAATCCGTAATATTTTGACAAAGACGCGTAGAGTAAGCGCACGTTCATAGAGTTTTAGACGCGTAACTAATGGCGTTCCACACATTCACGCAAGCGCGAGCATAAACATGCGTTTCACGTGACTATTCAGGGGGTTGAAATTTAAGTTAAGGAGTTAAATAACAGAGACTGAACATTTTGCAGGAACCCAAAATAGCATCATTCCCATATCAGAAATGTACCGAAAGCTAGGTTGGCCGGTCAACTGGTTGCATCGTTAATGTAACGAATGACAGATGCGAAGCAGAGCAATGCAAAGCAACGTAAGGCAAGTAAAGTGGAGTTAAGACAGAGAGAGCCAACGGACTCAATAGAGGAAGGTATTATAGGTGGAGAACCACTCAGTGTGAGAGGATATTATAGGTGGGGAGAAAGGAGGCTGCCGCTCGCTCAAATTAAGCATTTTTGTTAAACAGAGGTGAGCTCTGCGGGGGGTTAAGTCTCGCCACGCTCTTATTATGAAAATTGCAATCTATGAGAGAGAGATTAAACAGCTATAATAACAATGTATGTCCATGATCGGTTTCGATTGATCGCGTCTGTCCGAGTCTTCATTTCGCTTCATTTCACTTTCTATCAGTTAGAATCATTTCAAGGTGCACTACCCATTCGTGCTCAGACGATATGCAGCAGCATCCCCTTTGCTTGCCTCTCTGGCTGGGGTGAAGCCCAGACATCTAGAGTGATGTCCACACAGTATTTGAAAATGATATCTCTCCTCCACCGAGCAGTTGTCTTTTGCGCCCATTAAATTAAGTAACTTAATGGTCGGTTGTGAGACTTACGAGTGGACCCATATAAAATTGAGTGGGTCCTTAGGTCTCATCTTAAAAACGCAAGCCTGGATGTTTGTTTACTATTTTAATACCTTTTACATTGATAGGATGGTCAAACTTTAAGCCGGTGTACGCCGGAAAAGGCCGATTGCTTAACTTGAAAAATACAAACCCCTCACCCCTCTTTATTAAATCTGAATAGAGCACTTGTTTGTACAACATACTGCTGATACAGAAAAGCTTAACTCTAGACAGACTTATTCTGGAAAGCATACTAGGAGACTTGATTTAAACTCCTTCTATCATGAATGAACGTACCCGTGCGGTCCGTGTGACCATCAGTAAGGTTATCAATTGTTTCTTTTCTTCTTCTGTTTGCTGCTACTTACCTTTCTGAAGTTGATTCTACCTAAAGCTGCTAACGTCTATCCCTGACTTCAATGATCGTAGCAATACTTTACTGTGGTTGGCCACCAGCATGTTACTACTGTATTGTCGATCTCGATGATTTGCGCATACATGAATCAACCGTCAATTCAAAGTGGACATTGTGCAGATACGGGATCTTTACCACCTCCTTAACAGGGATCGGTAAAATCGGTCTGGATCGCCCGGGAGCTGGCGCATTATCTTGCTGCTTAACTTCTAAAGATATATATATATATATGTCTGTGAATCTCTCTTGACCTCCTGGCCTCCTGTCATCACGCACTCTGCAATTACTCCAACTTCTTCTTAAACAAGAAAAATTACACAGTGTGATAGAAAGGAAGAACAGGAAAAAGAATACAGAGCAGTAGGAAAGGAAGAACAAGAAAAAATATAAGAAAGTACGTGGCGAAGAACGAAAAAAAATTATGTTCAAACGTCGTATTAAGAATGAACCTCAACAGCTTGTCAAACCTGGTAGAGAAGGTGAAAAGCAAAGAGCAGAAGCTCTCGAAGAACAAGTCAAATTGTTAGCAAATACTGCGTCAGCGGCAGTTGATAGAGCAAGTGCACTTGAAGAAGAAGTTCGCCAACTTAAAGGAATATCTCGGAGCTCTTCACAGCAATCTTCATTATCATCAATGTCGAGGTCTTCTTCATCAAGTCATAATTCGGAACTCAAGAGTCATGGTTCCATGAATTCCCTGTTTTCTACTCTGTCAACTGATACATCCATGACGATTGAGGAACAAGAAGAAGATGAAAATATTCATGGTAGTTTTGATAAAACGGCCACTGCTATACCATTGTATCATAACCCTTCTATCTCATTATCCGAAGAAAGGAAGTTAAGGAAAGAAGCAGAAAATAGAATCACTGAATTAACGAACTCGTTATCATTGATAACGGCGTCCAGATTGGAATTGGAAAAAAAATATAAAGCTTTAGAACATAGCCTTCAATTTAAAATGTCTGATGAAGAAGCTCGTGATAAGAGGTTACACAATCTTGATGTTGCTCTTAAAGCCATTCATCGAGCCAGAGCAGAACTTAATGCTACTCGACATTTCCGATATGTTTAATATTTAACAAACAACCACATTTTAATAATACCTCTACCCCTTTCTAATGACTTTTATGACTATTATTTAATTGTTAATCTATACACCTTAATAACCTAATATATTTCTTAATACTTTCCTCGCTGCAATTGGGCAACGCCTTGGTTCCGCTGGTCAAGCTCTGCCGGCTCTGCTCTCTGCTCTCTGGTCTCTATGCTTTAGACTATCGAGACCCCGAAGATCCTTGTCATAGCAGGACAGAAGAAAACTGATGAAAATTTCCTCAAAATTAAATACATACAAAACTAACAAAACGTACACTACCACCTTCAGAAAGATTCAATCACATCATCGTCACCAAAACCAACACTATCGCCAACATCTGCTAACTTACGATTGGCAATAGTTACCGATGCAATAGTGTTTTCTGATTCATAAGAAGAATAAGCCCCCTCCATCATCTCATCTCCCTGATAATCGTAGTATTCATCCGGTAAGGGGCCAGCCCCTGTAGAAGGTTTACATGGTCTGCCAAATGCTAGAACTCGGTATACACAACTCACAGTTTCATTTCCCCAATTCTCCTCAAAATGAAAAGCAATGCGACGTGAACGTAATGCCAATTGCTGAACTTGCTTCGGGAGAGAAAAAACTTGCAATGGCTCATTAGAAAACACATTATACTCAAAAGAAAGAATTTTCACGTAACTATTGGGTAATCCTGCAATAGCGTTACTGCATTGCTTATGATGTACTAATTTTTCCAGAACTGCTCGTTGTGTATCATTCTTGACTTCAATCCAAAAAGAAACGAGCCGAGGCGCAGTACTAGGATCGATAAGAGATTTATGGAAAACATGCTCAATTCCCACTGACTCTAATTCAACATCAGTGGGTAATAGAATTCCAAGATTGGCTTCTGAACCTTTGAACGGCCAACATTTACCCACTTCCATACCAGGCAAAAGTACATTTTCGTCGCTATGAAGAAGATATCGGCCAATGCCTCCTGCCCCAAACACATTCCTAAGTGCTCTATAAAAGAAGGGAGCATCGCCAAGAGGGTTATATATAGGAGTAGTAATTCTCTTGTCAATATGAGCACCAATATTTCTATCGGCGAAATTAGGCTTATCGAAACGGCGATGTGATGACGGCCGTTTATCATTTGGATTCCCAGATTGAAGTTCACGATTTAAACGATATTCAAAATCCTCCTCAATCTCAGACTTCTGATCCCTTAATCGACCATCTACAGAATGGTATAAATCTCGAAAATTGTCTTCAACCTTGGACATATCATCTCGAACTTCAATTTCAACTTTAGATAATTGCTCAGAAAGTTCATCATGTCGATCATTGAGTAATTGTTCTAATCGATTTACCGTCTCACTAGAGATTACGTCTTGGTTATTATTATTATTATCCTTTGTATTTTGATAATCAGCTAATAATCCATCTAGTCTGTTATTCAAATTTTTAATTTGAATTCCAATATCATGATTAAGACGGTTGAAATTGTCGGATAATTTTGTTTCAAAGACATCATTAGAAACAAGATGATCGAAATTCATATTATCATATTTATTGCTCGAAGATGATAACTTGGTTAGAGTAGTTTGTTGTTCATCAAGTGCCTTGTATATATTTGAAAAATCTTCAGCTTGAGAGGCTACCGCCTGCTGTAATCGATATAAAGATTTACGTTCTTCTTGTAATACCTTATCAGCTTCTTGTGTCCAAGTTCCCTGTTCATTGATATGATCACCAAATTTCGCTAATGTTTGCGAAATGATACCTAATTCCTGATGATACTGAGATTCTAATTTATCGAAATTCTTTAGAATTTGGATTATACTATCTTTGGCCCATGCCTCGAGAGCTGCTTGATTATTTGAACCTTGCGATAAGTGGGATTCTAATGACATCAATCGTTTGGACCAATCTTCTAGGTCTATTGGTGGAGAAGAAACGGCAGTGAATGGTGAGAAAAGAGGTGGTGGTGGCAGTAATTCTGAAGAAGAAGATGGAGACCACCACATTAAAGATTTTGTCAATTGCATTGTACCATATAAAAATGCTCCAGTTATAGCTAGAAATGCGACAATACTAGGCAAAACCCACCACAACCTCCTGGTAAATAATGGTTCAAGTATTAACCTTACAGTATCCAAAAGAATTATTATAATTCTATGAATAGGTTTTAAATATGATTGCAAGGAGTTGAGAAGAACTTTAATTGAAAAGTAATTATCATCTTCATTATCGTCGTCGTCGTTGTTATTATTGACTATTAATCTTGAAGTTAAGTTGGATCTAGGTCGGAGACGGATGAAATTGTTGCCAGAACTACTATCATCACCACTTCCATTACCAGACTCACCACCACCACTGCCACCACTACCAACATCATTATCAACATTATTATTCCTGAATCTGACAGAATCTCGATTATGATTAAATGATTTACGTCCGAATATATTGTTTGGATTCATATCATTGATAGTATCACTGTTGTGAACAGCCGGTTTTAATCCAATACTAGGCGCTATTGATGCTAGTTTGGATGCGATTCTGGATGCTGTCGATACAACTGGGTTAGACTGTCGGGATAAGATATTATTATTTTCGACCAACTCTGAGTGTTTCTCATCAATATCGTCGTCACTAAAATCATTATTATCTTCTTCTTCAACATTATATTGTAGATCATTATCATCATTATAGTCATCATAGTCATTATTTGTTTCATACCCTTGACCTTCTCTCCTATCACCACGATAATTACTTTCAGGACGTATAGGACTTAATCTCCATTTTGGAGAGAGAATAGATGCCGTAGGTGGTGGTGCCTCAGGAGATGATGATATTGATTTTGGTGAATTGAGTCCAACTAGAGGTGGTGGTGGAATATCGTAGACACTACCATTTACAACATCATCATATTCAGCTTCTAATTCCTGAACTACCACAGAATTTAATCGTTTGGCTGGTGACAAGAAGTTTCTTCCAGTAGTGATATTATTCGACAATCCCCCAACATTCGGATTGAATTGTTCATTTCCATTTAACGCGAAGAATCCACGTTGTTGACCTAATGATAAAGGCTGAGCAGGTTGATTTGCTGTCCTACTACCAAATAACGCGTGATTTCCTCCACCTTTAACCCGGCTATGAATAGGAGTGTCCGAAAACATGTCTTTATAGCTAATTATCGCGTCTCGCGTGTTGTTACAATTCAGTTGGTGAAGTTCAAAATAAACTGAGAGAGATAACTATAACCGATAACCGAATAGCGTTATACACTGCATATTGTATCCCTATACAATGCAGTAAAGTTACGAAGTAGAGGAGTGACGCGATATATGTACGCAGCCATATCAGCGCTCCATAAATAATACCCTATCTAATCTTACTTACTGTAGGACAATACATGTACTCGGTCGGTTTGTTTGTCGGTTCTCTGGCGATTTGTTTGGCGATTTGTTCACTCGAGTCATTGTCTTTTCTCCGTGGGTCTGCTATTGCTCGCATCACTCGACTTGTCTTTTCGCCGGCAGCTATACTCCAAGCCTGTATCTCTCTTCAGATTGTAGGAGTGCTCAACTTAGTACAATGCACAGCGAGAGCTAGGGAACCGCCGGAGGCAAAACTAGTGGGGTATTCCATCAGTCTATCACTACAGCTCCGGAGTTATATAACGGTTAACATTAATCTTAATAATCTCAAGACGTTGCGCCGCACATACGACATAAGTTTTCCTCATGCATGTTCTTACTAAGAGAATCTGCATGCTGAGTTTACGTGAGTCACAGTAAGCTACAACTTTTATAACGTTAAGTTAACCTGTTAAACGTTAACGGTTAACTTAACAACTTTAACACAGGCAGCATGGCTTGCGTCAGAGTCGCATAAATTGTCCCAACTTCCAACCCGATAGATCGATAAGCCCACTAGCCAGTAGAAGCTGTATCACCCTATACAGCACAGGGCCCTATCCAGCGAAATTTGTCACAAAGGGCCAAACATTTTTATTTAGACTCGATCTCATTATATCAGACAGATCGGATAGAAAGGTTATAAAACAAATTTACTAGATAAGGGATTAAGAAGGAGTTCTAGATTGTTTGTGAGAGAGAAAGTCGAATCCTGTTATTGAATAGAGTCATTAGAGTTTTTTTTGAAGATAAGATCTGGAAGAAGGAGGCGTGGTGGATATAGATTTATATGATAGATAAGACTAGATATTTGAAGGCGTTCTTATCATAGTACTCTTTTGGTGTAGTTTTTGTTTAAGATCTTTGGTCGAGCGGTTTGATTCATTTGCTGATTGATTGTTTGATTAACTTCTTTCATGAACTCCAATTTAGATCTATTATTATGCTTTCTAAAGAAAGACTCTTGGCGGATATGAAACGCCATAGATGGCAAATCGGTCTTGGTTTACTCACAGTTGTCATAGTGTTATGGGTAGCTTCGGGATTCATGATAAATGCAATGTCTAATGAATATAGTAAGCCCTATTTCATTACATACATAAATACTGCTACTTTTGTATTATATTTAAGTCCGTCTACTATTAGATGGATCAAAGACCACAACAATGATAAAAGAAATAGAGGTAAAACTCAAGGGATAGCTATTATTCGACTGAAGACCAAAATCCAAGAGTTTTTAACCAGAAACAGGAGTTATGGTCGTCTTATACGGAGGCATTCTGTTCAGGGATTATTGAATAATGACAGTCATGCACCGTCATTACCACCTATTCTAAATACAGAAAATCAACATGACGAAGAAGAAATGGAACAAGATTATGATGGTCATCATCAAGACCAAAATTTGTCACCAACACTACCACAGCCCTATAATCATGGTTCAATCCCCCCTTCTCCTTCTCCTGAAGAAGAACAGGAGGAACCAAAGTATGCCTTTTCAACTAAGGAAACAGCTATTCTAAGTAGTCAATTTGCAGTATTGTGGTTTCTTTCCAATCTATTGAATAACGCTAGCTATGTTTATACCAGTGTAGCAAGTGCAACTATAATTTCCTGTACTTCGAGTTTTTTTACTCTTATAGTTGGAAGTATGTTTGGTGTTGAAAGATTCACTCTAATCAAATTAGGTGCTTTATTTTTAAGTGTTTTTGGATTATGGCTGGTTTCTGTAGCAGATCAATCAAGTGAATCATCTCCTGAAAATGCCTTGCTAGGTAATCTTTTGGCATTAGGAAGTGCCTTCCTTTATGGTGTATACACAACTCTACTCAAGGTTAGAATTGGTGATGAATCTCGAATAGATACTAGAATGTTTTTCGGATTTGTAGGACTTTTCAATATCATAGTTCTATGGCCATTTTTGATTATTTTTAATTACACGGGAGTTGAAAATTTCGGGTTACCACAATCTGCACGAGTATGGACTTTATTAATTACTAACGGAGTTTCTATATTGGTATCGGATTTTTGCTGGGTTATGGCAATGTTAATGACTTCTCCGCTAGTTGTGACTGTTGGTCTAAGTGCCACTATCCCTTTAGCTATGTTAGGAGAAATGTTTATCAACGGTCGATATGCTAGTTTACTGTATTATATGGGTGCTTCATTGGTATGTTGGTCATTTTTTGTCATTAATAGACAAGAACAAGAAACTGCTGTATCTGATATTGAGGAGCATGCAGTTTTGGAAGCCTAAAACAATAACTAATTGCATTTCATCGTCTCCGGTCCTTAGTTTTCTTGTATTTAATCAGAATATATTTGCATTTTTATACCCGCTGACCTGTTGCTCTCTGTGGATTTGGGCCAAGCCCCCCCCCATCTAAGAAAAATAAAAGATTTATTTATATTTATTTTCACCAAAGTTTGGTCAATCCTTCCCAGTTTTGCTCTTTTCTGCGCTGCCAATAATTGGCTGGTCCAGACTTCAAGGTAAAATACTGGAAGTCGGTGTCAGATGGCTCATCGAAAAAAATAGGCTTCCAAGTGTCAGCACAATCTTCCATATCCTTTCTCCGTTGCCGTTGTCGTTCTTCTAAATCAAGTTTTCTCCTCTCAGCTTCTTCGATGATTCCATTTTCATACATACTCTGATCAGGTCGAAGTCGACTGTCAGTTGGGGCGACCCAGTTTTTCTCTATTTCGGTAATTTCATTCAGAGACGCAGCCCATTCAGTGAACCCATATTTTTTCTGCGGTTTGGGAACTAGGTCTCCAACTCTCCATATAACTTCTTTATTGCTGCTGCTACTAATCTGTTCAGTCCATTTACCTTCGTAACTAGTAGGATACAATTTACCAGAAGCATCATAAGCTTTAATAGTCAGTTCCTCACTTCTACCGGAAAACATCCCACCTGCTTTATATTCGATGGTAGCATTTCCACCATGGGATGACTCTACTGTCACTGATCCAACAGGTTCAACATATTTCTCGCCAGCAATTATATTACGAAGAAAAGTTGAAGGTTGAAGATATTGAAAAACATCTCCAGTCTTAGTGAAATAAACTCGAACAGGACCACTATCTGTCAATTCTACACTCTTACCCCAGTACTTTTGATGAGGTCGAGCAGTATAATGAATTGTCCAATTGACCGACTCCACCTGAATAGCCATAATAGGAGGACGATGTGAAACTTTTTCAGCAATCAATCGGAAACCGCGATCTTCTCTAACAAGTTCGTATGTTTCCCCAAGTAATGGATTGAAAGGCTTACGTAATGCTCGTTCTTTCGATCTCTGACTGGCCATATACGAAACAGCGAATGCAGCCACTAATAGTGCGCGTTCGTTCGCATTAGGGGCGGCCGCTGCCTGATCAAGGAGACTAGAATATTCAACAATCTCAGCCAACTTCTCCAAGATAGTTAGAGGCTCATTACAGGAAACAGGCATTGCTACTGTGGTAAGGTCTTTACCAACATTCTTACGTAAAAGACCAATGAGACTAGGAGGTGTAGTCGTTGATTCAGGGATATTACTCCTTCTTTTCACTGGATAACTTATAGGTAATGGATATAAATCTTGTTCTTCAATTAGTGTCACAGGTCCTGAAACCGCTTCTATGAGTAAACTGCTACGCATATGTGTAGCCGCCACAGCTTCATCTTCATCGTCCGAGTTAACTTCATCATAATAGACCATTTGTTCAGGAGCACGATCTAAATCCACATTGTCGTTATCACTATAGTCATAATCTACGTAGAGAACGCCACCAGCTAAAGATTCAGGGGCGTCAAAGAACATATCCTCCGAAAACGTACTAGAAGCATCGAAAGAAGCTCGGGAATTCGCCATAAATGTTGCAGCTGGCGTTACGACATCATTAGAAGTAGGGAAAGTAGAATCAGCGGCACCACTAATTGTTCCGGCTAAATTGATCAAGGCACGTTGGGCAAGGAGCAGTTGAAAATCAGATACAAGAGACTTTAATTGATTGGAAACTTCTTGAAATGAATCCTGGAGTTGTGGATTTACACGTGAGGAAGCACTAGCAGATTGAGAAGGAGGTTGGCTTAGGTCTGGCGATGGTGGAGTTGAAGAATTGAGATCCTCAGTACTGGTGTTATTTTGTGGGGAACCAATAGCAGGAGTTGCTGACTTCTTTCTTTTCCAAAATGACGGTCTTCGCTGCAAAGCTGGGGAAGCAGATGAAGATAAGGCATTTTGAGCAACATCAGCAGTAGATTTTAGACGATCAACAAGGTTATTTAACGAGTTCCAAGAATTCTCAGAAAGAGTGGTAGCAGTAGCTGTGCCACCACCACCTCCGGCACTAGATGAAACAGCCATTGGAGCCGTCACAGATAAAGGAGACGCCCCTGCTGCCACTGCCACTGCCACTGCCGCCATCGTCGTCTCTGCACTCGATCGACTCAATGCATCTAACTCAGAAACCCAAGCCTTCCAATCAAACACTGACTGAGCTTTTAGATTCCAAACTTCCATTCCCGAATCAATAACGATTTCTCGGGTACTTTGAATAGCAGTGATAACACATAGTCTAATAGGCATACTACCTCTCAGAAGGGATGATTTCTGATCAAAATAATAGTTCAGAAGACCATACTTTCGATCCAAAGAAAAATATCTTCGACCATATCCTTGAAGCTTCTTGCGACGTTTTTTTAAAATTGTACCAGTCATGTATCTGTCAGTACTGACCCAAGTGGGCTTTGATGGTGAATTTATAGAACTAACATTGGAACTGGTGGCATTGGAGGCAGACGGAATTTCAATTGACTCACTAGGATTACTATTATTAACAACTCGACCACTATTTTTACCCTTGGTTGATCCAGTAGTTTTTGATCTACCTCGTTTTACAGCTGGTGAATTGGGTAACGGTGGAGCACCAGTCGAGGCATTAGCAATCGTACCATTTACGAGGGATCCATTTGGTCCATCAACAATTACATTAGCGGTCGTAGAAGACGATGAAGAAGCATCTCCACCAGAATTGGAGGAAGCAGAAGCAGCTGCAGCTGCTGCACTAGGATTAGCATAGACTGATAGTCTTCTTGTTGTAGCAATTGACACAGGGGCTGGCCGTAATAGAGGAAGGCTGTGAATAGCAACAGCAGTAGCAGCAGTATCAGCAGTAACAGCAGCAGTAGTAGTAACAGAGCCAACACTATTTGAAGGGTCTCCAAGTGAATAAGTCCCTGAATTTGAATTTGAATTTGAATTGATAATACCAGAAAGCTGTCTAGGCAAAGGAGCAAACGACGAAGACGAGGAAGACGAGGAAATAGCATGCTCTGATAAAAACACAACTTGTTGACTAAAAAGAACAGTCTTGGCGGTATTTTTTGAAAACATATTATCAAAAACTAAAGCATACATTCCACCAGCGTTATCATTGACAGAAAAACTTCCATCAAGTAATTCTCCTGGCTCACATCGGCCATGCCAAATGACTTTTTGTAAACCTGAGCTTTTCAATTTTTCTTCCAAAGTGGACCCTGAAGCTGACGATATGGTTTTTCTTGTAGTAGACGAACCACCATTGTCATTAGTAGCACTAGCAACACCATCACCGTCACCAGAAGATGACCCATTAGAAGTCACTACAGCAGTTGCTGGTGTATAAATGGTCGGCCCATCTCCATTATGTCTATATAATCCGAAATTGATAGACTTCTTCGTTGGCTTTACCTGCCAGGAAATTATTGAATTCCCGGGGGCATTGACCCATTTGATTAGAAACGATTTTGAGTGGATCTCAAGAGTTTCCATAATCTGTTCTATAAATCAAGGCCTATAGTAATGAGTTAGTATATACAACTTACTCAGGTCAGTCCGGTACGATCTTAACCGAGCCGTAGGGCTTGGACTATGGAGGCAGATAAGATCGGAGAATCTCCTTATCTCCTTTTCGCTCTGGTCACCGCTGCCCCATCCAGTAGAACAAGATAAGCCATCCATAATAATCCCCCCCCGCTTACCAGGGACAAGACCTGGCCAGCGCCAACCTATCTAAGGCTGAGATAGACCGGGTTCAGCTTAAGAAAAAAATGGCCGAACCATGAGAATGACAAGGGATCATCTAAGAAAAGCTTACCTACTATTAGTAAAAAAGATTAATATCTGATTACTGATGGACTAGATTTTGATTTGAACCGATTTGTTTACTAAATCTTTCGACCCTAGGAGTTGGCTAACCAACATTAACGGCATCTCCTTTGATCTCGAATTGACTACAGGCGATATATAAATAACCGACGCGCATTTTGGTTAAGGGTTTCAGTGCCTTGTCAGCGGGAAGCCGAGGCGAAGACACCTGTCATTGGAAGCGATCGATCGATAGAACAAAAATGTCATATTATGGCAATATGGTAACCATGTACCCTAATAGGAGTAAACTTAAACGAGCACCAAAGGAAATCAAATTTGTATGGGACAACTGAGACATAAGGACGTAGGGCTCAGGAACAGAACGTGTTAATAAAAAATAATGGTGCCTGTTTAAGTTCGTGCCTATAACAGTGACTAAACAGTCGTGTTGTGATATAACTGTTAAAGTCTGTTTTATTATAATAGAGCTGTTTAGCAACTCCCAAAAACACAAACTAGCTGTAGCTATATAGCTAGGTAACCGGCTCGTGACTTTCTACGGCTTTGCATTTGCGACTCTTCAAGATTTCTCTCTCGTTTAAAGCTTATCGATTCCGAATTTAACCGATTATTTCTATGAACGAGAGTGTCAAGAGGCATTAAAGCGGGGGTGGTACTATGGACCAAAAACTTAACCGGGCTATCTCCTACAGAGATATCAATAAAGTATAAGCTAAAGAATTCTTTGGATGTGGAAGTTGGAACAAGCAAGCTTTAGACATTGTGAATCTGAACTATCAAGCTTGAGATTATCTATATTTATTTCTCTGTGAAAATGCTATCAGAATCTCATGCTATGCCGTCTTCTCAAATAGCTTCATCATCATCGTCTTCGGCATTTCATGGGATCAAGCGGAAAAGAGCTTGTGATAAATGCTACGAGTCGAAACATGTTTGTGCAGGAGACATTCCTTGCGACCGTTGTAAACGAATGGGTATCCCATGTTTATATGAAAGATCATATAAGAAAATGGGTCGCCCCAAGCGATCCAAACAGGAAGATGAACAAAATACGACTTCAACTAGTAGTCTTCAAGGATCTAGTCCTATTTCTCCTTCATCGTCTCTATCTTCCTCAATATGCAAAAAACAGTCATATTCGAAAACTGCTTGTGCTACTTGTCGGAGAAGAAAACGCAAATGTGATGATTTCTGGCCTTGTAGTTATTGTTTATATCTGAATATTGAATGTAGTGGGCCAATGTATGCGAATAAAAAGCGGGAAAAACTGAATGTTGATCAAAGTTCAAATATAGCAAGCGAAGAAAGAAAGAAACCTAGATGGGAGTCGGAAAATGAAAATGGTGTGAATGGTGTGGGTGTGAATGGAGTAAATGAAGGAAATGGAGGAAATGGAGGAAATGAAGGGAATGGAGTCGGTGGAGGTAATGGGGTCAATGGGGCCAATGGAGGTAATGGAGGTAATGGAATCGGTAGAGGGAATGGAGGGAATGGAGGGAATGGAGGGAATGGAGGGAATGGAATAGGTGTACTGAATGGAAATGAAAGGATTAACCTACTAAGTAATGAACAAGCTTCGTCATCGAGTTTCATTCATCCTCCACTTGAATCTTCTCAATTTTCAAATTTGGACTTTCCTAATCCATCTCCTCTTCCACCAGAGGATATGCAGCTTGCCTCTATGTTATCTACTATGGCAGATTCTTCTACTCCTCCTTCAACCACTTCTGGAGTCCTTCCTATCAACAGCTCTATTTCATCTGTCCCTAATAATGTTAGCTCAATGTCAGGTAATTCTAATTCCCCATCAAGTCTTCTCAAGTTAATCATGGATTCTACTCACTTATCCCGCAAAGAACAATTCTATATCAGCTATTTCGTCACAGAAGTATCAAGAGTAATTTTCGCTGATGAAACTTCTGATGCATTTTTAACAGCCGTTGTTCCTATTGCTATTATGGATAAACGAATAAGAGATCCCGTGCTGGCTATTGCTGCAGCTCATAAATCTGGAGGATTGATATCAAATGGCGGTGATGAGGAAGAGATGCCTTTAAATTTCAACCTGGGACCGGCAGGTCCAAATACTGTTTGCACCGTTCGGGATTCAACTATCTACAGAGCGAAATCTCATTATGGTATCATGGGTACTACTAAGGATCAAGAATATTATGAGAGTAATGAAGTACTTTTATCGATTTTACTCACCGCCTTATTGGAGGTATTGATAGGATCTTCCTTAGACTGGTCGGTATTACTTGAAAAAGCGAATGAAATAATTGAATATCAAGGGGGATTTAAAGCAGTATCTCATCGAATTCGAAATTCTCAAGCTTCTGATAGCACAACTTGCACCGATATTACTCCGCTTTTACTCCAATTATTTTGCTATTTAGATCTTGTTTCTAGCTTAAGTACCTGTAATTCGCCTTACGTGGAAAGAATCGAGAATAATATTGAAGGCAATAACGATTCCAATAATCAGTTTTCTCCCCTAAACTTATATTCACCCGATCAAATTAATGCATGGGAATTGATGTTTTTAAATAACTCTTCACCCCACAATATTGATAATTTCAATTTCGAAGATACTATTAATACCCAATTTATGGGCAGTCAATCGTTCGATCAACCGGAAGTTGAGATGATTCTAAATGCACAATTTGGTTTAAAATTCGGTATCGCAGGAGCCATTTTCAAACTTCTAGGTAATATTTCTACTCTATCTAGTCTGAGAAAATATCGCCATAAAGATCAACGTTATGAAAATCAGTTTCAACAACTTGCTGAATCGATTGAAACAAAATTACAAAATTGGGAACTTCCTTCAAACCTTAATTTTTATGACGTTACTGACCTACAAAGAACTCAATGGGCATTAGCCTTACAGTGGGCAGCATTATTACGACTTCATCAAATTAGATACAATTATAATCGAAGTGATGATAGAGTCAGAGTATGTTTACATACCATTTTGCAGGCTGTCAAATTGATTCCTGTAGGAAGTAATCTTGAAACTGGATTGATGTTTCCATTAACTATGGCTGGATCTGTTGCAGTTCGACAAGATCATCGAGATCTTATTCTGCGAAGGATTAAATCAATTAAAAGGACTATTAAATTTCAATATATCAGTGAGTTTGAGAAATTATTACTTAATGTATGGAGTAGAGATGACAAAGAAGCTGATTCGGTCAATTGGGCAGCTGTTCGTTATTATGAATTTCCAGGTTTAGTTATGTTTTAAGAAGCGATATGTAGAATATATGTTTAGTAAAATGAGCGGATAACGAGGACTATTTGCCAGATCGTTCGACAAAGATCTCTTTCTCCAATTGATCAATTAATTCTTTAATAGTTCCCTTCTTAATTCTATTAAAACCTTGTCCTGCCCATAATGAAAAATTCTGAGAATCACCTTTGGAAATAGTGGCTCGTCTTAGAGGTAGAGTAAGAGAATTCTGAATAGGATATGGTAAAACAGGTTTATCTTTTCCATACTCCATAAAGCTATTCCTGATTCCACGAGCATATTTTCCAGTAAATGCTTTAGTTAATCTCGTTTCAGAACCAAATTTTCCTGATGTCAATTCTCTTAAATAAGCCTCTGGTAGATCTGCTTCCGGAGAAGCCATGAAATAGGTTCCTAATTGAACCAAATCAGCTCCTAAAGTCAGAGCAGCTATTACTCCTTTACCATCCATAATACCGCCAGCTGCAATAATTGGTAAAGATATATTAGCTTTAATTTCAGGAATCAAAGCAAATAATCCCAAACCAGGATCTTCCAAATCTAAGAAATTACCTCGATGGCCACCGGCTTCAGTTCCTTGAACACAAATAGCATCAGCCCCAACTTTTTCCCATGCAATAGCTTCTTTAGTACTAGTAGCAGTGCCAATTATTTTGATACCACGATCATGACATGCTTTTACCTGTTCTGGCGATAAAATTCCAAACGTAAAGCTGATTACCGATGGCTTTAATTCCAGAACAGTATTGAATTGATCTTCGAATTTTGGTGCAAATGATTTAGGAAGAGTAAATTCCAATCCTTTAGATTCAAAATATTCCTTAAGCCATTTGATTTTTTCAGGAGGAATATCAAAACCATTTGCATGATTATCAACTATGAATAGATTGATATTGAAAGGTTTATCAGTCTGAATACGGATCAATTCGACTTCCTCTTTAATCTTTTGAGGTTGTAACATTCCTGCTGCTAAGGAACCCAATACTCCTGCATTACTTGAAGCTGAGACCATTTTGGCCTTAGTAATTCCACCTAATGGAGCTTGAATGACAGGAATTTTTAGATCTAAATCATGGAGCCAGTTGGATGATGACATTGTTGAGGAAAAGAATCGATATATGATTCGAGGAGTTGAAGATATATTCTTTGTTCCAAGTGATAGCATTCAAAACAAAACCTTGATTGAAGAGGATCCAAAGATAAATAACATAATACTTCAAATATCTTCGTAAAAAGATATTAAGTCTCATCCGAATTATAATTTGGCTCGAAGCCACGTGATATTTTGTGGGGAGATCTGTTTCTCAGCTGATATAAGCTGACTAACGTACCCTTTGTAATTTATCTAAATCAGGCATCGATGCTCATCAGTCGGAGCCGAATCGGACAAGAATTTATTTAGTAATGATATAACATTTAACTAGGTTTTGATATCAAATTCAGGAGATAGATTCTCCGTGGCTTTGTTTGTAGCCAAGAATATTAGTTAAGTCGGAGGTTTCCAGGCCCTTTCATACCACTAGTGCACATTCAAAACTTCAGAGTTCCTAGTTCAATAATTGGAATAACTGAAAGAACTTTGTGTGTGAGTGTCTATTATTTGAACATAATAATATATAGTCAGACAGTTGTTTTTGACATTTATTGACATTTATTGACATTTATTGACATATCTTTGTGAATCTAGGAGATAAACAGATAAAGAAACAAAAACTAGTATCGGAGGTGAGAGAATACTATAACCCTATCCCACAGGTTAATTGTAGTACTGAAGTGGAGGCTGCAGACTTGAGCATACAACCCTTCAATTTGCTAAGGTTTGGGTACCCACGTAAAGGTTGGATTTGGGTCCTTTCGTGAAGGCGCGAATTTACCAAAACGCTGAGAAAGCCCACGGCATTTATGATCGCAAGTCTTAAGATCAGGGAAGTCTGGGGTAACAACTGCCCGTGAAGACAAATCTAGGAGGAAATGTAGCACCCTAAAAAGTGTTGTTG